>BSBK01004289.1:1042500-1332318 GCA_027943335.1 Chamaecyparis obtusa | reverse complement strand
GATATATACAATATGTTATATATATATATATATGCATATATGTATATATATATATGTGGTGTGTGTGTATATATGTATACATATATATAGATATATATATGTATACATATCTATATCTATACATATCTATATATATACATATATACATATGTATATACATATATACATATGTATATATGTATATACATATGTATATATATATATATACATATGTATATATATACATATGTATATATGTATATATATATATACATATATATATATATATATATATATATGCATATATGTATATAAGTGTGTGTGTGTGTGTGTTGTACATATATATATAGATAGATAGATATCTATGATCTGTGTGTGTGTGTGTGTGTGTGTGTGTGTGTGGTGTGGTGACTTGAAAGCAACACCAATCAAAGAGGAAGACATTGAAAAGGTGAATTTAGGGAAAGAAAAATCTCCTAAGGATTTATACATTGAAAAGAAACTCACTCGAAGAGTTAGGGAGAATCTGATAACATTACTAAGAAAATACATACATGTACTTTCATGATCTTATGATGATCTAAAACCATATAGAGAAGATTTATTTCAGCATGAGATTCCTTGAATCCTAATGCCAAACCTTTCAAACAAAGACAGAGACCCAGTGGTGCAGGGGCACCTAGAACATCCAAAGACTACTAGGAGTCCATAATGACAACCATGAACCTAAAGACATCTAAAGACATCAATGGGAATGTATTGGCACCTATAATGGCCTATTAAGGTCATTCCATGCAATGAAAATGGCAAATATGTAATAAGTCCTAAAAGGCCTAATAGGCCTTAGGACCAAAATAAGAGCCTAGGATGGAATTTGGTGTTACAAGTTTATAATAATTTAGATTTGATTTTATAATGCTTAATAAGTTTATTTAGGTCACATTTCAAAGTCTTAAGGCTTCATTGTCTTTAAAAGTTTCAAAAAACTCCAAATTTGTAATGTTGCAAATTCAAAAATTTGAAATGCAACAGTTATTAGAAAGTGGAGGGAATTGGATTTTGTTATGTTTTAGTGAAAACTAATCCATCCAACCGATTGGGATTGGGTTATGGTAGTTTCTAGGAGTCCATCAAATATGTCGAAGTTCCATTGTATGGGCAGAGACCTGGAGTGTATGAAGAAAATAGAGAAATAACAGAATTAATCCATTCTCCCTGCAATACTTGTGTGATCTTGCATTGATTTCGTATGAGTTCATTGTAGGAGATTTAGGAATGTTATAGGAGATTGTTACTATCTATTTTCTATCTCTATTTACATAGACCATTCTCTATTAGAGGATTTACACGACTCGTGTGAACTAACAACCTGAATTTGTAAGTTTCTTGCAACAGTCTTGAGTCTTTACTAAGATATGGCCATCCATGAACTCTAAGGGCCCAGACTTCATGGGATGTGTTAATATAACATGTACATTAATCTATTAACTCATTAAATGCAGGAGAACATGTAGGGATTGATTGATTTTCACAAAACAGTGAAGAAAACCCAATGAAATTAATGGGTACAGTGCAGCAATGAGAGTTTGTTCTGAATGAGGGATAATATTATTCAATTTGGATCATCTATAATGATCATCTAATGGTGAAACAACCACCAAGAAAGTCTGGAATTGTTTGGAGAAGGGAGATTGAAGAAGACCCTCAAATCAAGGGTTTAAGAGGGGTAAATTGGGGATTTTGATGTTCTTGAGGCGCTAGTTTAAATTCCTCTTAGATTTAGAGGTTTGACAACATATTGAGACATTGATGAAAGTTTGGATTCTTGGAGATGTGTGTGTGAATTTTGTACCTAGCTATAGACACAACACTTCAGTAAAACATAGAGTTTAGCAAAAACTGACATCTGCAAGAAATTGAAACTATGCTAACCAGGTGATTTACTGCCTTCTAGTAGGTGTGAGTATGATGTTCTCAGATTGGAATCAAGATTAGTGGACAATGCAACACCTAAATGAAGGATTTAAGATGATGAAAACAATGAAATATGAATGCAAATTAATCTTATTTGTATTTTCATGCAATAAGAATGAGAAACTGGTATGAAATCGTAACTAAGAATGAAAATTGAGTTTGAATGCAGATTTAATCTAAGAAATGCTATGAATGCATATAAAAATCTATGATGAAACTATGAATGTTCAAAACAATAATGAAAATCTCACAATAGCCTTGATTCGCAAAGATTGATTCTTCAGTCACCAATTCGCCAGAGTGAGGATACAATTTTGAGGTGTTGATTGTGAAGAGTTGAGCCTTGATTTTATAGAAATCCAAGGCTTGAGGATGCATTGAGAAAAGCCATAAATCACTCTTGATAAACTCAGGTTGATTTTTGAGTTAACAAGAAATTAAGAATATTTAATTCATAAAATCATGCAAAAGCAATTTTATCTCAAAATAGAGCTTTAGTTTTTTTCAACTCATCATCAGATGTTGAGTTTAGAAAGTTAACAAATTGAAATTGATAATTGATTTAAAGTTGACTGCTTTTTCTGATTGTGCATGATTTAATAGAATTAATTTAATAAATAAAGTGATTTATTTTCCACTTAACTGATTTTGAATTAAAACAATTGATTTATGGGTTAATCAATTATTAAATCACACTTTATTCCAAAACTATATTATTAAAATTTGACAACTGACATGAATTAATTAAATAAGAATTTAATCAATTAGTCATGAGATTTTAGATTTATTGTCAAAATTAAATAATACAATTTAGGAATAATTTAATTAAATATAATAAAACAATTAAGTGGTAGTATTAAATCTAATTAATTAAATATTCAGAATATTCAATAATCAAACTTTAGGATAAATAAGATTTATTGCCAATAATTATTAAATTAAAGATAAATAGGAATATTCAAGGAATATTCCACGATGCATAATTTAGGATAATCAATAGGATTAAATAATGTGCAGATGTGCCTTAGGTTAGGACTTTGATGTCGATTTCATTTGAATTTGAAGATGTAAGAGGTTAATGAACCTATAGCCCATTTTTGGGGCATTACAGGGGATATAAGTAACTAGGTGATGCTTTGTTAAATCACCCAATTTTGATGCATTTTGGGGTCACATAGTGAGGACAGTCATACATGCTCCAAAGGAGTCTATAGTGATCTTGTAGTATATTGTGGTAGGGGGAAAAGGGTATCCAAATATATGATTTATTTGTTCCATCCTTTGGGAAGTAAAGAGTTATAATCCATTTTACCACTGGACAGGGCTACTAAACAGGGCAATTAGGCCTCTAGGCCAAGTTGAAGAGATTTAGCCGTTGGGGAGTATTGGGTAAGTCAAAAACCTCAAACCACTTTAATCCATCCTTATATACATTAAAGACATCAGAACTATCATTAGTCTTCATTTTGAAGAGTCTTGGTTGGGTGGAGTTTTATAAGGTCATTGTGCACCTTTGGGAAAAGTGTGGGTTTACAAGTCAAATTGAAGAACTTAGTTGTGAATAAGGTCCACTATCCTTACCTCTGCATCACCCAAAAATTCTACCTTATCCCCTAAGATGCAAGAGAGCTCATGAAGTTAAGAGATGGTGGAATAATCAAACCTATCAGGCATTCTACTTGGATGTCAAGCCTAGTGCCATTGAGAAAAATAATGGAGACATTCAGTTATGTGTAGATTTTAGAAACTTAAACATCTCCTACTTGAAGGACAGTTATGCATTACCAAAAATGGAGGCCCTATTATAGAATGTGACTAGGTGTGAGTTGTTATCAATGATGGATGGTTTCTCTGGCTATAATCAAGTCAAAGTGAAAGAATTAGAGCAATACAAAATAACATTCACTACACCTTGGGGGACGTATGTGTATGTGAGGATGCCTTTTGGTTTAACTAATGCAAGAGCTACTTTTCAAAGAGCTATGGATGTGGCATTCGCTAAATAAATTGATATGATCATGGTGGTATATCAAGATGACCTAACCGCATACTCCAAAAAGGATAAAGACCATTGTAAGCATTTGGAGAAGATATTCTTGAAGGTCATAGAATATGGGATATCACTAAATCCAACGAAATTTCATTTTGGAGTCAAAAAAATAAAACTATAAGGGCACATAGTATCCAAAGTAGTAAGAATAGATCTTGAAAGAGTTGCTTTTATAGACAAAATCCCTATCTCAAAAATTGTGAAGGCTATCCAATCCTTCTTTGGACAAATCAACTTCATAAGAAGATTCATTTCAAACTTTACACAGATTGTCAAACCAATTTCTAAAATGTTGGAAAGGGGTGAGAAATTGGATTGGACATCAAAAGCACTAAATTCTAAATTGTTGATATTAAAAGAGTAATTAAGGAAGCTCCTGTACTGAAGTCTCTTGACTTTCCTAAACCATATCAAAAAAAATCCTTTGTATTTTTTCTTACAATTGTTGTTGTTATATTACAAAAGAATGAAGAAGGAAATAAGAAACCCATTACATTTTTTAGCAAATCCCTACAAGATGTTGAGATGAAGTATGATATCAATGAGACACAAGCATATGCATTGGTCAAAGCAGTGAAGTTGTTTAGTCCATATCTAGTTGGAGCAAAAGTGATAGCTTATATCCCCAATGCAGCAGTGAAGGATTTTTTTAGATAGACAAAGGTGATAAGGAGAAGGTGTAGATGGATCAATCAAGTGCAGGAGTTCAATATCAATATTTAGATAACTAGGCTTGTAAGAGAGAAAGGTTTGGAAAATATTGATGGCCTAAACCAATCTAGAGGTTGCACAAGTGAATAATGTAACATGGGAAGATGTTATGAGTATTGAAAAGGTTTCTTAGCACGAAGACAATGTGTACTATTTGAAACACATGAAGTGTCCAGAAGGTCTAGATGACAATCAAAAAATATCCCTAAAATTGTAGGCATCCAAATATGTTCTCATTAAGGGAGACTTGTATTGGAAAAATAAAGATGGAGTGTTGTTGTCATGTTTAGATGAGCAATAATCAAAATAGGTGTTGCGAGAAATGCATGATGGTGTATGTGGCAATCACTTCTCTACTAGAACTACTAATCACAAAATACTCAAAGAAGGCTACTATTGGCCCTATATTTTCAATGATGCATACAAGTATATGAGAAGATGTGAAGCTTTCCAAAAGTTGTCAATAAAATTAAAATATCAAGGAGAATTACCATTAAGACCTATGCAAGTGGATTACCCTTTTCAACAATGGGGTCTTGACTTCATAGGAGAAATTGTAGACAAATTAAGTGGAGGTCATCATTGGATATTAGTTGCTACTGATTATTTCACTAAGTGGGTGGAAGAAATCCCCACTAAACAAGCAACTAGCAAAGTAGTGATCAATTTCTTGATGGAAAACATAGTGACCATATTTGGAGTACCATGTAGACTTATAACTGATAATGGCATGTTTTGTAGATCAGATGAATTTAATACATTTTGTGAAAATTATGGTATTACAGTTTCATATGCTTTTCCCTATCATCCTCAAGGAAATGGGTAGGCTGAATCAAGTAAAAAAAATATCTTGAAGATCATAAGGAGAATGCTTGATAAAAAAATAAGGCTTGGGATTCTAAGCTAAATTTGGCACTATGGATAGATCTTATCACAACTATAAAGTCTACTAGTAAGTCCCCATTTGAGTTGGTGCATCGAAAACAAGCAAAGCTACCATTAGAAAAAAAATTGTTAGCCTATAAGTTTGTGATTGATGAAGATATAGAGCTTATAGATCCTATGGAGGAAATATTTGTACAATTATCAGAACTAGATGAGGTGAGAAGAGAAGCACATAAACATAATCTCAAGATTCAGCAACAAATGAAGGTTTTGCATGACAAGAAGTCCAATAACAAAAAATTTAAGGAAGGATATCGGGTTCTCACATGGAATGCTAGGAATCAGGACAAAGGGAAACATGGTAAGTTTGAAGATCTTTGGACTGGACCATATGTGATCATAGGAAAAGGAGGAGAGGACTCATGTTATCTCCAAAACACGTCAAGAGAAACTCAAGAATTGTCAATGCATGGACAATTCTTAGAGTACATATTTTCTTAAAAATAAGGTATATTCCATACACAGTAGATTAGGATTCACCTCCATCATCCCATTTGTACATTTTCCACCATCCATTGTATACATTCCATCTTATCTTTGGTATGGTTCCCCCATAATATTTCTAGATTCTTGTAGATATTCATTGACTACCTCATCCCCAAAAAGAGCCATTGTTGGAGCCTTAGATTTTGGAAACGTTTAGTGCTTCATAGGAGATAAATAATATTAAGTATTCCTAAATAGCCCCTTTTCATGGTCATTTACCACTATTCATCACCAGGATTTTGTATTTGATCAAAGGTTGAAGATACTGAATTTTTCTTAAAATAATCACTACCTGTATGTGAGCAATAGTCTAAGTTTCTACCCTCCATATTCACCTTACAAATCATCATGTTTTGATCTTAAGAGTTTAGTATAGTTCATTTTGTAAGACATCATAGGTTTTGCAGTTGGCACCAAGATTCAAATTCAAATGAAGTTTCTAATAAAAAATTTCATACTTCACCGAAATCAACCAAGATAAAAAAAGGCAACATAGTCATCAACATTTCAATAAAGCATAATTTTCTTTTATTGCACCAATTTTTATCAAAGAATTTTTTGGCTATTGGTTAAGCGTGAAAAATAGCCACCGAATGATCAAGTTATACCAAAAGTGGTAATATGGAACAAACCCATGTGTAGATGTATCAAAAGGAAAGAAATAACAAAGAATCTAATGTGTTGCTTTGTTGGGAAAACTAGCTCTTGATATTTGGTCAATGTGATGACTAATACTTTGGACTGGTGGTAGTTCCTTTGGAACATTCTCCAACACTATGTCCTAAAATCTATTGAGTAGCTCTACAACCTCCCTCTATGGTAAATCATCTTTCCCTATATCAACAATACTTATTCCTTTACTACTACATTCTCTTGGGATGAGAGGGAAACAAGTGTTTACATGCTTTAATCCATCCAAGAACCAAATATCAAGATTTTGTATTTGATCAAAGGTTGAAGATGTTGAATTTTTCTTAAAATAATCACTACCCGTATGTGAGCACTAGTCTAAGTTTCTACCCTCCATATTCACCTTACAAATCATCGTGTTTTGATCTTAAGAGTTTAGTATAGTTCATTTTGTAAGACATCATAGGTTTTGTAGTTGGCACCAAGATTCAAATTCAAATGAAGTTTCTAATAAAGAATTTCATATTTCGCCGAAATCAAAAAAATGGAAAAAAAAACATAGTCATTAACATTTCAATAAAGCATAATTTTATTTTATCGCACCAATGTTTATCAAAGAAGTTTGGCTATTGGTTAAGTGTGAAAAGGATCCATCAAATGATCAAGTTATACCAAGAGTGGTAATATCAAACAAACCCATGTGTAGATGTATCAAAAGGAAAGAAATAACAAAGAGCATGAATTTGGATGAAACTATGATATCTACTAAGTTGGAAAAAGTTACACCGAAAGGAGGAGTTTATAGATGAAGAGATGGACATTGAATAAAGCATGAAGGGGCACTTCGAAATCTTTTGTACATCAAAATTCTATTTAGATGTAATGATCATAAATTTTCACCGAAAAGAAAAGATATCGATGAAAAACATGCTTCTAACAAAGATGAAAAAGGTTGTTCGAAGGGAGGATTTTTATCAAAAGAAAACATATCGTTGAAATCTGTTTAGGGTTTTATCGAAGACATGGTATAAACAAAATGAAATCTGCATTAGTGATTCAAATATTAGAGGATTCCACTGAAAACTTTATGGAAGAAACATATGAGATCTAACAAAGAAAAAAAGGTTTCTACGAAATGTATATTTCATCGAAAGGACTTGTATCGAAGAAATGGTCTCATTGTTCCATCGAAAGTATACGTATTGAGTAATTAGAGGTTTCGATGAAACATTATGAAGGTCCAGCAAAAGAGGAGTTTCCATCAATTGAAAGATATCGATATAAGATGAGATCACTTCATTGAAATCTCTTATCAATGAAACATGAGCGTCGATAAAAGAGAAGAAAGATTGCATGATGAAAAATCTTATATCGAAAAAGAACTATCGAAGGAACCATTGATCATTTGACCAAAAACACTTCATCGATTGCTCACTGTGAAATAAAAATGATACTAAAGAGACAAGTAAAACCTCCATTGAAATTAGAAAAAGGAAATTAATGAAGTTTGTAGTGAATGACAGTATGTCAATAAAAGTCACATCGACATGAGTATTTGAATTCATGCCATTAATGACCGTTATATAGTACCACACAGATGTAACTACTTTATAATAGATTGAAAGGTAGGATAAATGTGCTTGTTGTGAACATTGGAGGTAGAATTCAGAGCTAATCGACCAAGAATATGTGAAGCAGTTGTAGAAAGATATATCTCAGGCTGACAGAAAAATCAAGTAGGTGTCTGAAATTCCCTTGTTTTGTTTCTTTTGTTCAGTATGGAAGCTTCATCTTCAAAAAAAACTAGGGAAACGAGACAAAAGGACCCCTAAAAACCAGAAAGTAGTGAGGAAACAAAGTCTAAGAGACATAAGGAGGGTAGGCCTTAAAGCCCATTAATGAACATATTTAAATAATAAATTAACAAAAAAACCCTAATTTACTACACAATATCAGAACAAAAAATCGTACATGCAAACATAAATACTAAACCATGTATCTAAACATAAATACTAAACTATGCATGCAAACGAAATACTAAACACAAACCCTGTATGCAAATACAAATCAGAATTTAATAAATGCACAATTGTCATAACAACGGTGCAACATATTAAGATAATTGTGTAGAAAAATCCTACAATTACATAGAAAGATCTTGCAATTGCGTAGAACTAATGACCACTTGCATAAACGGAACCTATAATCATAAAATATCACAATTTTATCAGTTGAAGGGTTTCATGTCAAGTTTACCGGAAATAGAGGGTAGGAAATTAGTGTAAGAGATACATGAAATCATTAGCCAACCACAAAAATCCATAATTATGTAAATTAAAAACCTAGCCTAATTAATATAATCATCAAAATGAAGTGTATAATAAGATAAATAAACCAATTCAAACCAAAACACTTCTTCGATGTAACTCCATTACTTCTTATTCCTTCATAGTAATGTTGCTCTCAAAATAAAAGTGCATAAATGCATGGAAAGCAAGGACAAAAAGATATGATAAAAATAATACAAAAATTGGAGAGTCGTGGTCTATTCAAAATGAAGGAATTTGATCATAATTTGTAGAGTTTTTAGGTTGATTTAACGGAGGAGATCAATAGAGGACTGAAGGTAAGTGATGATTGTGATCACTTGAGAGGGTGAGTTAAGCGAAAGAAAATGGGAAAGTTGTGATTGCCAGTGGATGATGAATAGAAGGGAGGAATAGTTAAGTGGAGATGAGAGTCAATACACGTGAGTTAGCAATGGAAAGAAAAATGGAAGGAGGTGAATTAGAAGTGGAGACAAATTAGAAAGAAAATTAGATAAGTGGAGTGAGTTAATAAATATAATTTATTAATCTATCCACATATTAGTTAATTCTAGCCAAACACAAAAATTCATAATTATGTAAATTAAAAACTTAGCCTAACTAATAGAATCATCAAAATGAAGTGCATAATAAGATAAATAAACCAATTCAAACCAAAACACTTCTTCGATGTAACTCCATTACTTCTTATTCCTTCATAATGATGTTGCTCTCAAAATAAAAGTGCATAAATGCAATGAAAGCATGGAAAAAAAGATATGATAAAAAATATACAAAAATTGAAGAGTCGTGGTCTACTCAAAATGAAGGAATTTGATCATAATTTGTAGAGTTTTTTGGTTGATTTGACAGAGGAGATCAATAGAGGACTGAAGGTAAGTGATGATTGTGATCACTTGAGAGGGTGAGTTAAGCGAAAGCAAATGGGAAAGTTGTAATTGCAAGTGGGTGATGAATAGAAGGGAGGAATAGTTAAGTGGAGAGGAGAGTTAATACACATGAGTTAGAAATGTAAAGAAAAATGGAAGGAGGTGAATTGGAAGTGGAGACAAATTAGAAAGAAAATTAGATAAGTGGAGTGAGTTTTAATAAATATAATTTATTAATCTATCCACATATTAGTTAATTATAGCAAATTAAATCAAATTTATTTATTTAATTATGGAGGTGACAGAAAAAGGTATAGATAAATAATTATTATTTATTTATCCTAGAAGAAATGTTTTCGATTAAGGATAAAATAGTTTTTGAAGGGAACAGTAACACTTTATATTAGGAAGAAAGATAGGAAGAATAAGCATACATCAAAAAGAGACTGCTGGGGGACAAGGAAGAGAACATTAGAAACCCCCCCGGCACAAACAACCAAAATAGATCGACACACCAAAAAAGGGGCGAAGACCAAAAGCAGCATAGCTAAGACATTTTTTCCATAAACTTATTTGTGTCTTCCTTCAGCAAATCAAATTGTTGGATGGACTCCCAGAGAGCCATGATTTCCTTTGAATTGTCAGCTTTCTTCTTTTTCGTACTAGCTCTAGTACGAGATCCAGGGCCAACAGGGGTAGGGCCTTTATTATCTTCTTCTTCAACAACAATGGGACTGTTGTTCCCTTCCAACACAGAGAGAAGGGCCCGCAAGTTGTCAGTAGTCACCTTCATGCCCTCAAAGTTCTGCTTCATAATTCTATTGAGGGTATCTTCAATGCTCAGAATACGGTTGGAAGTAGTCTCCATGCGAAAGTTGACAATAGAATTTATTTTTTCGTGCTTCTCCATCAGCCCTCTGCCATCAACAATAGCAAGCAACTTAGCATCACTATTGGCAGTGTTCATAGGCTTGGCAAGCAGCAGGGTGATTTTGTTCACTTTGTCCTCCAGCTCCGAGTACTTGGTACTGACATCTTGGATTTCTTCATATAGTCAAGAGTTCATCTACATATCCATGCCAACACGCTCTTTGAGAACTTGCATGAACCCAAAATTCCCTTTACCCTTCTCATTATTTTCCTCCTGACTTCTCCTGATTTTCTTCTCTGGATCCTTCTTGTCAATGCCCTCTTCTTTTTTCTCTTCGGCCTTCTCAGAGATAACCCTAGAATTCGTGTCCTTAGAGGATGAGGCTTCATAATCCACAAGAGAAGTGTGGATTTTCTAAGGGTTGATACACTCTTTAATGTGAGCCGTGGAGGAGGTAATAGGAGGAACAGTACCAACCATAGCTAGGGGGCTAGCACCCACATTATTTTTCTAAATCGGTAGTCTCCTCGGGGACGTAATTGTCATTCGGGCCTTCAGTCACCAAATCCCCAGTTTTGGCACTACAGGCTTTGGCGCTCTCAGTAGCCAAAGAGGGCTCAGTGGAATTATCTTGAGGGTCTTGATCCTCCTCATCATGGTAGTCGCTAAGGTTTTGATCCTCTTCCCACACCTCTGTATCGTCCTCAGTTTCCATACCCGCCTCCTTCGAGAGGAATTTATCCGTTTCGACCATGTCAATGTTTTTTTCTTCCTCTCGCACTCCAGTGTCTTCATCAGTGTCCATACCAGCCTCCTCCATGAGGAATTTAGCCGCTTCGACCATCTCTTCTGTAGGGTTACCTTTATTTTTCTTATTGGGAGTGTTATTGTCGGTCAAGAGGGATCTTTTACCCTTCTCCTTATTCTTCCCAGAGTCCAGTGTAGCATCCTAGAAGTTAGCCTTAGCATATTCGTAAATGAGAAGAATAAGCCCATCGTGAAGAATAGGCTTCTCAGGGCTTTTCCTGTGCTCCATAATACTAGTACCAAGAGATTGAAGCAAAAGGTAAGGAAAAGAAATTTTCCTCTTGTAACGAAAATGATTCACCAGAATGAAATGAAAATTATAGAATCTTGTATATAATTATAGAAGAAATGTTAGGATAAGGGGAACAAATAATTAATTGATTATCTGACCCTTGGATAAATTAATTCCAAGAGGATAATAGTTAAATAATTGACAAAATTATTTAATTGGATAGATGAACAAAGTGATTGAGGATAATTCGATAGGAAATGATTTAATTAAAGACGTAATTAATTATTAGTTAAATAATAAAAATTATTTAATTAATGAAATAACACAACCTCGATGAATGATAATGACCAAATGAGCGATATAGAGGAATTATTAGTTAAAAGCGTGGTCATAGGTGATAACTAATGTTTAGTGTCTACAATAACAGTAGGAGGAATAGATTAAAAAAATGTTGCTTAGACTATGCCAAAATTAATATACAATTTTCATTGACGACATGGTGGATCTCTAGGTTTTGTTTCTAAATTTTTCATTGTTTCTAATTCTTAAAGTTTTAGTTGAATTTCATTGATTTAATAAATAAATGTGGAGAAATGTGGTTAATTTATTATTTGATACCATTTGTAGTTTGTTGATTGAAAATTGTAATGTATGAATAGTCTGAACCTAATTTAAGCACTATTTTGATTGTGGATGTTCATTTGGATTGTCATACTTTTGGGTATTTAGATGAATGTTACAATATAAAAATCCTTCATTACCCTTAGAGATTGTATCAATTTTGTATAGTTGTTTCCTCGTGGAAAACCAAAGCTTGATTAAGGAATCCTTTTATGTAAGCATCATCAATTTATCATTGTCCTTAGTTGTTAGAAGTAGATTAGATTTCTTTAAGACCTTATCCTTTTTATTTTTTATTTGAAGTTCAAGTTAGTTTAGTTCAAGTTCCAAATACTTTAATGAAAGAGAGTTAATAAATCCAACAGTGATAGTGTAATTCCCTTTGTGTGTTAACAACAAAATCACATCAATTCATTGAGTTATATCCAACACAAAGTCACTAGTTTGTAGTGTAAACCTAATGGTTTCATCACTTGATGACATATATTCATATTGTTCAACATTTGACATTTCTTTACTCAAGAGATGATAGAATACTAGGTATTTTATTCTATGTTGGTAAGTGTTGCAAAACACATATCAACACAATCATGTCCACAAATTTTTTGAAGATCAAATGACATAATATGATTAGAATCCATTTTAAAAGGTATATAATAACAACCAAACATGAAATCTAGAAACAATTTCTTCTATGGTTTTAAAACTAATATGTCAGTGCAACACAAAAGACCTACATTCCTTATTAATCAAAGCCCACCTTAGAAGTTATACTCATTTACCTCATTAGGAAGGACATTGATAATGTGTCTTATTGGTCGTGAATCACAACCATAATTCCCATGAGTATTTAGCTCTTTATTTCCATATAAACACTTATTTGAAAGTTAAACACCAAAAAAGGTTTTTAATCAAACCTCTAGATAGGATTTCATGAATATTTTTAATGCAAGTACAGCTAGGAGTGACATCAAGATCAAACTGCATGTCATTAAAATAGGTTTGCACCAATATTTGGACCCTCTTCAGAAAGCAACAATCAGAATGAACAATACACCAACTTTGGACTTTGGAGATTGATGTGGACCACCACAAACCATCATATATGATATATAAGCAGGAGAAGAAGTGTAGTAGAGAATCAATGGTAGTTAGGGAACAATAGAGTAGAATGAAGGAGATTCAAGATTTTTTGTTTTAGTAAATTTATGTAATAATCCCATGGCACCCTGGGAGCCTACATGTGGGGCCAATGGACCAAATGTAAGCCTATGATCATGTTGATTTCTTCTTTCAATAATACAAAGATTTTTTTCCATTCACATTTAATTTTGTGTCATGTCTTGTATGATTAAGTGCAAGGTTGGATAATCCAGTTTAGACCCTCTAACCTTGACTGTGTCAAGTGGTATCAAAGTGATTTTTGAGCTTGCAGAGGCAGAATGTTTGGGAAATCTATGGGAAATTTTCTGGTGTTGTTAACCGATTATTGAAGAAAAGCAGTTACAACCCCAAACTAGATTCCCAAATTGAGGTTGTCGCACCTAGCTTGGAAGAAAGGATGTTGTCAAAGAGAATTCTAGTCATGACCAATGTTTTAGGAAGAGTGGAAGAAATGATGGACATGATGTGAGATATGAAGAATTAATTAGATGTTGTCAAAGAGAATTGAAGGAAAGACCAAAACCCTAGATCAGAAGATGAGAGCAATGATGAAGCACCAGAGAGGCAAGAGCAAGGTGAAAAATATTAAGAAGAAGAAGAATTAGATTAGTTCAATAAGATGAAGGCCATTTCTAGAATTGGGAAGAGGCGGATGATGGAGATCCATGATTATTCCAAAAGCTTTAATTCAAAGGAGATAATTGATTGGATCAAAGAGATGGATGAGTACTCTAAATTTGTGCAAATTGAAGATTCAAAGTGAGCAAGGTTTTCCAAAACCTAGTTCAGATGGAATGTCACCATCTAGTGGAAATAAGTGCAATTAGATAGGAACTAAAGAGGAAAAGAGTAGATCATGAAGTGGGACATGATGGTAGCAAGCTAAAAGGTTAGTTCAACCTAGAGAATACAAGATAGAAATATTGAAGAAACTTCAAAATTTGTGTCAATGGGAGAAGATGATAAAGGAATACACTAAAGAGTTTGAAAAAATGATCATCATAATTGGATAAATAAAATTTGGAAAGGAAAAGGTGGTGCGTACATTAATAGCATCATAAAAAACATTTGGTAGGAATTAAGCCTATTCTGAATAAGTACCATGAAAGAAGCCTATTAATATGCATTGAGATTTGAAGAGAAGTTGGCTAGAAGAGTATAACAAATGCCAAATAATGAAAACCAGAGGGAATTGGGAAGATGGGTAGAACTTGTTGAAAAAATACCATACAATAAACCAAAGGAAGAAGCCCTTTCTAAAGGGAAGAGCATAAGCCCGGGAAGGATTCATCCTCGGATTGACAAAAAAAGGAAGACAATCACTAGAACAATGATTATCAAAGGATTAAAATGAGTTTCTGTTAGGGATCATGCTAGGGAACATGTTTCAAGTGTGTGGAAGATGGAGATTGTACTTTTGAGTGCTAACAAGGAAGTGCTAGAAAGCTGAGGGATTCTGGAGCTAGAATTGCTTATGCTAAGAAAGAAAGGTAAAGATCATCCATATCTACAGGACATCCAACAAAGGGTGAATTATTGGTTATGAGGAGAGCCTTGCTACAAAGAGAAGATAGAGATGAAATGCCAAAAAGAAGGAGATTTTTCTAGAACAAGTGCAAATCAAGAGGGACATGTAAGGTTATCATTAAAAATCACAATAAAAAAATTTGTTTAATGAGAAGATGGTATAGAATATGAACTTGAAGACAATTAAACATCTAGATCCTTACTAGATTTCTTGGATACAAGATGAGCAAAATGTTTTCATGAGTGAACAATTCCTAATAAATTTTCAAATTAGATCATATGAGGATAAATTCTTGTGTGATATCATTCCAATGTATGCATGTCACCTCTTGTGGGGAAGAGCATGCCAATATGATTGGAGAGAAATAACAATGGGTAGAGGAATATTTATGCCATAGTCAAAGATGGAAAGAATCATATTTTGATTCCCTTCGAGGAAGAACAAAAGGAAATGGTGTGCGGATGTGTAAGGAGTTGGCTGGTGGATGGGAGGAAGTTATTGGATGGATTGAAGCATGTAAAAACTTGTTTTTCTCTCATACCAAAAGAATGTCATAGTAAAGGAATTAGACTTATTGACACAAGGAAAGAGGATGTACCATAGAGGGAGGTTGCATAGATACTTGATAAATTTCAAGGCATAGTGTTGGAGAACATTCCAAAGGGACTACTACTAGTCCAAAGTATTAGTCGTCACATTGACCTAATATCAGGAGCTAGTTTTAACAACAAAGCGATGCATTGGATGATACTAGTAAAGAATGTGGAACTAAATAGATAAGTGCAAGAGGTATTGAAGAATGGCTTGATATGGGAAAGCTTGAGTCCATGTGTTGTAAATTTTTTCTTACTGCTAAAGAGAGATGGAGAATGGAGAATATGCACTAATTCAAGAGCCATCAACAAGATCATAATAAAGAGCTAGTTTTATTTACCAAGGATAAATGACATAATTAATTGCCTAAGCAGTGCGAGAATATTCATAAAGATTTATCTCAAGAGTGGATACCATTTGATCAAGATTGGGGAAGGGGATGAGTGGTAGACTGTATTCAAGACCAATGAAGGCTTTTGTGAGTGCCACGACATGCCTTTTTGACTCACAAATGCACTAAACACTTGCATGGGGTTGGTGAATGAGGTACTGAAGGATTTTATGGGGAAGTTTATCATTTATCATCTAGATGACATTCTAATCTATGAAAAGAAAAGGGAAGAAAAAATCTAGGACATCAGACAAGTGTTTCAATAGTTAAGGAAGGAGAAGTTGATCAACATCAAGAAGTGCAGTTTCATGAAAATTGAATTAGTTTATTTGTGGTTTGTGATCTTTGTGGAAGGAGTGAAGATGGATCGAAAGTAAGTAAGAGCAATTATGGAATGGCCTATATCGGTAGATATCTAGGAGGTGAAATATTTTCATGGATTGGCTAATTTATACAAGAGGTTCATCAAGAACTTCAACACTATTTGTGGACCCATGATAGAGACAATGAGAGGATACTAGAAGGAGTTCAAGTGGACACTTAGAGCACAACCATCATTCAACAAGGTTTTCCAAGTTGATTGTGATGCTGATGAAACTCCATTGGAGTAGTCCTAAGTCAAGAAGGGAGACCAATTACTTATTTTAGTGAGAATTTGAATGATGTATGGAGGAATTACTCAGTATATGATAAAAATTTATTTCCCATAATCCAAGAACTAAATAAATGGAGACATTATCTACTTCCAAAAGAGTTTTTACTATCTGATGATCCCTAAACACTTTAGTAATTTAATTATCTAGGAAAATTGAATTAGAGGCACATGTGGTGGGTTGAGTTTATGAAAAATTACACTTTTGTCCTCAAACATTAAAGTGAGAAGTCGAATAGGGTTTTGGATGCACTAAGTAGAAGGATAAACTCAATGATGCAAATGTAGGTGAATGTAGTGAGATTTGATTAACTGAAAAAATTGTATTAAGGATGATTTGGACTTTACTGAGGCATAGAAGGCACACAATAAGTTGATAAGCATAAACATTAGTGAATGGTTGGACTAATTCATTCAAGATGGCATGTTATTTGATGAAAATAAATTGCTCATTCCAAGGAACTCCATGAGGGAGAATAAATCAAAGAGAAGTGTTTTGAAGGATTGATGGGATATTTTGGCATTAATAAGACAATAGCACTAGTTAATGAAGGTTTCTTTTAGTTTTAAATCTACAGGGATGTCTAGAAGTAGGTTCAAGAATGTAGGATCTATTAAGTGGTTAAGGGAGTTGGCTAGAACAATGGATTATACACATATTCATATTCTGGAAAGGCCTTGGGAGGATATCAATATGGATTTTGTGTTAGGGCTGCCAAGAACTCAAAAGGGCATGATTCCATTTTTGTGGTGGTAGATAGATTCTCTAAGATTATACACTTTATTCCTTACAAGAAGACTCATGATCTGATCCACATATCTAATTTATTCTTCTGGGAAGGGTCATATTACATGGAGTACCAAAGAGTATTGATTCATATCAGGATACCAAGTTTATGAGATATTTTTTTTATGATGTTGTGGAAGAAGATGCAAATGGACTTGAAATTTAGTTCAAAATTTCATCCACAAACTGATGGACATGATAAGGTCATAAATACAAGTTTGGGAAACTTTCCTAGATGCTTAGTTAGAGATAAGACAAGAAATTGGGATTTGGTTCTTGGATGGATTGAAGCATGTAAACTCTATTTTCCTCTCATCCCAAGAGAATGCAGTAGTAAAGGAATAAGTATTGTTGACATAGGGAAAGAGGATTTACCATAGACAAAGTTTGTAGAGCTACTAGATAAATTTTAGGATATAGTGTTGGAGAATATTCCAAAGGAACTACCACCAATCCAAAGAATTAGTCATCACATTGACCAAATATCGGGAGATAGTTTTCCCAAAAAAGTGGCACATTAGATGACACTATTAGATAACTGAGAGGGGAGTTGAATCAAATAAGTCTAGTTATCCTGCAGTCCCAAACACTCCTTGATGTATAAACCAAACCTTTCAAACAATTCCATCAACTTGGTAAGATATCAAATGTGCCTTTCTCTTAATATATTGATTACTAGTAAATTAAATACTATGTTTACCAATCAATCCAATTATAGTAATATATAAAGTAAAATAAAAATTCAACACATCCATACACATATAACACTTTAATTTTTAATGTGGAAACCCTGTTAGGGAAAAAACCACTTGGGACCGGTAACCCAAAATAATTCACTCTTCTGAAGTGAGATCGGTTAAGAGCCAACCCTGTTAAAGGTTACAAAACACACTATGAGGTGTGACCTGGTTAGAGGATTTATCACTAACAGTTCTCCCTTGATCAAACATTCACTATGGGTTCAAAAAGAAAATAATCAACATTCATTGAATATCATATTGAAATATAAAGACTGTTAAATCCCACTCAGTTAAGATATTTATCTGTAGCAATGGTTAAACTGATATAGTAATGATCTTATTCAAATACAACTTGATTTTTAGATTTTTAGATCTATGCTAAGCTCAAAAATACCTCTGATCAATAATCAATTTAATCCCTTTGTTTCCTCCAACTCTGTTATGCTTGGTAATTTCTTTCTCTAGCTCTTGGTGTTGTCTACAGAATTGCTTGGTTCTGTCTTCAACCAGTTTGATCAGCTTTGCATGATTTCAATCTTTTCACGCAAATTCTCCTATAGCAGACTCAGTAATGAATATCTTGTCTCTTTATATAGACATCATAAACCATTTTATTTTCATCCATATATTTTGCCTCTTAATCTTCACCATTGATTTTGTCGCTTTAACCTTCCTCGGTAGTTGTGACAATAACATGTTTCATTCTCCTTCATCCGATCATCCTTGAATTTTGTCAATCGTTTAATCATCATAACAAACATTATTTTTTACCTTGAAATCGTCAACAATTGTCCAGCTCATCATCTTTAGTTGGAAGTCATTAGTTCCATTTATTTATTTCACTTGGTCAATACCATAATGTGTCAATGATAACTAGCTTGGTTAACATTGTACTCGCTATACACTACACTTGCTCAGTGTATACTGAATTCTTCATTTACTGACCACATGAACTTGTTCATTCTCAATCTTCAATCCATAATAGATTCATGTAATACAATCAAATCACTAACATAATGCCATAGAGTCATCAATAATTTATCCAATGAATACCATACCCATATCTTTCTCATCCATCTCATGTTTATGTAGATATCTCATTCCTTCACCATTATTTTCTTCTTAAGATGTTTAATGTAACCATCATGATAAGTATAGTAAAAAATAGTTGACATAAATGACAATACATTAACTGATTATTTTTAAATTAATTCATAATTATCTATGCACATTTGAAAGAGCAATTAAACTTTAAATCAGAAAATCAATTCAATTTGTTATCTTTTGGAAACTCGACATTTATTTTGAGTTGAAAATTGATCTAAACTTCTGTTTTAAGTTAAAAAGTTGTTTTTGCATGATTTGCATGATTTTGTGAGTTGATTTGTTTCTAATTTCTTGTTAACTCAAAAATCAACCTGAGTTTACCAAGAGCGATTTATGGCTTTCCTCAATACATCCTCAAGCCCTAGATTTCTATAAAATCAAGGCTCAAATCTTCACAATAAACCACCCTCGAATTTTCACAATTACTCTAGCGAATTTGCGATTGAAGGATTAAGCACTTGCAACAAGTGATTTATGAGATCTTTCATTGTTGGTCATAATTTTTGCATAGTTTTCATATCATAGCATTCATTCATATCATTCTTAGAATATTCTACATATCATTTCGATTCATCCTAGATTAGATTCATTCAAGTTTTTCATCCTAAATTGCATACAAAATCCAAAAAAATAGAATAATCTGCATTCATATAGGTTTTCAATCATTTGCATTCAAATCCTTCATTTAGGTGTTGCATTGTCACTGATCTTGATTTCAATCTGAGAACACCATACTTGCACCTACTAGAAGGCAATAAATCACCTGGTTAGCTTAGTTTCAATTACTTGTAGATTTCAATTTTGCTAACCTCTAATGTTTTACTGAAGTGTTGTGTCTACAGGTAGGTACAATTTTCACACACACATTTTTGGCACCCACCGTGGGGCCCTGAAATGGGTTTCCATTTCTTTTCTTTCAATTTCTACCTATTTTCTGTCATTTTCTGATCAATTATGTGATTTTACTCTCTGTCTTTACAATTTTCGTACGAGTTTTGTCAAAAACTCATGCTAGGACCCTCTAGGTGTCGTACGACATTTAGTATTTTTGGAGTACGTACTAGCAACTACAAATTATCATTTGGAGACTTCTTTTTTCATGCAGGAAGGTACCCACTGTCGTATGAGTTTCTGGAAAGTCATGCTAGAGGTGACCCACTATCTTATGAGGTTTGGATTGTCATATGAGAGGTAACCCATTGTCGTACAAGTTTTGATACCAGGGTTCAATTATCATTTTAGATTTTTAGGTAGTTTGTCAGATTTGATTTTCAGATTTGGACTAACGGCTAACCCTAACAATTGAACTTTGTTGTTTCTAATTGATATTTCCTGATTCTGATTGGGAAAGCGCAACTAAATTGCTAAAACAGGTAAATCTACTAAGCGCGTTGCGAGGAACTCAGGGATTTTGTTACAATTGATAACACTTCGATTTGGCCATTTAAAAAGAACTCTCTTGTGTCAAGTTTGTGTGACTTTTCCTACTTTCATATCACAGACTTTAGTTTTTGGGCTATAAAATGAACATAGATTTTCTTTTTGCATATCTATTACACATAGTAAATAGGCCCTATGAACACTATTTGTGGATGATCTTGAGAGAGTGGGCTTCTTTTACTTGTTCACGCATGTGAAGCTCTTCTTGATGAAGGATCCCCTTGTAGGTAGGGAGGATACTGGGATTATCTTGCGTTCTACTAGGTTTTTGAGTCTTCATCTTTTGATCGATACATGAGAGAGAGAGAGAGAGAGAGAGATTGATGACATCATAGATCTTGGTGAGATAATTTCAGTCTTAGCGTGTCATATTAATCTATCTTCTTTGTTTTGATAAAGTGAAGAGGTTAGGGGATTATGCTCTACTTCCTTTTTGGATAGTACCAGAAACCCAGATCCTCGAATCCAATCTAGTGCCCCTGTGGTATCTTTTGTGAGTCACCTTTAGAGAGGGTTAACTGTAGTGGACATTCCCTTAATTGGGTCAACCACATGGATAGAACCTCAAGTGGTAATAGACATGTTCGTCATGGTAGCAACAGCTGCTATATAAATGTCCTTGTGGAGGAAATCTTCATAGGTGTGGTCTCTTGTTGGGCTGTCAGATCTCCCTAGCAGCTCCTGATTGATTAAATTCTCAGACTATGTCACAACCCCGGTGTGCCTGGATTGGAGTTCACCCTCTTGAGATCACAAAATTTGCAGAGTCAAACCATTACTACAAACCCTAGTGAAGCCAATTTTTCATTTTATAGGAATATGTGTGTTATTGAAAAACTTTTTGGAACATACACAACTAGCATTCCCATGGACTAGCACATTAAGTCACTTGATTGTTCATGTGTAGGGTTGCTTTGTCCCCTATTCATTATTTTCAGATGTGCTTGAAATCACTTGTCTTCTATTCTGCGTGCTTGATTACTTACTTGATTATTGAAAATGAACGATCCCAGAACAAACTTCAAATCTGGACAGAAAACCTTGCAAAACACACTGATTTTGAAAACTAAAAATTGCAAAATCTGATGCAAAATTCCTTTCTAGAGTCAAAATTCATCCCACAAGATCATAAATTTGTACAAGTTTTGAGCATTTATCGTATGAGGACCCCAGATTGTTGTATGGTAGCTTGTATATTGTCATATGAGTTTTGTCAGAAATCACAAGCAAAAAAGTCAAAATCTACTATCAACTGTTGTGTGAGCTTTGCAATTGTCATACGAGTCTTTTCCATTGTCATGCCAGGGCTTACCCACTATCGTACGACCCTGTAGAAAGTCATATGAGAATTTTTGAAAAGTTGCCAGAAACTTGTCAAAATTGCCAGAAATCCAATTTTTATAGCCTATTTCCAAATTTTGTCAAACAAATCACCGTGTCAGGAACAAAGTAGAAACTAGAAAGAATTCAATCATTTTGAGTCTCTTGAGTCTGATCTATCCTTCTGAGTCTCTTGAGTCTAATCTAGCCTTCTAATTTATCGATTTGTGTATTTTTCATCTTGTGTCAAAACCTTGTCAAAATTTATCTTCAATTTAGTCTTTGTCAAAAAATGGCTAAGTGTTGCGAGCTCATGTCCACCATCTTTTGGGTGTCTACCCATACTAATAGGGCACAGTATCCTTCATTTATGTCTAATATAATATTCAATCAATCCAATCTTGACAAGGTTGCATCATTCAATCTTCTTGAATCAATTGATTCTTCAGTTGTCTTAATCTTTCTCTCTTGCTTCACCTAAGGTTAATGGTGGAAACTAGAGCTTCATCATGAAAACAAAGAGAACAACCCAAAATCTCTTCAGAGGCATCTTCTGTGATTGCTCAGACCATTCATTAATCCTTCGATACCACTAAATTTGCAAAAGACTCTCTTGGCAATCTTTACTTAATAGGTGGTTGCATCACCCCTCCTGCATCAACCCATGTAGGTAATCAACCAACCCCTCATGTATCAATTCATGGAAGCTATCAAACAACTTCACATCGATCAATCCCTGGTAGTTCTCTATATAACACTATGTCTCAAGGAGGGACGAACCAAGGGTCCTAAGGACACCACTCTCAACATGGTACGGATCAAGAACCACACCTTCTAAAATTGCTCGATATCAAAATGATGATGAATTCAAGAAAATGATGAGGCATTTCTTGAAGGAAGATAGAGAAACATACTTCTTAGAGTTGGCTCATTAAGGGGCTAAACTTCCTCCCAACTTCAATGTTGAAGATGTCATTACGCATGAGGAAGAAACTCCAATCACCACTATGATGAAACAGATGCATGCCATGCAAGTCAAACTTAACAAACTTGAAAAAGAGAAGGAACCTAAGGAGTTCTCCATGGAGGCCCTATGCCCTTTTCCATTTGATAAAGAATTGTACATGCCGCCATTCCCTAAATGAGTGGAAATACCTAAATATGATAAGTATGATGGAAACTCTGATCCTCAAGATCATGTCAGAGAATTTTGTACTCAATCTATGGAGTTCATGCATGAACCAACCTACCTAATGCATCTTTTCCCTCGATCTCTAGGAGGGTTAGCTATTCATTGGTTATCAAAAATGCCTCCTACTATCAAAACTTTTGAGGAGTTAATCAAACTATTCTATCAACAATACTCCTACAACATCCAGCATCTGGTCACTATGATCGACATTTGCAATCTGAAACAGAACTCAGGAGAGCCATTCCTGACTTTTCTCAAAAGATGGAGGAAGAAGTTTTCTCTATATGCTCAGTCTATTCCAAAAATTGAGAAGCTGGAGATTTTCATCAACAATCTTGCTCCAAAAATCAACTACCATTTGCAAATGCAAAATCATACATCCTTTGATAAAATGGTACAGAATGCAATCAAAATTGAGAAAGAACTTGTACAAAAAGGAGACATATCACTTCAAAAGGACAAGTATGAATCTAGATCTAATTCTAAAGACAAAGGAAAAAATTGGAACAAGAATAAAGGCATTGTCACTGATGGTGTTGTTGATACTATCTGTGCCCCATCTAAGGCACCCGCTTTCAATCTCACTGTTGGCACCCAAGCTATCAAAGCCTCAAAAGAAAAAACAACAGAATCAAATAAGAAGTCATCTGACCACAAACCTTGGGCTACAGATCCTAAACGCAAGTTTAATCCTCTTGGAGAGTCCTTGGAATCTGCCATGAAAACTCTGTTGGCCAACAACATCATCTCCTTTCCTGAGATAAAAGTTTTTTATCCTAAACCTAAACCAAAATGGTGGAGAGAGAATGATTTATGTGACCTCCATTGCAATAAGGGTCATAAAACCAATAACTGCATACGCTTGAAACACATCATACAAGACAAAATTGATAATGGAGAAATCGTAATTGACAACCATAAAAGCAATAATGATCATACAACATTCACATAACCATTTATGAAGCATAATCAAGGAGATTCATCTTCTCATCCTAATGTGGGTGCTAAAGTCAATTATGCCTACTCTGGAAATAATGTTGTCATAAATATGGTTGAACCATGCCTATCTGAGTGTTGCAATGTCATCACAATTGTAACAAAGGATAGAGATAATCAATCAGCAAATGCAGTTACTTGATCACAAGCTCAGGCGCATCTACAAGGACAAATATCAGATTCATCAAATATCCCTAAGATGTCTTTCAATCTCTCATATGCTTCTAAATAGAAGGTTGCCTCTAAATCAAATCCTAAAGACATGAGGCCAGCATCATGCAGTATTGTCCAACAACTCCAGCGTACAAATGCAAAAATCTCCATGTTTGATTTGCTTCAGATATCTTCGGCTCATAGAGCCATTCTAGACAAAGCTCTGCTCAGATCCAATGTTCCTGACAACCTTGATTTAGACAGATTCCAAACTATGGTTGGTCATCTAATGTCTCCCTAGTATATCTCCTTTTTAGAAGAAGATGATAACTCCTTGAGTCATCTACATAACCGGCCCTTGCACATTGAAGTCTTGATCCAAAACCATCATGTCAAACATGTGTTGATAGATGGAGGTGCTAGTCTCAACATTTGTTCTTACAGCTTGATCACACACTTGGGATTATCTGAAACTTCCATTGATCCTAAGAAGAAGATAACTATCAAAGCATATGATGAGTAAGAAAGATCTTCCAAAGTAACTATTGTCTTACCTATCAGAATAGGACCTGTTATCAGAGACACCATATGTCAAGTTCTTGATCTACCTTTGACTTACAACATCCTTCTAGGGAGACCCTGGATACATGAAATGAGATCTATTCCTTCCACATACCATCAATGTTTGAAATTCCCTTATGGAGTAGAGGTGACGATTCCAGCTGACCTATATACAACTTGCAATGCATTGAAAGAAAGTGTTAATAAACTTGTTCCTAATAACAGAGAATCTTCCACTAAGCAACTAGACATTGCTTCAACATCCAAGATGGAAGACATTGCAAAAGAGGTCAAAATCAAAGATAATGGCATGGGAGAATACACAATGGAACCTTTTTTATCTCTCACATCTCTCCCATTGTCCCCAAAATCTTATGGACAACCATTTGACAAATTGAAACCTATAGCTAAAGAATCCCAGGTCATATTCAATGGAAGCTTTGTCACAGAGAAAGTATCTAAACAAGAGTTTGAGGAAGATGAAGTCGTGCTTGCATGGTTATACAAGGATGAGCCTCAATCCCAATCAATCCAAAAATGTGACTCTACTTCAAGAAAAATTCCTCAGAAGTCATATGGACCAGGGGACAAATTGATCACAAAAATGGGATATACTAGAAAAGGACCTCTAGGAATACAAGGCAAAGGTATTTTATCACCTCTTGACCATCATGGCTGAACAAACAAGAATACAAAAGGTCTAGGATATAAGAAGAAGCCTTTCTATCTTAGCAAGAACTCCCCACATGTCTTAGAATAGATTAAATGAATGGAGGAAACAACACAACAATCTGATAGTCATGATTTAGACACCACTGATGAGCTCATTCCTTATGAGCATTTTCCTAAAGAAATAAAAGACCTCCTTGAAGCTGAAGATGATCCAATAAAAAGAATCAATGTAGTAGAAACACAAGAACCTACCATATAACATAAGACAATTGCACCACAAGAACTAGCTGATCTTAATGAAGACCACATAGACAAGGAGGAAGGTGGCAGCTACTCTGAGATAGATTCTCATGAGTATGAATTCAAATCAGAATCTAAGGGTAACCCTTCTTGGGGTATCCATCCTGACTTTACACATGTTCTTAGATTTCCTATAGGTCCAGAATCAGAAGATGAATCCAATGTCTATGAATGGGGATTCATTCTAGAAGAAGATGAGCTTATCAAAGAAAAACATATTTATGTTATTCACCAATATGCACCTAAACCCATCGTAAGTCTAGAGCGAAATAATGAACTTAAAAATTATAATCCACCGATGGCTAAAGTGGACTCCCACAATGACATTGAGACTATTCATGAATTGAACATTTTGAGTTGTAATATCACCTTCAAACTCAAGAGTCAGGTTAGGACCAATGATGACAGATCCATATTTGTAAACACTATTTCCCAATCTTTCACCGCTTTGACTATCCAACATCTCGAACTTCTTGACCAAACCTCCATAACTCTAAGCCAAGCTATCTATACCTTTCCAAATGACTATGCTCTTTCTTGCTACCTCAATGTAGTTGATCCTATGATGACTTCCATCAGTGAACCGAGCATTAGCATGACAGATTCAGACATCAAGTATCTTAGTCAAAAGAATAGAAATAAAAATAAAAAGAAAAGGAGTTCTGAGGGTGAAAACCACTTTGTCGCAGTCTCAAAACCTACAAAAGTAAAAAATAAAAGATGTATCTAAAGGTGAAAACCTCTCTAAGGTGCCTAAGGATGAGATATTTGATGTCCTTCTGAGTCATTTACAGGACAGGTCTCTAGTTCTAATTGAACCCACTCAATCTATCAACTTGGGAACAGTAGAAGAACCACAGTTGATCCATGTAGCACAATCCTTATCAAAAGAAGAAAAGAAAAAATTTACCACATTCCTAACATAAAAGAAGATCAACTTTGCATGGAAATATTCAGATATGCTAGGGCTGGATCATGATCTTATAATGCACCATTTATCTATAGCTCCAGGGGTCAAACCTATTAAGCAAAAATTGAGAAATATGCATCCACATGTCTCACACAAAGAGGTATGTGATGACAACTATCACTATCTAAAGTGGAATTTCTCCTAACCATGTGCTAAAATGAAATAAAAACTCTTAGGTGTCACAATGAAAACTAATATGTAAATACATTATCCTAAGTAAACTTAAGTAAAGTGTAATTAGTGAATATTTAATTACACCAACACTAATAATAATGTTGAAGATTATTTATCTGATGGAGTTGATGATGAAGACTGACCAAGATCAAAAAATACATGATGATAGTAGAAAGGTTAGATCAATTATAGTCTTGTCATTATCATAACTGATAATAATGTTGAATATTGTTTATCTAATGGAGTTGATGATGAAGACCAATCAATTTCAAAGGTATACATGATGATGGTAGAAAGGTTAGATCAATTATAGTCTTATAATTGATGTCAAGCAATTGATTTCTGATTTATATTATGTTTCCATATCATTCAGTAATGCTAGAAGATGAATGGGTTAAGGAGAAGAAGAAATGAGAAGTTATGAAGTTGTAGAACATAAATGGGAAATTGATACAGATCGGACAATGATTTGATTATGTTGATATGATTATTTTCTATCTAACATATAATTATGTTAATTCGATAAAGGATGGTGATGAAGATTTGACAACTCGATAAGTAAAGTTATTTTGGCTACCGAGATGGAAAAATCACTCGGTAAGGTAAAGAGAAAAAGATAGGTCACTCGATAAAGGAGAAAGGTTTATGCACCAAGCGATGTAACCAAAATTCTAAGTGAAGAACACTTAGCAAGGAAAAGGTATTAAATATGGATGGAATCAACATTTAATGATTAGCTATGATAAGTTGGATGATCATGATGATGAGGAAAGTTAGTTACAAGAGATCTACGGTTATGAAAATTCAAGATGAAGATCTATGGAAAGATCTAAGCGGAAAAAAGAGATGGAACAAGTTTCAAGAAAATTTCAATTTCCTAGGTGAAAAGGAAACATGTCACCGAGATCCAGATCTAATGAATAATGAATTGAATGGTCAAGATTGATTAAAGGAAAATGTAAAAGATAAGATTAAGAGGCAAAAATAGTCTATATAAAGGATGATCTTATATGGACAACTGGATGGAAAGCTAAATAGTTGAAGGGTTACCGACTATTGCAAAGAAGAAGGAATAGGGAGATTCTGAGTGGGAAAATAGTGATTTGATGAGGTGTTGATGCTAGTGATGAATAATTGAAGTGAAGATTGAAGAGCGAACAAGGATCTGATTGAGAAAACATAGTTGCACATCTACAAGTCATTTTTATTATTGTTTATTACTAGCATTTGTAACAGAGAAGTCTCTTACCAAAGAAGCCTTAACAGTCTTATTGTAAATCCTTGAGAAATGTGACATTCTAAAGAGTGTTTAAAGCCCTATAACAAGGCCACTCCTAACAAAGTGAAGATCCTAACAGATCTGAGGTAAATCCCTTAACTGGCTCACACCTAATAGTGTGTTTTATAATCTTTAACTAGATCAACTCTTAACCGGGCATACTTCAAAAGAGTATATTTCTTAGTGGGTGACAATTCCCATAGTGGTTTTTCCTAAAATTGGGTTTACACATTAAATATTAGAGTTATACATTGTGAATGATTTATGTGCATGATTTACTGATTGATATAGTTTATTTACTATTGTCGGTAAATAGTGAACTGTGTTTTTACCGAGTTAATCAGAGAAAAATAATTTTAATGTATTTTGTGATTAGGATTACTGATTCACCCCCCCTCTCTCTAATCCAACAATTGGTATTAGATCTAAGTACTCTAAAGAGATAAGTTTAAAGACTTGAGTAAAAGATCTGAAAATGTATAGGAGAGAGGTACCTAAGTTGAACAAGGAAAGTTTATCTAAATGGAAAAGAAGAATGAAATTGTATCTATTTGGGATTGGTGAATATGCCTTGTATCTGCTAGAAAATGAATACTCTCCACCACCTACTGGACCCTTGACAATTGATCAGATGAAACAAAAGAAGGAACTTAAATTGGTTATGATAGAGATTACTTCTTCTCTATCTGATGTTGAATTCAATGATATCAAAGATTGTACTAATTAAAAAGATATGTGGGATATGCTTTCACTTATCTATGGAGGAGATCTGCATGTTCAAAAAGTTAAGTTTGATAGGTTGAGAGGAACATATGATTAAATGAGGATGAAAGATGAAGAGAACATCATACAATATAGCAGACAAATCAAAGAAGTTGTTAGTGCCATCAGAGGTGTTGGTGGATCATTGACTAATGAGGACGTGGTAAGTAAAATCTTGAGAACTCTATCTTCTAAGTATGCTATTAGAGTCTTTGCAATTCAGGAATTAAGATCTACACCGAATAATAATGTTACTCTTGAAGCCCTAAGTGGAAAGTTGACTGCATTTAAGCTAAGTAACTATGATAATAGTCTACCAACTATTGAGACAACCTTCAAGTCATCTATGAGCATCAGAACATCAAGAAAAGAAAGAGAAAATTACAATACTTCACATGGAAATGAGTATGACAATATCCTGACTGAAGAGAAAGAACAAGAAGAATTTGAAGCATTGTTGGCTAACAAACTACCTAGAGGCAAAGGAAAGTACAAATGTAAGTTACCATTTGAATGTTTCCATTGTAATAGGATTGGACATATTGCATCTAGATGTCCTGACAATGAAAGAAAAGATAAGAATGATAAAAGAGACAACTGACACTGAAGATTCAGAGATTTTAAGGACAAAGGAAAAAAGTATTTCTACCTAGCTGAGGAAGGTATAACTAATGATGAATCTAATGATACCAGGGAAGGTTATGAATTTTTTTTTGTTTCACTAAAGGAAGAATAAAAATAAGATAATTTTGAAGATGAAAAAGCACTTGTTTCTCATGTAAGTAAACAAGACCCTTGGATTATTGATAGTGGTTGTTCACACCATATGACTAATGATACTGATAAATTTGAGAATCTAGAAGAATATGAAGGAGGATTTGTCAGATTTATCAATGATGCTCCATGCCCTATGAAAGGTAAGGGATCTATTGTGTTGAATGAGAAGATGAAATTTAATGATGCATATTGGGTTAGAGTACTAAACTATAATTTGTTGAGTGTTACACAACTGAACAATACTGACCATCGACTAAAATTCCAGAATAGAAAAGTTAAGATCTATGGTGTTGATGAAGATCTAATTAGAACTGGAGGACAATCAAGAGGTAATTTATTTTATCTTGATACTGATACAAAGAGTTTTTAATTTTCTAAAATTAAAGATGTATGGTTATGGCATAAGATATTGTGTCATATAAATTTTGATAACTTGATCAAAGTGAGTAAGAAGAGTAGAGTCAGAGGACTACTGAGATTAATCAAACCTGATAAAGCTATATGTAAAGAATGTCAAGTTGGTAAGATGACCAAGTCAAGTTTTCTAAGTAAATCTTATTCTACAAATGGTATTTTAGAATTGGTTCACACTGACCTTTGTGGTCCTATGAAAGTTCAAAGCTACTATGGAGATCGGTATTTTATTTTGTTTGTCGATGATTATTCAATAATAATGTCAGTCATGTTTCTAAAAGAAAAATTTGATGCATTTCAAATGTTTATGTGGTATAAGGCTAGAGTTGAAAAAGAAATAGATAAACAATTGAAGTGTTTAAGATCTGATAGAGGAGGTGAATTTATCTCTGATGAATTTAATGTCTTTTGTAATGAGAATGGAATTAAAAGACAAGTGTCTGCATCAAGGACTACACAGTAGATTGGGATAGTTGAGAGAAGAAATAGATCTATTGTTGACTATACTAGAACTTTGTTGATTGATAAGAAGATTGCACAAACATTTTGGAGAAAAGCTATAATCACTGCAATTTACACTCTCAACCGAATACAGATAGATAAGATTGAAAAGAATAACACATGGTCACTGGTACCGAGACCTAAGGATAAAAATGTGATTCGAACTAAATGGATTTTTAAAAATAAACTCAATGAGAAAGGAGATGTGATCAGAAACAAAGCAATTTTAGTCTGCAAAGGGTATGCACATGAAAAAGGTATTGACTATGGTGAGATTGTTGCCTCTATTACTAGATTAGGTGTTAGAATACTTGCATATGCATTTTACAAAGGATTTAAATTTTATCAAATGGATGTTAAATCTACATTTCTGAATGGAATACTTGAAGAAGAAGTCTATATTGAACAACTTGATGGATTTGTTATCAAGAAGAATAAGAACATGGTCTGAAAATTGTATAAATAGCTATATGGATTGAAGCAGGCTCCTCGAGCATGGTATGAAAGACTGCACTCTTATTTAGTTAAGATTGGATTTGAAAGGACTAGTGATAACATCAATTTATACTTGAAATGTGATAAATCTGATGAAATTTTGATTGCTGAAATATTTGTTGATGGTATTATATTTGGAGATAATGTGATAATGTCTAAATCATTTGATGAGGAAATGAGAAAGGAATTTGAGATGTCTATGATAGGAGAGATCAAATTCTTCATTGGACTTCAAATTCAACAAGTTAAAGATGAGATCTACATCACTCAATCTAATTATATCAAGGAGAACTTGATAACATTCAATATGAAAACTCAAAACCGGTTGGAACACCAATGGCTACTGGTTGTAAATTATCTAAGGAAGATGATACTAAGGAAGTGAATGAAACACTTTATCGATCCATGATTGGTAAGTTACAGTATGTTATCCATAGTAGACATGACATAGAACATTAGTATTATTGCAAGGTTTTCAGCAAACCCCAAGGAAACACATTTGTATGCAGTTAAGAGGATATTTAGATATTTGAAAGGGATTGAAGATTTTGGTCTATTATACACAAGAGAAGGAAATTTTGATCTTAAATTTTATACTAATGCTGATTGGGCAGGAAATATTGATGACAAGAAAAGCACTAGTGGCAGAGCTTTCTTTTTAGGAGAAAGGCTAGTGACATGGTGAAGTAAGAAACAAAGTTGTATTTCACAATCTACTATTGAAGCTGAATATGTGGCAGCAGCTATGAATTGTTCTAATATTGTATGGATCAAACAACTACTGGAAGGTATGCATGAAGACATTATTGATCCTATTATAATTTATTGTGATAACATTAGTGCTATTAACATATCAAAGAACCATGTGATGCATTCTAAGACAAAGCATATATCTATTAAGTGTCTTTACTTGAGAGAGCAAGTACATGATAAGCATGTGACATTGGAGTATGTGAATTCAAAGGAGCAGATAGATGATATAATTACTAAACCATTATCGAAGGATTATTTTGAGTATCTCTGAGGTAAGTCAGAGGTTATTCCCCTATCTAATGTACATTTAGGAAAGATGCAAGTTGCATCAATTCAAGGACTCAATAGAATATTTATCTTGTGATTTTATGCTAGTATTTCACTCTTAAGGTGAAGCCTAAAGTTGAGAAAAATGAATTATGTGACTGTAATGAAAAATCTATATACTTGAGGTATATCTAAGAAATTATTTTTATTTGGCATTGTTGTTAAAGAGGGATAATAATGAGAAATTCAGAAAGAGTGAGAAGATCAAGAAGAAAGTCAATTCATATAGCAGAGATGAATACAAAAATTTAGATGTTAGAGGGAGAATATCATGGAGATGAACAGAATATCATGGAGATGAATATAGTAAAATAGATCATCATAAAGGAGATGAATACAGTAAGAGGAAAGACAAATTAGATGAGTATAACAGGAAGATGAGATGAATAAGAGAATGTTGTTGACAGAATCAAAATGGAAAGTGAGAAAGAGAAAGATCAAAGATCAAAGATCAAAAAAGGAGAAGTTACTACTCAGAGGGAGTTCAGAATATGAATGACAGTGTAGTGTACCATCATCAATTGAACATTAAATTTGTTAGTGTTTCCATCAATGCCAAAGAGGGAGATTTTTATCATAATTGATATAATGTTGAAGATTTTTATCTAATGGAGTTGATCATGATGAAGAATGACCAAGATGAGAGGTATACATGATGATAGTAGAAAGGTTAGATCAGTTATAGTATTTTCATTGATGTCAAGCAATTGATTTTTGATTTATATTATGTTTCCATATCATTCGATAATGATAGAAGATGAATGAGTTAAGGAGAAGAACAAATGAGAAGTTTTGAAGTTGTAGAACATAAATTAATAACTGATACAGATTAGACAATGATTTTATTATGTTGATATGATTTTTTTTTACCTAACATATGATTATGTTAATTTGGTAAAGCATGGTGATGAAGATTTGACAACTTGGTAAGTAAAGTTGTTTTGGCTACCGAGATGGAAAAGTCACTCGGTAAGGTAAAGAGAAAAAGATAGGTCACTTGGTAAAGCGAAAAGGTTTAGGCACCAAGTGATGTAAGCAATTCTAAGTGAAGAACACCGAGCAAGGAAAAGGTATTAAATATGGATGGAATCAACATTTAATGATTAGCTATGATGAGCTGGATGATCATGATGATGAGGAAAGTTAGTTACAAGAGATCTACGGTTAGGAAAATTCAAGATGAAGATCTATGGAAAGATCTAAGCGGAGAAAAGAGATGGAACAAGTTTCAATAAAAGTTCAAGTTCTTAGGTGAAAAGGAAATGTGTTACCAAGATCCAGATCTGATGAATAGTGAATTCAACGGTCAAGATTGATTAAAGGAAAATGTAATAGATAAGATTAAGAGGAAAAAATTATCTATATAAAGGATGATCTTATATGGATAACTAGCTGGAAAACTAAATAGTTGAAGGGTTACATACTATTGCAGAGAAGAGAGATTCCAAGTGTGAAAACAATGATTTGATGAAGTGTTGATGTCAGTGGAAGATGAAGAATTGAAGTGAAGATTGAAGAGTGCATAAGGATCTGATTGAGCAAAGATAGTTGCACATCTACAAGTCATTTTTATTATTGTGCCTTAATAGAATTTATAATAGAGAAATCTCCTAACATAGTGGTGTTAATCCTAACCATTTACTAAGAGGGGGGGTGAATCAGTAAATTCAATTTCTTTTATTCTTTACTTGTTTATCTTTTTGTCAATACTGAAAATATAAAGAGTGCTTAAACAATAATAAATAGAAATCACATGCACAGGTCAACACACATTATATACGTGGAACCCCTCAGTTAGAAGGAGAAAAAACCACGGTGGGACAAAACCCACAAAACTCCACTAGTGGAGTAATAAAGCTTCTTGGTTAAAGGCTTATAAAGCACTAGTTAGAATGTTATCCAATAAAGGGATTCAAAAGAGATCGCTTAAGATCTTGACCCTGTGAGGATTCGCCTTGTCAAAGGACTTAAAAAATCAACAAAGATGTCACCCGGTGAAGGGATTTATACAACAGAACCTATTAGGGTTCACCCTAATTAAGGGATTTAAATGTGTTTCACACCATAAACATGGTGATCTTCTTTTGATACTTTATCTATTGATTAGATCATACCTGTTCACTCCTACCTCTGCTTGGTTGTTGAATCTTCCTCTCTCTATCACTCTTTATGATTGTATCCCTTCTCAGAAGACTCTGCTTTACTCACTCTCCACTCTTGATTTTCAACAACTCTTCTTCTCTTACATGATGACCTATATTTATAAGAAATTGTCTTATTATAATTAGACCAAACAGTGCCACCAAACTGTAACTCTTCCAAAAATCTCGCATGCAAAACTCTTGATCAAAAAGCTTGCAAAAAGATCTTCAGTTTACCTCGAAATGCTCACAGAAGATAAAACTAACTCCATTTCTTCTAAAAAAGATAACGCCAATTCATCTAAAAACCACTCCACAAAATCCAGATTAGATTATAAAGTATTGATCGGTAAATTTGTGATTCATAACGCAAACCAGTGTGCAACCTGTTAAGTCATTTGCCTCCTGTGGTGTCTAGCTAAACTGGTTGGACAAGACTAGACCGGTATAAATGTGACCAATTAAGGTACATTGTTTACTTAGTAAGTCTACCGGTTCACCACTATTGTTCTAACATGAGTACCGATGTGTTTGATTTTTGCCAATGATGGTAACTAAGCTTTATGCCAACAAGTGGACTTAATAGTCTTATTGTAAATCCTTGAGAAAGGTAACATTCTAAAGAGTGTTTAAAGCCCTCTAACAAGGCCACTCCTAACAGAGTGAGGATCCTAATAGATCTGAGGTAGATCTCTTAACCGAGTCATACCTAACAGTGTGTTTTGTAATCTTTAACCAGATTGTCTCTTAACCAGATGTACTTTAGAAGAGTATATTTCTTAGTGGGTGATAATTCCCACAGTGGTTTTTCCCAAAGCTGGGCTTCCATGTTAAATATTGGAGTTATACATTGTGAATTATTTATGTGAATAATTTACTTATTGATATAGTTTATTTACTATTGTCGGTAAATAGTGATCTATTTTTTTATCGAGTAGTTACTTAGTTAATAAGAGAAAAGTATTTTAAGGCATATTGTGATTAGGATTACTTATTCACCCACCCCCCCACCCCCCTCTTTGTAATCCAATAAGGTACAACAAGAATAATAAAATTGAAGAATAGTGTGAATCAAGTGATGGAAAATGATGAGATGAAGAGTGTGTATTGATCATCCATAAAAGGAGAGTTTGAAGAGGACAAATCAGAAGAAAAGAGATCTAAACAAGAAAAGGTAGTTGCATATTTTATCAGGTCATTTCATTTTTACTTTCTAACTATAGTAGCATAAAATCTCTTAACTGAGTGTATTTGACAGTCCTATTTCTAAATCATTTGTAAGGTGGTATTCTACTGAATGTTTTAAGTCCTCTAATAAGGCCTCTCATTATAGGGTGATAGATCTAGTCGGTCTTTGGTGAAAATCCCCTAATAGGGTCAGATCTAGAAAATGTGTTTTGTAATCTTTAATAGGATTGGCTCTTAATCGAGCTCACTTCAGAAGAGTGAATTATTTTGTGGGTGATAATTCCTGAAGTGGGTTTGATCAGTTGAATGCTTAAATCTAATTATGAAGATTAATTGCTGAGACGGTTTTAAGGTTGAAAATTTTTAAGGGACCTAAGATAAATTATTCACCCCCCCCCCCTCTCAATTATCCAAAAATTGGTATCAAAGAATTTGGTGGTTAGAGGTGAAAGTTTAAAAGACTTAAGCTAAAGATCCAAAGATGTATAGGAGAGAAGTATCGAAGATGAACAAGGAGAATTTTCCTACGTGGCAAAGTGGGATGAAGTTACAACTATCTGGAATTGGAGATTCTGCACTCTACTATTTGGAAAATGACTACACTCCACCGCCTCCTAGACCTATGACACTTGATTGGATGAGAGAAAAGAAGGAACACAACTTAGTAATGACTGAGATGGCTTCTTCCCTGACTGATGTTGAGTTTAATGACATAAAGGACTATGATACACCAAAAGAAATGTTGGATAAAATTGCACTTGTTTATGGAGGTGATCTACATGTACAAAAAGAAAAGGTTGATAGTCTTAGAGGAAAATTTGATGAGATGAGAATGCAAGAAGATGAAAACATTGCACAATACAGTTATAGATTCAAGGAAGTGGTTAGTGCTATATATCAAAGGTGTTGGTGGAACCATAATTGAAGAATATGTGGTAAGAAAAATTATTAGACCTCTCTTACCTAAATATGATATTCGTGTCTCTGGTATTCAAGAATTGAGATCCATACCTGGTAATGTTGTTACTCTTAATGCTTTGACCAGTAAGCTGACTGCATTTGAGCTTAGTAACTTTGATAATAGTTTACCGAAGATAGAAACAACTTTCAAATCTTCTCTAACCATTGGTAGTTCAAGAAGAGAAAGATGCATTCACTATAGTTCAGGTGGAAGTGAATATGAAAGTATATTATATGAGGAAAAAGAACAAGAAGAACTAGAAGCACTACTAGAAAAGAGGTTACTGAAAGGAAAAAGAAAGTATAAAGGTAAATTGTCTCTAAAATTTTTCAACTGCAACAAGATTGGTCATATTACATCTAGGTGTCCTAATAATGACAAGAATGATAAGAAGGACAAGAAGGAGAACCAATACCAAAGGTTTAGAAACTACAAGGATAAAGGAAATAAATCATGCTACCTAGCTAAGGAAGGACTAATCGATGATGAATCTGATGACACGGTTGAAGGTGAGGAAGTGGTTTATGTTTCTATGAAGGATTATTCAAAAGAAGAAGGGTATGAAGATGAAAAACCCCTTATTTCTCAAATTAGTAAAAATGACCATGGATTATTGACAGTGGTTGTTCACATCATATGATTGGTGATATTGATAACTTTAAAAAATTAGAAGAATATGATGGAGGATTTGTTAGATTTGAAAATGATGCTCCATGTTCTATAAAAGGAAAGGGGTCCATTATGCTGAATGAAAATATTAAGTGTGATAATACTTATTGGGTTCAAGGACTAAAGTACAACTTTTTGAGTGTGGCACAACTGAATAACATAGGTCACCGACTAGAATTTCATAACCGAAAGGTGAATATCTATGATGTTGTTGGAGATTTGATTAGCACTGGTGAACAATCCAAAGTTAACTTATTTTATCTTAACTCTAATGAAAATGTGCGTCTGATTGCAAGAAGTGCAGATGCTTGGTTATGGCATAAAATATTCTGTCATGTGAATTTTGATAACATGATCAAGGTTAGTAAGGAGAAAACACTCAGAGGTTTACCGACATTGAGCAAGTCAGATAAAGTTATGTGTAAGGAATGTCAGATCAGTAAGATGACAAAATCAAATTTTTCAAGCAAGTCTTACTTATCTAATGGTATATTAGAGTTAGTTCATACTGATCTCTTTGGCCCTATGAGAGAACAAAGTTATTATGGTGATCGGTATTTCATTTTTTTTGTTGATGACTACTTAAGGATGATGTTTGTAGTGTTTCTAAAATAAAATTTTGATGCATTCCAAATATTTAGATGGTACAAGGAAATAGTTGAGAAGGAATCAGGTAATAAAATGAAGTGTTTAAGATCAGATAGAGGAGGTGAATTTATCTCTGATGAATTTATTGTCTTCTGCAATAAAAATGTAATCAAAAGACAAGTCTCTACACTGAGAACTCCACAACATAATGGCATAGCTGAAAGAAGGAACAAATCAATAGTTGATTGTGTAAGAACATTATTGATTGAGAAGGAGGTTGCACAAACATTCTGGAGGAAGCCATTAGCACTATCATTTACACCCTCAACCAAGTACAACTAAAGAAAGGTACAAATAAAAATTCCTATAAACTTTGGTATGGATATACACCTAATGTTAGATACTTTAAAATCTTTGGAAATAGGTGTTACATTATAAAATATGATAGGAATAGAAAGTTTGATTCTAAAGGGGATGAAGGTATATTCCTAGGATACTCCACAAAGAGAAAAACTTATAAATTTCTGAATAAGGCTACTAACAAAATTATGGAAAGTGAAAATGTAAGGATTGATGAGTTTGAAGATAAAAATGAAGGAGATGGAAAAAAGGAACCAAAATATTATCAAAGATTTATATATGTTGAGGAAGGAGTTTCTGGTACTTTACCTGAAATTCAAAAAGAAACTAAGAAACCATTTGAGCCCCCACCGAGAGAAGAAAATGTTGAAGAATAGATAACCAAGCCAGTACTAGCAAAGTATATCAGAAGAAACCACTCACCAACTCAAATAATTGGAGATAAGAATGTAGGAGTTATGACAAGAAGTAAGTTGTGAGACAATACATGTTTGATTTCTGAATTTGAGCCTAGATTAGTCAAGGATACACTTGAAAATGAAGATTAGGTCAATGCAATGAAAGAAGAGATTGATCAAATTGAAAAGAATAATACTTGGTCACATGTACTGAGACCTAAGGATAAGAATGTTGTTGGTACAAAGTGGATTTTCAGAAATAAACTAAATAAAAATGGAGATGTGATAAGGAATAAAGCTAGACTAGTATGCAAAGGATCTATGCAGGAGGAAGGTATTGATTATGGTGAGACATTTACTTATTTTGCTAGATTAGAAGGTATGAGAATTCTACTTGCATACGCAACTTATAAAGGTTTTAAGGTTTGTCAAATGGATGTAAAGTCTTCATTTTTTAATGGAATACTAAAAGAAGAAGTGCATGTTGAGCAACCAAAAGGATTTGTTGACAAAAATCAAAAAAACATGGTATGTAAACTACACAAGGCACTGTATAGTTTGAAATAGGCACCTCGAGCATGGTATGAAAGACTCCACTCATATCTAATGAGAATAAGTTTCATTAGAACTAGTGATAACAATAATGTGTACTTGAAAAATGAATCTAAAGATAAGGTGTTAATTGCTGAAATCTTTGTTGATGATATCATATTTGGAGGAAATGAGTCAATGTGTAGATCATTTGCTGATGAAATGAGGAAGAAATTTTAAATGTCTATGATTGGATAGATCAAATTATTTATTGGATTACAAATTCAATAGATCAAGGATAACATATACATAACACAATCAAAATACATCAAAGAGATCCTAAAAAATTTTGGGATGGAAGACTCAAGACCGGTTGGTACACCGATGATTACTAAAAGAAAATTGTCAAAAGAAGATGACTCTACCAAGGTGAATGAAACTTTGTATAGATCCATGATCGGTAAGCTAAAATATTTTATTCATAGTAGGTCAAATATTGCTCATGTTGTTGGTATTGTGGAAAGATTTTCTTCTAATCCTAAAGAGACACATATGATTGTTGTGAAGAGAATATTTAGATATCTATAAGGAACCGAGGACTATGGATTATAGTACAAAAAGGATGAATATTTTAAATTAAAAGTGTATACTAATGTACGCAAAAAAAAAAGTGTATACTAATGTTGATTGGGCTGGTAATTTGGATTACAAGAAAAGTGCAAGAGGAGGAACTTTCTTTTTAGGAGAAATATTAGTGACACGGATAACAAAAAAGCAAAGTTGCATTTCACAGTCAACTTTTGAGGTAGAATATGTTGTTGATGCAATCAATTGTTCTAATATTGTTTGGATAAAACAAATACTTGAAGGGATAAAAGAGAAAATAGATGGTCATGTGACAATCTATTGTGATAATACAAGAGCTATAAACATTTCAAAGAGTCTGATGATGCACTCAAATATAAAGCATATATTAATCAAGTATCATTATTTTAGAGAACAGGTACAAAAGAAACAAGTAAAGTTGGAATATGTAAAATCTAAGGAACATATTGTTGATATATTCACAAATCCATTACCTAAGGATACTCTTGAGTACCTAAGAGGTAAACTAGGGGTCATTCCCCTATCTAATGTTCATTAGAAAAAGATGTAGGTTGCATCAATTCATGCTTTATCAAAATTATCTATTTGTGAGTTGATGCATATGTTCACTCTTTAGGAATAACCTAAAGTTGTGAGAAAGATATGAGGAAACAAAAGTAATTGGTACAAGCAAGGTACAACTACAAGGACAGTTAGTTTCAGATCAAGGTTTTGTAGGTACCTTTGGTATTGTTGTCAAAGGGGGAGAGAAACTAATGGGGGATGAGATACCTATGGGAGATATATGAATGAGAGGGAGAGATATGAACAAAGAGGGAGAGATGACTAGAGATATATCAATAAGGGAGAGATATTAATGAGGAGAGATGACTATGTAAGAAGAAAGGGGGAGAAATAAAGTGAGAGAACTATTGAAGGAAGAATGGAGATTACTGATATTGATGGTACATTTTAGATATGAGATGAAATATATAAATTGTGTTTCCATCAATGTTAAAGGGGGAGATTATTACCCCAACTAGTATTGATAACTAAACTGATGTTGATAATGAACAGGGTTAGAAACCAAGCAATGGAAGGTATGGAGAAGCATTGGATCAATTATTATGTTGTCATTGATGTCAAGGCTATTGACTTACTAATTTATGCAAGTTGCCATATCAATCTAAAATATGTGGTGTTGAATAAAGAAATGATAGATAAAGATAAAAGATGAAATGGAGAAGTTATGTTAAGTATGTGAGCTTAAATGGGAAATTGTTGAATCAATATTTGACAAGGTATGATTGATTTGATTTTTTTACATGATTTGATGAATTTTTAGAATGATGCACAAGTTAGTTATATTGGTCGGTAATAAAGGAAAAAATTTGTGAAAAGAAAAGACAAGGAATTACTATGTACTACCAAGCTGGAAATGGTTGTCGGTAAGTAAAGATATTGGTCGAATACAGTTAACTGAGAAGTTGATAACTTACAGTTAGCTGAGAAGTTGATAACTGAGGAAGATGTTAACTGAGTAAATGATAACCGAGTAGATGGACTTATTCGAGAAGATGAAGTTGGTCGTTTAAACAAGAAATTAGTTAAAAGATGACATCGAGTGAGAATCTGGATTAATCTAAAAAATTATAAGGAACAAAGTCAGTTAATGAAATCAATGGATCAAAAATGTTAGGTACAGATAAATGGTGAAGATTTAATGATTGGTTTGAGATCCAAGAAAAGTTCAAGTTCCAAGGTGAAGATACAGCTAGAAATATTTATAAAATGTTTTACCAAGCTACAAATATATTGAATCTGGATTGAGATTTGATCGAATGGATGAGATTAAGTGATGAATAGGATTAAGCGGCTAAAATTGTCTATATAAAGGTTGATCAAGAAGGTAATATTATTGATATTGATAGCCAATAGTTGATTTGTCGATAGCTAGAATAGATAGTCGAATAACTACATAAGGGTACATTGAGAAGAACATAATTGAAGAATAATGTGAATCAAGTGAAGGAAAGTGATCAGATAAAGAGTGCATGTTGATCAACCAAAAAAGAAGAGTTTGAAGAAGACAAATGAGAAGAAAGGAGATCTGAACAAACAAAGGTAGTTGCATATTTTACCAAGTCATTTCATTGTTACTTTCTAACTATTGTAGCGAAAAATCTCTTAACCAAGTGGATTTAACAGTCTTATTTCTAAATCCTTTGTAAGGTGGCATTCTAATGAATGTTCTAAGTCCTCTAATAAGGCCATTCATTATAGGGTGATACATCTAGTCGAACTTTGGTGAAAATCCCCTAATAGGGTCATATCTAGCAAATGTGTTTTGTAATCTTTAACAGGATTGACTCTTAACGAGCTCACTTCAAAAGAGTGAATTATTTTGTGGGTGATAATTCCCACAGTGGTTTTTACCCAAATTGGGTTTCCACGTTAAATACTAGTGTTAATGTGTGATTAAATATATTTTGCATGTTATTTTCTGATTATCATATACATACTATTGTGATTGGTTGAATGCTTAAATCTGATTAAGAAGATTAATTGTTGAGAAGGTCAAGGTTGAAAATTGTTAAGGGACCTAAGATAACTGATTCATCCCCCCTCTTAGTTATCCAACATTTGCAAGAAAATAGATGCTATCCATGTAGAGGTCTAGGGACACTTAAAAATCATGGACAACCAGTACAAAGAGAGGGTAGGCACCAAGAAAAGGTAGAAGGAGTTTGTCGAAGTGATGAGGTCATGGTTCACTTTTGAAAGGAGAGATTCTTGATTGGTACATATAGTAAGCTAACAATAATGAAGTTTGACTTTGCAAGATCATCTAAAAATTTGATTTTAAAAATGCCTAAGAAGTTAAACTACTAGAGGTAGTGGAGAGATCACCAATCCTCAACATTATTGATCTCTATCAGTTTTGTGGAACATTGTAGGATGACACAAAAAGTAATACCACAACAACAACTACTATCACAAGAACCACTAGATAAAATTAAACATATATTGGTGGTTAGACAATGCACAATACTAAGAACAAGGGATACAAGGAATACTTGGACAAATGGGAAAAGAAACCACTAGAATGTATGAAAATTGGATATCAAAGAGTGAGCTACAATAGTTTGGATCAAAACTTGGCAACATGAAAGGCACACTTTTCAAAAATTGTGAGGGTTACACACATGAGCATCCTCAACCAACCCAGATTGGATGCATTTGAGCTTGCGTGAAGAGAATTTATGAATCTTGAAGAGTGAATAAAAAAAAAATATGATGTATAGTGATATCAAGAAGGGACCACACATCCCCAAAATAGGTCCACATGAGTATTCAAGGATGAAGATTTGGGTCCTAGCTATGTCGTTGTTGACATGTCTTGGATCACATTAATGTTTATATTATAATTGATTAAGTATTTGTAATTGAGGTGTTAAGGTTGATGTCAACCTTGTTTATGCTTTCAAGGTTGATGAAATTTATTTAAAGATGTAATCAATTGTAATTTCAAAGTGTGAGAGTGGATGTATGCGTGTGTATCAGAGATTGTGTCAAGAGGTATAAGTGGAATCTATAATTGTGACTCAGATTTATTGTACTTCATCAAAGTTGTATTGGCATATCTAAGATGTTATCAGCCATTCCATAAACTTGTGGGTTATTGTCCATATTGGATTTTAGCCCATTTGGGTTTGTATCCCTTGTTGTATTCTCAAGTTTCTTGTCCTCAGTTGTATTTGAGCATTGAGACCTAGGCAATAAGCTTGAATGCATTTGCATTCCCCTTTGTACCTTTAACATGGTTATTGTGATAGTACATCATCTTGTAGGTTTGATCCCCACCATGGTTCTCTCCCTTAACTAGGATTCCATGTGAAAAATATCGGTGTTATGTGCTCTTATGATTTGTGGTTCAATGCTTTAATGCTTATCATTCAGATTAAAGTTTTAAGGTTAAGTGTTGGATAAAGTTTTAAGATTCAGACACAACTGATTTATCCCCACCACCCTTTCTCAGTTGTCTGTATTTCCTTGTTTCTAAAAATTGTTATGAGAGCTATAGATGCATGAATTTTCATTGATCTAGTGCTTTCACAAAGATTATCGTTACTCTAGATTCATGTTTTGGTGGCTACTATTCAAGGGGAATAGTTAGTCTTGTGAGGTATGTTGTTAGATTTTTGGGAGAGATATTCAGTTGCTTTTAACCTATTTTAATTAGTGCATATATGTGATTTTATCATTTATATCAAAGGGGGAGAGATAGCCATGTGAAAAATAGTGTGGATCTTAGAGGGAGAGATTTTTTTCTAGAGGAGAAGGTCTACTAGAGAGACTTTGAAAGATATATTGTGAATATTGTTGGTAGTATTGTTGATATGGTTTTTTTGTGCATTGATTTGGTTTTTCACATCATATGTTTCCATCAATTCTAAAGGGGATATTATTGGAGATTGCTGACATATCATGGATATATGTCCTGACATTGATATCAACATATTTCTCTATTTCTACCAATATTCATGGTTTGTTCAATGAAGAGTTTGGAACGGTATGACTATTGTATTAAGATCAAATGTTGCAAAGTTATAGATGGTTGAAGGGATGTCTATAGTTGGCCTATGTCAAATTAAAGAGGTCCACATTATGATTTGAGTGAGTTTTAGGTGATTTATCAAAGCCTAGTTTTATTCTAGTTTTTCAAGAAGAGACAATGTTTCTATTTTTGGATCAGTTTGGATTGGTTAAAAAAAAAATTAGTTGCTAACCTTGTAGTGAGTTTAGGACATGGTTGTGTTTCTTCGACTTGAATGGTTCATGATTTGGATGTTGGCAAGCTATTTTTATTGAGTGAAAAATGTTGTTGTTTGGTATTCTTGATGAATAGTGCAAAGATAGCTATGAATTCTAAGACAGAGTTATTTATGTTGTTGATGTGGCATTTCATGTTATTTTTTGATGTTTCTAGATCATTTCTTATTCATGTTGCTAGATCACATTGGGTTATATGATCAGATTCAATGATTTTCTTGTGGCATGCTGATATTTTTATTGTTCTTGGTTGACTTTGTTAGGATTGAGTAATACTGAGAGGGCGGTGAATCAGTATTACAGCACTTTAAATTAAACTTAAACCAATTCCAAATAAACCATATGATTGATGAAATGAAAAGAACATAAACAAATAATGCATAACTCATAACACCATTATTTGTTTTTGAGGAAACCCTAGCCAAGGGAAAACCTCGGTGGGGATGGTACCAACAACTATGCACTAAAGTATAATATCCATGTTGGGAGACCTATCCCTATTAGGAGCTGAGTATTACATATTACATTTCCTTGTTAGAGGAATATCAACCCTGTTAAAGGTATACTAAGCTTATAGCTCTTACAATCAATATTTTAGTTACAAAAGAGTTCTCAAGAATAAACAATACAAGCATCTTCTATGCTTTGATAGTTCCAATTATAGCTCTCAATATCCTCCATCAATCTATGATCTCACATCTATCATCAATCATTATTGATATCCTAAACTCGCATCCATATCTCACATATATCATATATCGCTTTCACAAAACATTCTTCATGTATATGTATTATGTCATTCAGTCGACTCCCAAATACACTGCAAAACGTAATAATTAATAATGCAAACAATAAATAATAATTCAAAGATCTTGTATTACCAAAGTTTTGGAAATATACAATCTTTATCTAACTTATCATGTTACCATTCCATCTTACATTCCCTTAATCATCGCGACTGTTCATATGCCTTGTTTCACTGTTCCTCTATCTTCGCATGTCTTCATATCATTGTAACTTACTAATATCAATACCAAATCACAAGATATCTTAATTGAATGTCATATACATCCCAAAATTTCTTCCTCTAAGCTTACAATCTATGACCTATCATATATTGTTTTCGGTATCCAAAACAGTTATGCAGTACTTTGTAAATCCGATTCTATACTTAGTCATTTTTAAGACTATATCTTCAACACTCATACTTACTTCATGCGATCACCATATCATATGTATTTCCATAAATGGAAACCCTCAAGTGCTTCATAGTTCTCTCAAAACATCACTTTCCAACAATCTCTCCCTTTTGCATTGATGGAAACACTTAGCAAAAAATGACTAAGTGTCCAAAACACTAATTGTACTCTTCCTTCTTTTTTATTTTCTATATACATATATATATTCCCCCTTATTTTTTACACTTTTCTTTTCTTTCCATTTACTTCTTATCTTCTTCTCATTTTTCTTGTTCTTCTCCCCCTTTGACATCAATGGCAAAGGTATACCCAAGACTGCAACATTTACAAAAATGTGGAACGTAGTTCTTGCTCACCAGTTTCAGAATATCTTGGAAGGAATCTTCCAAGGTCTTCACTTCATCAATCCATGATTTGATCAAAAATTCACTAACATGAATGAGGTCATTCAATGCATAGGATGAAGTCTTTGCTTCCTTCAATTCAGTGGGTATAGAGATGGTCATTGAATCCCCAATCTTTTCCATCTCAGTAAGATGTGCCTCAAGAATTGATAGCTTAGGAGTAATTAGACTCTTCAGAAAATAAAATCTTGTCATTACTCCCCCTTTCTCTATATCCAAGACATTCATCTTATCATCAATCTGTGATGCCTTCTTGTCCATCTCTAATATAGTTTGTGAGGAGGTCCTACAACTGTCCATCGTACTATCCAAATTAGCCTTGTCCTTAGATATTATATCATCAATGTTCTAAATGTGTCTGAGAGGGTTAATACAATAGCCATACAACTTCCTTCCATGTGAAACACAACTTTTGGCCTTAGAAGTGGTTTCTTTCAGAATGCCCAAGTCCCATGAAATAGATTGGCATACTTCCTTTAAATTTTTCTATAAATTTCTCTTCTCTTCCTTCTCTGTGATCTTCACTAGGGACTCATAGTAACTGTCAAAGTTGTCTAGTGCCATGTTAAGGTTCTTTGCATAATCTTTTTCTTGAAATACAAGAGGTATAGGGAGTATTTTGTTCACTGTATTAACTTCCCTAACAATTACCTTAACCTTCTTGTATCCTTTTTGTTCTGACCTTTCTTTTGCCTTAGTAAATGCCATGAAGGATAATCTCATCAATTCATCCTCATCGATGTTCTCAACATCAGTGCTCATAGTTTTGTCCATACTTGCCAACAATAAAGTGGTGGAAGTATCAAGTTCCTCCTTGATCTCAATTATTGTCTCTTCTTCTTTACATGTCCCTATCTCTTCTCTATATTCTTCCTCTTGTTGTCCTTCCTTTTCATGTCCTTCTTCTTTCTATTCTTCTTCTTTCTGATCTTCTTCTTTCTTTCCTTCTTCTTCTTCTGTCACTACACCATTCATGTTTCCTTGAAAAGGATCACCCTCATCAAGTGTAGTTTCAAGAGTTACAAGCACACTAGCAACAAAGAAGTCTGGTTTCTTGTCAATTTTTACTTCTCTTCCTTCCATTATGTCCTTAGCTGACTTAGAGATTTCTCCTATTCCTATAGGTGTGGGCTTGGTAGCCTTAGGACGTGAGGCTTTCTTAGGAATGTCGCTCATCAAAATTTGATCTAGTGCTTTTTGTGTATCCTCAATGACTTCATCATATTTTATAGCCATTATCTTCACAAGTCTGGCTTTTGTTCTCAATAAAGGTTTGAGCTCCTTGATTATCTTCTCTCTTTCCTGTATAGAGACTATGGGAAAAATATCCACAATAGCTTTATTTCTTATTGCTCAATCACTATATCTTCTATTACTGATTCATTATCAGAGTCATACCTCTCATAGTACATGTTAAGAGTCTTCAAGTTACCATCTCTTATTATCCTTTTATGCAGTATTTTTATGTCTTATTTCCATAGGTTCTCTACTTTCTTTTTTTCTAATTTTTCTTCTTTCTTATCAGTTACCTTTTCTTCTTTCCTCTTTTCTTCTACTTCAACCTTTTGTTTCTTTGGACTATTAGGTTTGTTTTATCTTGTAGATCTTCTTGGTGTGTCCGCGGGTACATATTTTTGTGCTATCTTCTCAAGAGTGATAGATAGATCAATTATATCAGAAGTAGTACTTGTTATGATTTCTACTTGAGAAGGTGGAGGGGCTTCAATTGTCATTTTTCGATCCAAAGGTTCCTTCTATCATATTAGTCCTTATTTCTTTTAGTTCTTCTTTGGTTATGTCAGCCTTTGCTACCATATCATCAACCATCTTCTCTATCTTCCTTTTCCTTGTGCCTTTGTCATGTTCTTCTCTGATTTTGGCAGACTTTTCTAAATATGTGCCCCATCTTTCCTTAGATGTATCTACTTCATATGCTAGTACATGTTCTATCTACATCACAAGAACCTCAGAACTGACCTCATATCCCATAGGGTAACACCATTTCTTCCTAGGTTCAACTTCTTCAAAGCATACACAATCAGTTTCAACCACGAAATAGATTGTATCCTTGTATTTTTCAACCAATTCTTCAAGGATTCTGTATCTTTATTTCATTTTCCTTTGTAGGATTTTGATCATAGAAAATAACTCACCATCTACCCATGTACTATTATGTCTTCAGTAGCTCTTTGATATCTGAATACCAGTGGGTATGTTGTCCTTCCATGCTCTAGGGTGCATTCTGGGAAACATATGCTCAATATGAATGTACATATGAACTAGTAGTGAGCCAAATCTAAATGCTTTAGATTTATCCTTCTTAATTCTCTTTACATTCTCCAAAAAAATTTGTGCCAGAATCTTGCATAGATTATACTTGGTATTTTCTTTCACCATTCTATAGGCCATCATTATGACTCCCATTGAAACTAAATTAGGTCTATTGCTATAGTATATCTTGTATCCTAGATGCATTGCAACTAGTCTTACATGTTGTTAAAATATGTCATTGACTGTCATAGCTCGCTTATCCCATTTTGAATGAGCTAGGGTTTCAAATTGTTTCTTTATGTTTTTCTCTGCCATAGGGATAGCTCCAGTGTTATCTAGTCCAATTATGTCATGAATCAAATGACTACAAATCTTCACAGGCTGCTCTCCTATCTAAATAAACTAATCATGAACTCTGCTAAGTATTATTTTAAACTATTTTGTTTCACTAAATTCATTCAAGAGGGTTAACTTTATGATGGATAGATCATCTAAGTGTTTGAACTCATCTTTAATTTTCCCTTCTAATTCTATCATCTCTCCTATTTCTCTGAATAACTTTGCATCTCCTATTATCTCATACTTGCAATGAATGTAAGCCCTAATATCCTCTACGTGCAAGACATTGTATGGTGTTTACGAGAAGGCTCCTTCAAGATCATCCTCACAAGACTGAAAGGGGTGTCTTTTAAACTTATATCTAGGCCTATCCACAACATCATATATCATAGGTGCATCCATAGCTTCTTGTTTGAGTAAATGATCTAAATGCCTTTAACGAGCTGAATTATGGAATTTTGCTTTGATTGATCATGTAATGTAGCTATCTGGTGGTTTGATATGCTTCTTAACTCTGCTCTCCTTGGTCATTGCTAATCAAATGGTGAAGAAGTGGGATGCCTTGAGGTCTTTTATTCATCACCTAGTGAGTAAATTCACTTAACTCAGTTAACTCAACTTTGCATATTGTCCAGTCAATCATAGATCTTATGTTGATAGGATATGAATCTTCAAACATTGTGATCACAAATATACACTCCATAGTTATTGTATACACCATATCTAGGCTCTCATGAGCTCATTCCTCAAAATTAGGGGTTGGATATAATCTTTTGTCTTTATCTCATGCTCCACATAAGGCCGTGCTCGGCCCTTTAGGTTGATGTAGCAATGTCAACATTAAGAGAAGGCACATTAGCATCTATTGTCTCTCCCTAAACAAATGTCTTATTTAAATCTTTGACCTTCCATATCTTTCCATCTTCAAATGTTGTGATCATAGATATAGACTCCATAGTGTCTGTATACACCATATTTAAGCTTGCATAAGCTCATTCCTCAAAATCAAGGGCTAGATATAATCTGCTATCTTTATCCAATGCTCCCCCTAAGGCCATGCTCGGCCCTTTAGGTCAATGTAGAAATTTCAACATTGGGTGAAGGCATAGTAGCATCTACTATCTCTCCCTGAACAAATTTCTTATTGAAATATTTGACCTTCCATAACTTTCCATCATCTTCATATGTTGGTTCCCTAAAATGATTCTTGAATTCATCCATGTATTCACCAAGACTTTTACCACTGTTGCCAATATTTTTCTTTATAACCATAAGAGATGGTCCTCTTCTTTTGTCCATTCCATTATACCTGCAAAAAAATTGTGTCCTAAGTTTTTGCATTTGTAACATGTAGGTAGTCTTTTGTCCTGATTAACCTGCAGTTTGGAAAACCTTGCAGTATGCCCAAGGTTATTGCATTTGTAGCATGTGATCTTAGTTGTTGATTCTTCTCTGATGTAATATTGTCTATTTTTTAACTGATCAAGTTTCTTACATTCTTCTTTCTTATGTCCATATGCATAATAGTTATAACAATAACCAGTAAAAGGTTTGAAATGACCTTTACCTCTACAATCTCTTTTCATGTGTCCAACTTTGTTGCATCCAAAGCATCTACCTCTGAAAGGTCTAATATGATTTCTAGGTTCTTCAAAAGTAGATCTTTCTTTAATCTTCACTTCATGTGATTCTTCATGAGTCTTAGAACATTCTCCTTCATTGTATCCAATTCTAGTCATATCTCCTTTAGGTTTATGTCTCTCTCTTTGTTCATCAATCTTATCACTACTCATACGTAATTTCTCAATGTGTAACTTGGATTGAGTGAGTTCACCTTTAATGATCTGAGTGTATTTCTAATTCCATACATTTATCCTTGTAGTGATCAAGTTCAATTTGTATTTCTCCTATCTGTATGTTTTCTCCTTTTAGAGTCTCTTCAACTTTGTATCTTGCATCCTTTTCATGTTGAATCTATTTAATCATCAAAAGATTATTTTTTTCTTTTTCTTACTCAAGCTTCTTTACTTGGTCTGATGTGTCATTTTCTGAATGCTCTTTGATCTTTTCCATAAGGTCTTGTATATGATTTTTGAAATTTCAAGCTATTCTTTTAGTTTCTTGATAAAACCTTCTGCTCTTCTTAATTTGAATTTCAATTCACCATTCTCAGCCTTTTCTTTGTCCAGGTCATCAAGTGTTGCTTCAAAGTTCTCTTGCAAACTTTCCAAATCCATTCTGATCTCCCTTAAGTTGTTAGACTTTCTCTCCAAGGGCCAATAGCTCTGATGCCAATTGTTAGGATTGAGTAATACTTGGGGGGGGTGAATCAATATTACAACACTTTAAATTAAACTTAAACCAATTCCAAATAAACCATATGATTGCTGAAATGAAAAGAACATAAACAAATAACACATAACTCATAACACCATTATTTGTTTTTGAGGAAACCCTGGCCAAGGGAAAACCCCGGTGGGGATGACACCCACAACTATGCACTAAAGTATAATATCTATGTTAGGAGATCTAGCCCTATTAGGAGTTGAGTATTACATAGTACATTTCCATGTTAGAGGAATATCAACCCTGTTAAAGGTGTACAAAACCCTATTAAAGGTTGAATAGTGCAAAAATGGAGTCTTAATAATGCACCTAACATTCAACACTATTCATTTGTATGTATTTTGAATTGGAATAGCATAAGTAAAGTAAATCTGGAAATACTTGAAAATTAATTAAGATACATACCTCATCATGAAATAGATTTAGAAATACCTATTTTCTGCAACCTGTGTGGAGTTTCAGAAGATTCTACAACCAGATCTGGGACCAAAAAACCATAATAGAGAAAACCTAGAAAACTTTCCTCTTTTCAACAACAGGTAGTCTTTGACCCTGATAAAAGGTCAAAGGCTACATTAATATCTTTAAGGTTGACTTTGAATTTGTTCATAGATCTCAGAAGTTTGCCAAAAAGGGTACTCAGATCTGTCCTCCAATTCTCAAAACAGTGATTGTAGATATGTAAAAAAGGGTGTCTTTGGGGTGGCTATATAGGGTTTTGCCTTAGTCAAACCCCTATTTTGGTGATCTCCACCTCCACAAATAGCCAATTGAAATAGAATGTGTGTGTTTGTATGTATTGAAAGTGTAATGCCTCTAGATTAAAATCCTAGCATGAATATGTATGAAACAACAATGCATAGATTTGAATGAGATAGGAAAGCATACCAAGCCCCCAAGGCTAAAGTACTCCTACCAAACTCACAATCCATAATTGCTACCCCATGATTATATCTTTGAATGCTTGAATGTTGGTAATGGTGGATCAAGGAAGAAAGGTTCTCTCTTGCTCCAAGTAGGTGTTCACAATGGTGTACTCACAAAGATGTTTGATGTCAACAATGCCTTGATCTTCTATATCATCCTCTTGCAATCTTGCATCTTCACTTCACCATTCCTTACTTTCTTGAATCAATTATGTCTCCACTTGATGGATACTTAATCATGAAATTTCTTTTGTGAAAATGAATGCAAATGAGAGTCTTTATATAGAGGTTACAAGGTGAGGCTCCTAGAGAAATGTGAGGACCCATAATTCAAATTTCACCTTGAATTATGGTCCAATCACAATAACCAACTAAGGAGGGAAAATAATTAAATGAATTTTGAATTAAAACCCTTCCGCACTTGGATCTAAGGGCCCAACATTGATTTTGGGGCCCGCCGGGACCAAATCTGAAAAAGGGGCATAGATTTCGGAAGAGGTCAAAGATGACCTCATCTCTTACCTAGGTCAGGGATGACCTTGACCTTGACCTATGTCAGGGATGACCTTGACTCTGACCTAGGTTAGGGTCTAGGTCATCTTAGACCCAGATATCCAGATCCTTCCAAAATCAAGGATAGGAGGTCCCGGGGATGCCCGGAGACCTAGAAATGATGCTAGAATGGGACAGAATGCCTAGGAGAGGCAAAACATCTTATGATGATTGAGATGAAAGCTAGGAGGACCTATTTCTAAATCCTACCTAGAAAATAGAGCCATGGAAGAGGGAAATTAAGGAGAATCCTCGAGATCCTAACCCTAATTTCACTTAAAATAAAGAAATCAAGTGCAGAATGCATCCTAAATGCAAGTCTATCATGATAAATGTACTAAAAGAGGGTGCTAAACCTATCAATATGGAAGTCCTTCCATTTCAAGATGATACATTTAGCCCCCACTTTAGCTCAGATATGACACTACGTGAATATGCAAGCTAAAGTAAGAAAACATCATAGTAAATAAAAAGGATATAGCTAAGTCCTTGACGTAAAGATCCTATAGAAAACTGTTAGAACCTACAACACACAAGGTTAATGAAAATCCATAAATCACCTAGGGCTTACTATATGACAATTTGAGAAGTGTATAGAGCCCCTTATGCCCCCCCTTTTTCGGCTTTCTACTTCAGAAGGATGAAACAGGGTGATAAGAAAAACTCTATATACTGGATATGTAGTGTGTTGAAAAGTCCTTTCCTAAACCAATTAGAAGGATTCCTAACCTTCCTAAATTGGTTCAAGGAGTTACCAAACTCAAGTTATGATGAAAAGAGTCGATGTCTATCTAAATGTGTAAGAAGGGAAATCTGAGTTTACCATGAGGAAACCCTAATTTGAACTTATAAATAAGGAAAAGAGAGAAAAACTTACTCATTCTTACCATTTGTAGATTTGAAATGAGGAAGCAAGATGCTGAGAAGAGAGGAACTTCGAGCGACACTCCTAGAGCTTCTGAGACATAGCCTGGCTACTCGACAGTCACTACCTGAGGTGAGTTTGTTGTTGTCTGCCTTTGTACTTTACAAATTCCTATTTTTTATAGGCAAGGTTGACTTTACCCCTCTTAGGTCAACCTTGACCCATCTAGGTTGACTTTGACCCATGAAAGTTGACATTGACCAGATGGTTTTTGCCTATTTCCAAGATGAGGTTGACCTTGACCCAAAAAGGTTGACCCTGACCCAGAAAAGTTAAAATTGACCCAATAAGGTCAACTTTGACCTAGTTCAATTAGATATGCAAATTTGATGATGTAGATGACTGATATGATGTTTGTTTGTGCTTGCAGGACTTGGTCTATTTCCAAGAACATTCCTTTAGAGAGTTGCTAGTCATGGTCAAAGAGAGACTGTCTAAGCTTGATGATGAGGAGATGCAGTTACTAAAGGATGTGGAACTATATTGGGTATCAGTCCTTCCACATATTATACTACATCAAGCCATGCTATCAGCTCTGATAGAGAGGTGGGATGAGGATACATGTTCCTTCCATCTTCCCTCTGGTGAGATCACAGTGACATTAGAGGATGTCTATAGGATCATGCAGCTTCTAGTCTGAGGTGGGACCATTAGACCTCGAGCACAGCATTTTTATGAGGAGATTCATGTAAATACAAATTATTTTATAGGATGGATTCCACAGATGCGGACCCGGTCAGATCAGGTCCTATTATCATCCATACTATTAGGCCATACACCTTTAGTACGGAGGGTGATGCTTTGCATAGTATCCTTGGTTGTGTTACCCAACTGAAATGGTACTATATTTTTTTCACCTATTACACATATCATATAGAGGATGGACAGAGATAGGACTATGTTCTCATGGGGTCACAGTATGTTAGCTCAGCTATACCATGAGCTAGGTCTGCTAGTGAGGTATCAGAGGGAGAGTCTGTCGATATGCACGCTCTTGTAGATTTGGATGTTTGAGCATTTCACATGTACACATCCACAGGGAGTTCCATTGATGGTAGATGTGAGTACAGTGAGAGCCTTCACGTATCCTTTGAGAGATGTTTGGCAGTTTGGAGATATGCTCTACTAGAGAGTACATCTAGACCATATTTCGAGCATTGATGTGATATGGAGACCCTACTGCCGGATGACAAAGTGGCCAGATACACAATTCTAAATGAGACATTCATAATAGTGTAAGCTGCTAGAGGGTCATCAGAGTCATATAGTGATGCCTTATTATTATGAGTGGGTGAGGAGGTAGTTTGTCCTATTACAGGGAGTCCCTAGAGAATTACCTTGCTATGTACATCTGACATGGTACTATCATAGACCCGGCACCATGTGTTGATGATCAATAGTAGACATAAAGGATAGAAATGCTAATGAGACAAAGGACATAGAGGTACCATTATATGTAACCTATTTAGGAATGAGTCAGGATTACATTAGGTACTAGAGTCTGTAGGGGATTCGTCATATCTTTCCTAAGGATTATCCCACACGTGATCCAAGTTCTATAGAGAGGACACACCGGGATAGTGGTACCACAGAGGAGGATGAGGATATTAGAGATGAGGAGGAGCACATCTCCAGGGGAGATCCCATGGAGGAGAAGAGAGAAGAGAGAGAAGAGGAGAGATCCGAGGAGAGAGCTGAGGACATGCCCCCAACTGGTGATACTAGTGCAGATATACCCATTACTCATGCATCACCACTAAGATCACGATAGCCCCCATGGCCCCACATAGAGACACCACCACTAAGGACCAGATATAGCAAGCATGGAGAGAGTAGTCACTCCATGCCCCTGCCATCTAGACACTTTAGTGATGTCTAGGAGGGAGACCCAGGTATGAAATATGAAATTTGATTGAATATGTGATTTGATTAGAGATAGAAAGACTAGACTGATAAATGTATTTTCATTCTACAGCTAGCATTGTAGAGTGGAGGAGCTTTGTATTTGAGATTCTCAAGGATACAATTATATCCTACCAACTACCAGCTGATGAGCAAGATTCTTCCATTGGTCGTAAAGATCCCGACAGGCATGCTGATATCTTTGCATGCATCTAGCAAGAGCTGAGATTGTGTAGAGAAAGGGAGGAGAAGCTGATAGCTAAGCTACAAAGTACCTAAGAGTGTCCATAGGGTATGAGAATATCGAGGAGCCACACACGGACACACAAATCTTCATCTTCCTATCATAGGGGAGAGAGATCTAGAAGCCATCATCCATCAGAGCATAGTGATAGACATAGTGATAGATAGGGCCATTGGCCACATATGTATCAGAACTTAAAAATTCTTTTTGATAAATGAAAAACTTTATCTACTGATTAGTTCTATGTTTGATTACTATGTTTTCATCAATATAAAACTTAATAGAAAGAAAGAAAGTAAGAAAGTGCATAAATATATTCAATATGTAACTTTGCTAGAACTACATAGCCTATAAAATAAATGTTATAAGGAATACATAAATGCACAAGGAAAGAAATAAAATTAAGGATAATAACATTTGAGATGCATGATATTAATGGGTTCCTTAAAAGAAACACCATCCATATCAGCAAGTTTATAAGCACCCGAACCAAAGTCTTCAATAAAAATAAAAGGCCCAAGCCAATTAGGGTTAAATTTTCCTTTTTCGCCCAGTAAAGCATTCACATTTCATTGATTCTCATAAAGGACTAAATCACCAACCACAAATGTTCACTCAATTACCTTATGATTGTATTTTTTTTAAAGAGTTTTATGATAAGCTTTTATATGTTGTAATGCATGTATTTGTTGTTCATCCAACATTTCTAGCTCTTGTAAGCGTTGTTCACAAAAAGTATCTTTATCAATTATCCCATGAAATGCAACACATAAAGAGGGTATTTCTAGTTCCAAAGGAATAATAGCATCAGTACCATAGAAAAGGTTGTAAGGAGAAGTACCTATGGCAGTACGAATACTAGTCCTATAGGCCCATAAAGCATAAGTCAGTTGAGAATGCCAATCTTTCACATGCTTACTAACTATTTTTCTTTGAATTTGTTCAATGATTTTATTTGATGCTTTAGCTTGTCCATTAGATTGAGGATAATAAGGAGTTGAAAATATATGTTGAATTCTATATTTCTCCAAGAATTACGTGACTTCTTTGTTTTTAAAAGAGGGTCCATTATTCAAAATTATCATCGAAGGAATAGCAAATCTTGTAATGATATTATTAAGGATGAAATCACAAATAACATCTATCATTGTTGAACAAAGAGGGCTAGCTTCAACCCACTTTGTGAAGTAATCTGTATCAGTGAGAATGTAAGTATATCCTTGAGAAGAAGCCGGTGAGATTTTTCCAATAAGGTCAAAACCCCAAATACTCAAAGGACATGGAGAAACCTAATTACGAAGCTCACAAGCAGGAGCATGAATCAAATTACTATGTTGTTGACATTGAGGAAATTTCTTAACAAACATGAAAGAATCTTGTTCCATTGTTTTCCAATAATATCCCATTCGAAGCAATTTATTAACCAAGGATTTTCTAGCAAAATGTCCCCCGCAGGAACTAGAATGAGCTTCTACCAAAGCTACAGGGATTTCAATTCTATTGAGACATCTTAATAATAATCCTTCATAAGAGCATTTTTAAAGTGTATCTCCTAAAATGATGTAACGTGTTGCAAGTTTCCTAATACGATTACGTGTGTTCCTTTTTGCTGATTCAGAAAAAGTACCATCCTTCAAAAAATGAAAAATATGTGAATACCATTCATCTAAATGCAAATTGAAACAATCAGAGGTAATCTTGTCAAAAATTGTAGGGCTTTTAAGAGTTTATATAGTAAATTGAAAGTTTTCAACATTATTCTCGAGACAAACCAAAGAAGCTGCACTTTCCATGGCATCTGCATATCGATTATCCTTCCTAGGTAAAGTCTAAATCGTATAAGAGGAGAATTGTGAAAGCACATCAAGAGCTAAATCTCTATATTGTGTCATTTTATCATTCTTAGTCTGATATCCTCCTTTAATCTATTCAACAATCAGTTGTGAATCTCCATATATTTGCAAATGTTTGATATTAAGGGATGAAGCTACTCGTAGTCCAGCTATAAGAGCTTCATACTCCGCAATGTTATTGGTACAAGGAAAGTTTAATTTATATGATAAAGGGATGGGTTTTTCAATAGGTGGAATCAAGATGATACCCACACCAGAACCTATCTTACATTTAGAGCCATCAAAATATAATTCCCAAATATCATCCTATCGAATAGCTAGAATATTATCATTAGGGAAATCTATTGAAGTAGAACATGTATTTGAGTGAGGACAAGGAGCTTCAGCTAAATAATCTGTTAACACTTGTCCCTTAATAGACTTCTGAGAAATAAAATTAAGATCAAATTCTGTAAGCAACATTACCCATTTTGCCAACTGGCTAGAGAGATCAATTTGTGAGAAAAGATGTTTCAAAGGATCAAATTTGACAATCACATTAACTTTAGCATTTATAAGATAATGCCTTAGTTTCTGACATGCATAAACTATAGCTAGACATTGTCTTTCTAAATCTGTGTATCTTGTTTCGTAATCAAGTAAAGTTTGACTAATTTAATACACAAGTCTTTCCTTACCATCATCATCAATTTGAGCTAACAACGCACTCACAGCCCACAGAGTCACTGAAGTGTATAAATGGAATGGTTTATCAAAATTAGCATGCTGCAAGATAGGAGGATTTGCAAGATACTCCTTAAATTTCTCAAAAGTTTGTTTACACTCATCATTCCAAGAGAAAGTGGTATCCTTTCTAAGCAAGGAAGTAAAAGGGATAGTTCGGTCCGCTAAATTAGAAATAAAGTGATGAATAGCTTGTATTTTTCCTTGTAAACTCTGTAACTAAGAAATATTCTTAGGAGGGGGTATATTAATGATAGCTTCAATATTTTCAGTATCTACTTCTATGCCTCGCTTAGAGATTATAAATCCTAATAATTTACCAGAATCAACTCCAAAGACACATTTCTTAGGATTCAATATCATGTTGTAACTTCTAATCCTTTCAAATATCTGTCATAAAATAGTAGCATGATCTTCTCTTTGTATGGATTTTGCTAAGATATCATCCACATAATCTTCAAGGATCTTATGAATGTAATCATGAAAAATCAAAGTCATAGCTCCTTGATAAGCGCTCCTACATTTTTTAATCCAAAAGGCATCATGACCCAACAAAAGGTTCCCCAAGGTGTTATAAATGTAGTTTTAAATTGATCTTCAGGAGAGATAAAGATTTGATTATATCCCAAAAAACCATCCATAAAAGATAACAAGGCATGACCCGTTGTTGAATCCACAATCATATCGATATTAGGTAATGGGAAATCATCTTTCAAGGATGCCTTATTTAAATCTCTAAAATTAGTACACATCCTTATCTTGTTTTCTCCTTTTGACACAGGCACAATATTTGAAATCCAATCTGAGTAATCAATAGAACGGATAAATCCAGAATCCAATATTTTTTCAATTTCACCTTTGACTAATAAAGCAATTTATGGATTCATCTTTCGAATTTTCTATTTCACTAGTTTCATATTCGGTTTTAAAACAATGTTATGAGTAACAATCTTAGAATCTATACCTGGCATATCTGAATATGTCCAAGCAAAGATGTCTTTAAATTCAATCAAAAGGGAAACCAACTGATCACATTCATCTTGATTCAAACATTTCCTAGTTTTTATCATCCTTTCAGAGTTGTTTTCATCCATTTGAATATCAATAGTTTCAGTTATTAACAAATCACTTCTTATCAGAGGATCCACCAATAAAGGGAGAATATCCTATTTATCATGCTCTCCAAAATAAGCATCATTTTTTAAACAATAAGGCTTTCCTCATTTGTGATGAAACTTAGGTAAATCTTCATAAACCCCTAAAAATTTCATTAAGGCTTCATCTTTAGGGAAAATATCCAAAGAGGGTTCTTGATTAAGGTCAATAAGCAATGGGTTAACCAACTTCAACTATCCACCGCAAATATGATTAACATTAAGAGGAAAAGCCGATGGTTGTCTATAAGGATTGAATCCTAATCCATATGTATGATCATAAACTTCATTATCCAAAGGTACTTGTATACCTTGTTCATATTTACCACATCCTATCCCGTTAAATCCTAATTTCTTAAGAAAATGATAACCAGGACCATATTGATTAGTCATATCAGAAGGAGTCCAAGGAGTGGCATATGTCATAATGTCATAACAATCAGTCTTTATAGTTTCAATCATTTCATTAATTGAAGCGGCAACAAAATTACTTTTTAGTTCTTCAGAAAGTGGGGAAGAAATAAAAACTTTTTTCTCAAATTCATTTTGTTGCTTCATAAATTCTAAATCAGAGACCTTATCTTCTCCAATAAAATTAGGATTAAAATCCAATGTTCCCCAATCATCCTTAGTCAAAGAAGAAGAAGATGGAGCTTCTTGTTGTTAAATCTCAGGTTGTTTTATCTCAGATTATTATATCTCTGATTGTTTTTCAGTCTCTTTACTAGGCTGAAGAGGCTCAGAGATTTTGGCATATTCTGCATTTAAGCAAGGATTCGGGGCATCATCCACATGTAATGTATACATTAAGTTATTATAGATGAACCTAACCTTGCGATGAAGAGTAGAAGGAACTGCATGCATAGTATGTAACCAAGGTCTTCCTAAAAGAAGGTTATAATTGAGTGGTCCAGGCATAACATGAATAGGAGTATTTAGAATAACTAGACCAACTTTAAAAGGTAAGGTAATAATGCCCAAAGTTCTCTTCGCAATATTGTCAAATCTATGTATAGGAACATTATCAAGTTGAATAGTGGTGAGATCAACCCTAATTGCCTTGAGATTATCCATGCTACAAACATTAAGCCCAGATCCATTATCAATTAAGGTTCTTCGAATGATACTTTGATTAATAGAGACAGCCACCATAAGATCATCATATTGATTCTGCACCTCTAGGGAAGGTAAATCATTATCAAAAAACAAAATAGGAGGTATAGAAGGCATAGTATGCATACAATCCAAAATAGAATAAATATTTTCTTGATTAGGAGGTGAAGTAGGAAGAGTAGATAAAGCTTTTTGCAATGCTTCATGATATGTCAGGGAAGTTTGAAGTAATTCCCATAAAGATATCTTAGTAGTAGTAGCATGTAAATGGTCAACTAAGTTATACTCCTTAAATGTAGATGGAAACCTAGGTGCTTGAGGAAGCATAGGTTGAGAAGGTAGTAAAGAAACCAAAACAGTAGGCTGAGGGTTATTCCGTGTGCGATAAGCATGTGAATGGAATCAGTGTTATCGAAGAAATCCAAAGGATCTCTAGGTTTACCCTTAAGTGTTATATGAGGATATCCTTTTACTGTCATCAAAGGTGTAGGATAGATCATTTTAGGTTTATCAATGTTACAAATAGTGGGACATGAAGGTAACCATGCACACACCCTATGGTAAAGGTCAATTGGAGAGGTTGTGGAGGAGAGTGAAATAGGAATAAGATCCATGGAGATCTTATTCGAACCATTTTCATCCTCACTACCATGTACCTCTTTAGGAAATCTATCCTCTTGTACAATAAAAGCCTCATCAAAGTACTCAAAACAAGAATCATATAGGTTGAATACAAAGAAATACTAAAAGCATGAAAATTTAAATATTTTTGTTATTTTAAAGGTATTTTGCAAAAAAAATTTGTATTTTATAAGCATGCAAGATTTAAATCTAACACTAAAAAGAAAGAGTTGTTGTAAATGGGTTCACCAAAATGAATAGTGTAAAAATGGAGTCTTAATAATGCACCTAACATTCAACACTATTCATTTGTATGTATTTTGAATTAGAATAGCATAAGTAAAGTAAATCTGGAAATACTTGAAAATTAATTAAGATACATACCTCATCATGAAATAGATTTAGAAATACCTATTTTCTACAACCTATGCGGAGTTTCAGAAGATTCTACAACCAAATCTGGGACTAGAAAACCATAATGGAGAAAACCCAGAAAAATTTCATCTTTCCAACAACAAGTAGTCTTTGACCCTGATAAAAGGTCAAAGGCTACATTAATATTTTTAAGGTTGACTTTGACTTTGTTCACAGATCTTGGAAGTTTGCCAAAAAGGGTACTCGATCTGTCCTCCAATTCTCGAAACAGCGACTCTAGATATCTGAAAAAGGGTGTTTTTAGGGTGGCTATATAGGGTTTTGCCTTAGTCAAACCCCCATTTTGGTGATCTCCACCTCCATGAATAGCCGATTAAAATAGAATGTGTGTGTGTATGTATTGAAAGTGTAATGCCTCTAGATTAAAATCCTAGCATGAATATGTATGAAACAAAAATGCATAGATTTGAATGAGATAGGAAAGCATACCAAGCCCCCAAGGCTAAAGTACTCCTACCAAACTCACAATCCATAATTTCTACCCCATGATTGTATCTTTGAATGCTTGAATGTTGGTAATGGTGGATCAAGGAAGAAAGGTTATCTCTTGCTCCAAGTAGGTGTTCACAATGGTGTGCTCACAAAGATGCTTGATGTCAACAATGCCTTGATCTTCTATATCATCCTCTTGCAATCTTGCATCTTCACTTCACCATTCCTTACTTTCTTGAATCAATTATGTCTCCACTTGATGGATACTTGATCATGAAATTGCTTTTGTGAAAATGAATGCAAATGAGAATCTTTATATAAAGGTTTCTAAGTGAGGCTCCTAGAGCAATTTGAGGACCCATAATTCAAATTTCACCTTGAATTATGGTCCAATCACAATAACCAACTAAGGAGGGAAAATAATTAAATTAATTTTGAATTAAAACCCTTCCGCACTTGGATCTGAGGGCCCGACATTGATTTTGGGGCCCGCCGGGACCAAATCTGAAAAAGGGACATAGATTTTGGAGGAGGTAAAAGACAACCTCATCTCTAACCTAGGTCAGGGATGACCTTGACCTTGACCCAGGTTAGGGTCTAGTTCATCTTAGACCCAGAGATCCAGATCCTTCAAAAATCAAGGATAGCAGGTCCCGGGGATGCCCGAAGACCTAGAAATGATGCCAGAATGGGACAGAATGCTGGGGAGGAAAAAAATCCTATGATGATTGTGATGAAAGCCAAGGGGACCTATTTCTAAATCTTACCTAGAAAATAGAGCCATGGAAGAGGGAAATTAAGGAGAATCCTCGAGATCCTAACCCTAATTTCACCTAAAATGAAGAAATCAAGTGTAGAATGCATCCTAAATGCAAGTCTATCATGATAAATGTACTAAAAGAGGGTGCTAAACCTATCAAGATGGAAGTGCTTCCATTTTAAGATGATACAAAGGTATATTGATCTTACAACTCTTACAATCAATATTTTATTTACAAAAGAGTTCTCAAGAATGAACAATACAAGCATCTACTATGCTTTGATAGTTCCAGTTATAGCTCTCAATATCCTCTATCAATCTTTGATCTTTCATCTTCCATCAATCATTACTAATATCCCAAACTTGTATCCATATCTCACATATATCGTATATCACTTTCACAAAACATTCTTCATTTATTGCATTCTGTCATTGAGTCGGCTCTCAAATATAATGCAAAACATAATAATTAATAATGCAAACAATAAATACTAAGTCATCAATCTTTTATTACCAAATTTTCAGCAATATACAATCTTTATCTAACTTAGCATGTTACTATTCCATCTTACATTCCCTTAATCATCGCGATTGTTCATATACCCTATTTCACTATTCCTCTGTCTTTGCATGTCTTCATATCACTGTAACTTACTGATATCAATACCAAATCACAAGCGATCTTAACTAAAGGTCATATACATCCCAAAATGTCTTCCTCTATTCTCACAAGCTATCATCTATCATATACTATCTTTGGTATCCAAAATAATTCTATAGTACTCTGTAAATTTGATTCCATACTTAGTCATTTTCAAGACTGTATCTTCAACACTCATACTTACTTCATGCAATCACCATATCATATGTGTTGCCATAAATGACAACCCTCAAGTGCTTCATAGTGCTCTCAAAAAATCACTTGCCAATAGACTTGGTGGTATAGCATCTTGCAAAGGATCCTGGTGTGGATCTGGAGCATGTTTGAGGATGAGGATTTGAGTCCTAGCTATGTCATTGTTGACATATCTTGGGTTGCATTAATGTGTACGATAATTGATTAATTATTTTTAATTAAGGTGTTAAGGTTGATTCCAAAAAATTTTATGCTTTCATGGTTCATTAAATATATTTAAAGATGCAATCAATTATAATTGCAAAGTGTGAGAGTGGATGTATGTGTGTGTATCAAAGATTTTGTGAAGAGGTATGAGTATAATCTATAATTGAGATAGATATTTGTTGTACTTCATCAAAGTTTTATTGGCATATTTGAGATGATATCAGTTGGTTCATAACCTAGTGGATTGTTATCCATAGTGGGTTGTAGTCCATTTGTGGTTGTAGCCCTTGTTATATTCTCAGGGTTGTTTTTATGAGTTGTATTTGAGTAGTGAGCTCTAGGTTGTAATCCTGAGTGCATGTGCATTCCCCTTTGTACCATTAAAAAGACTATTGTACTAGTACATCATCTTGTAGGTTTGATCTCCACCATGGTTTTCTCCCTTAACTAGCTTTCCACGTCAAAAATATTGGTGTTATGTGTTCTTATGCTTTGTGGTTCAGTGCTTTAACATTTATCATTCAGATCTAAATTTTAAGGTTAAGTGTTGGATAAAGTTTTTAGACTTGGACACAATTGATTCACCCCCTCCCCTCGCCCCTCAATTATGTGTGCTATCTTATTTCTAACAATTAGTATTAGAGCTATAGATGCATGAATTTACATCGGTCTAGTGCTTTCATAGAGATTATCATTACTCTAGATTGATGTTTTGGTGGCTACTACTCATGGGGAGTAGTTAGTCTTATGAGGTATGTTGTTTAGTTTTTGGGAGAGATGTTCAGTTTCTTTTGGCCACTTTGACTTAGTGCATATATGTCCCTTTGTCATTGATGTAAAAGAGGGAGAGATAGCCATGTGAAAAATGGTTTGGATCTTAGAGGGAGAGATTATTTTTTGGAGGAGAATGTTTGCTAGAGAGACTTTGAAAGATATATTATGGATATTATTGGTAGTATTATTGATATGGTTTCTTTGTGCATTGATTTAGTTTTTCACATCATATATTTCCATCAATTCCAAAGGGGGAGATTGTTGAGATATCATGCATATATGTATTGACATTGATATTTTTTCATTGATGTCAACATATTTCTTTATTTTTATAGTGTTCTTGGTTTGTTCGGTGAAGAGTTTGGATTGATATGACTACTGTATTTCAAATCAGATGTTGTGAAGTTACATATGGTTGAAGGGATGTCTATAGTTTACCTATATCAACTTACATAGGTTTGCATTGTAATTTGAATGAGTTTCAAGTGATTTATCAAAGACTAGTCTTTCCAGTTATTTAGGAAGTGACAGTGTTTCAATTTTTGGATCAGTTAAGTAATATTTTTGGTTGCTAACCTAGTGGTGATGGAAAGAGATGTGTTTCCTCAACTCGAATGGTTTGTGATTTGGATGCTAGCAAGCTATTTTTATTGAGTAATAGAGGTTGTTGTTTGGTGTTCTTGATGAACAGTACAAAGATAGTTATGAATTATGAGACATAGTTGTTTATATTGTTGATGTGGCATTTCATGTTGCTTTTTGATATTTCCAGACCTTTTTCTATTCATGTTGTTGTATCGCATTGGGTTATGTGATTGGATTCAGTGATTTTCTTGTGGCATGTTGATATTTTTATTGTACTTGGCAGACTTGGTGGTATAGCGTATTATGAAGGATCATGGTGTGATTTGTGGATCTGGAGGGTGTTTGTCATGTCCCCTATTTAGTGACATGTCTTTTTCAGTAGATTTTCCTATCATGGACTCTCATAGGCAGATGGTTTTGGTGAGAGAGTCATTCTAATGATTATTTGGGGATTAGATGGTCTTATTTGCTCTTGGAGAGATGGTGTTTATCATATTTTTATTATAATGTGTTATGTGGGGCCAAAATGTTATAATTTTGAGTTGAGTTGCACTTTTTATTTTATAAAGTTACTTTTTATATAAAAGTGCATTATAAAGGGATTTTAGAAGAATATTTTATGGATACTTCTAGAAGTTCTAGTGGCTTCTTAGAAAAGTGAATAAATAGAGTGCTTGGCCTCTCATTTGGACATCCCATGACTTGAGTTTACACTACTTTTCTCTTTGAGCATTTGTGGTGCCATCTTGGTCTGCAGATTGTCATTTGATCTTTAGGAATGGAGTTTCTTAAGGATTTGCATATCTGAGGAGGTGAAATATCCTTTGAAGGGTTGCACTTTGGAAGTGGTATTCAGCCATTTCAAGTTGAGCTTATTTGGAGTCCTCAGACTTACCTGAGCGTTTGAGTTTTTGATTGCAAGAGGAAAAAAAGAAGATCCGAAAAAGCAAAGCAAAAAAGCAGATCCGAAAAAGTAGTATGAAAAAGTAGATCCAAAAAAGCAAATCAAAAAAGCAAACCCGAAAAAGCAAAGTGAAAAAGCAGATCCGAAAAAGCAGCGCGAAAAAGCAATCCGAAAAAGTTTTTGCTACAAGTCTAATTCAGTTTTTAGATTTTTAGGATAGGGTTTTGGAACCACATTTTTGCTCATATCTTCCTCATTACTCAGCATATCATTCTGGGTATTTTTGCATCAGATTTCTATCGTCGAGGAGATAAAGATAGGTGCATTTTGGAGTCCCAAAATGCCATGATTTATTTTTAAGGAATTTTCAAAATTCCTAGACATTCTTGAAAATCTGCAAGAAAGTACATTTTCAGATTTGGGGTGACTTTGGCTTGGGTGTTGGCATCTTCAGCACTAGTAAAAATTATCGCAGCCATCTACAATCAAGTTCCTCACTTCTCATTTGGCATTTGGCATATTTTCTAAGAAATGTATGTTTTTAGTTGAGTACAAAATATAGCTTTAGCACTTTACTATTTTACATTGTACTTGTCTTTGTTTGCCATCTAGCATTATTGGTATCAAAGGAAGGCTAGGATTTTGCAAGTGAAAGGGCATTGTAATTTTTAGTCTATCTATATTGCAAACCTAGGGTTTGATGATCATATTATTGGTCGAAATATGTATGGCATTGTTGCAAATTGTTGAAATATGAATGGCATATGGTTTTGAGCAATTTCCTACATCATTGATAGTGTTTTAGATGGTATTTGGTTGCTATCTATTATTCTAAAATTTTGGGACAACGAACTCATATATTGCAAAATAATTTTCTATCTACATTTTGAGTTACATTTTTGAAGGGTTTTTAGTGGCCTATTGGTAAGGGTCATTACAGTGGTATCAGAGCGGTGTTCTTACCATCCTATTGGGTAAGAATTTTTTATGCATCCTTCAGCATTTGGGCATCACAAGTATTATACACGTAGGAGAGCTGCACTTGAGGGTGAGCAGGAATTCAGAGATATACTTACTATGGGTGAGAGACAGTCACAGAGTCCACCTAGAGTCCCTAGGACTGATGATGATGAGGCTAGAGACTTCTTCCGGGCTATGACTACTGGACAGTAGGAGATAGTTCAGTCTATACATGCATTGACCACTATGATGGAGAGAGTTTCTCAGTTGAGGAATCAGGAACAGGGTAGAGGGACACCAGAGTAGGATAACAAGAGTGTAGCAGGTTCACAGGGTGCTCCTAGGCACAGGTCGTGGACTGCAAATAGGCCTACACAACCTACATTCATTAGAGAGGAGGCCTAGGAGGCAAGAGAGAATGATATGCCAGAGGACTTTCAAGATGATCTTAGAGCTGCAAAGTAGAATGGCAGGCATTACCTCCTCATGTTTGTGAGTTTCTAAATTTTGATCGCTACCTGAGTCAGAGAAGAGAGCACATGAGGAGTAGTTGGCAGAACAGGAGGCCTAGAGGAGGTCAGGACAGTGAGTTGCAGTGAGCTGCTAGCAAGCTCACCTTACCATCTTTTGATGGCAGTGGATAGATGACAGCATAGGCCTGGATCCATAAGTTAGATACATTCCTAGCATTTAAGCCTATGTCAGAGATGGATGCTATCAAGTATGCCACTTTGCATTTAGAGGGAGCAGCACATGATTGGTGGTCACATGGTATGGTTACATTGCAGCATAATCAGGTGACATCCTATCAGGATTTTGTGGATAGACTGGTTGAGCATTTTGATAAGAAAGACCCATAGGTCTTCTTCCATGATCTAGCATAGTTGAGATAGACAAGTAGCTTGGAGCTTTTCATCAGTGAGTTTCAGAGGTTATTAGTAATGGTACAGGATGTTTCTAAGAGGAGATTGGTTATATTATTCACAGAGGGGTTATCAAAACCTCTAAAGGGTTGGATCAAGGAATTCAATCCCCCAACATTACAGGAGGCTATGAGGAAGGCATGGAGTATGGAGCTTATAGCACCATCTAGTAGATTCACCTCCAGGAGTACTTCCTCTTTCAGAGATAACAAGAAATTTGACAAGAACAAGGGCAAGAAAGGTGATTCCAAGGGTAAGTCTACTACACCTTTGGATATGGATACCCTGAATGACTTGCACAGGAAGAAACTATGTTTCTTCTGCAAAGGTCCTTATGATAGAGATCATGATTATCCTATGAGGCCAAAGGGGAAGGCCAACAGAGTTATGTGGGCTTATTATGAGGGTTCAAATTCTGACAGTTCTAGACATGAGGATGATCCTAGTGATGCAGAGCTCGAGGTAGAGGTGGAGGCTTCAGAGCCTAAGGAGGAGCCCGAGTTGCACTTACAAAAGGCATGCTTGTCTAGCATCCAGCAAGAGGGATCTTTCAGACTGCGTGGAGTTTTAGCAAGGTAGAGAGTTATTAGTTTGGTTGATATAGGTGTCACCCATAATTTCATTGATGCATGTTTTGTTGAGAGGTGTGGTATTATGACTGAGGAGTTTGAGGGTTTACGAGTACAGGTTGCTGATGGTTACACTCTTAAGTGTAACAAGATGGTGAGAGATCTGCCCTTACGCCTGAACAACTATGAGTTCAAGGTGGACTACCATGTTGTCAACATGGGTGATCTAGATATTGTGTTGGGGATGAAGTGGTTACACTCATTGGGAGAGGTCACTTTCAGATTGAAGGACATGGAGATTAAGTTTGAGGTGAATGGGAAATAGCATATTTTGAGAGCCATCAGAAATAGTGACATCGGAACTATTTCTTTCAGACCGATGGAGAGGTTGGCTAGACATGATGGTATAGAGTGGGCAATAGTATGCACTCTCATGCCTACACAAGAGGGACAAGATAAGATAGAGTATCACCCAGACATTCAGAGGCTGACAGTGAAGTATGATAGAGTCTTTAGTGACATCCCACCTAGCAAGCCACCAGACAGAGGTATTGAGCACATCATTGAGTTAGAGGAGGGTGCTAAACCCATGATGATTACACCGTATAAGCATCCTAAGAGACTCAAGGATGAGATAGAGAAAACCATCAAGGAGTTTCTTGCGATGGGACACATCAGACCGAGCAAGTCTCCTTTTGCTTCTTTGGTAGTATTGGTGAAGAAGAAGGATGGTACTTTGCAGATGTGCATTGACTATAGGGTGTTGAATAAGAAGACAATTAAGAATAGGTACCCCATTCCATGAATTGATGAGCTGATTGATGAGCTGCATGGTGCATGTTATTTCACAAAGATTGATTTGAGATCTGGCTATCATTAGATCAGAGTTAGAGAATAGGATATTGAGAAGACCGCCTTCAGATGTCATTGTGGGCACTTTGAGTTTGTGATCATGCCATTTGGGCTGACCAATGCACCAGCTACTTTTCATTCTACTATGAATAGGGTCTTCCATCATCAGTTGAGGAAGTATGTGTTAGTCTTCTTCGATGATATTATGATATATAGTTGTACTTGGTAGGAGCACATGGAGCATCTAGAGACAGTTTTGGGGATCTTGCAGTTGGAGTCCTTGTATGCCAAGGAGTCCAAATGTGATTTGGGCATGATAGAGCTATTGTATTTGGGTCACATCATTAGTGCAGAAGGAGTAAGGATGGATCCTGATAAGATCCGTGCTGTTGTGGATTGGCCTACTCTTGAGAACCTGACATAGTTGAGAGGGTTCCTTGGGTTGTGTGGTTTCTACCGCATATTTGTTAGTGGGTATTCACGTCATGCAGCTCCTATGACAGATTTGCTGAAGAAGGGAGCCTTTGTTTGGACACCTGAGGCACAGACTTGCTTTGAGAGATACAAGGAGATCATGACTACATGCCCTGTGTTAGCATTGCCTGACTTCTCAAAGCCATTTGAGCTTTAGTGCGATGCAGCTGGAGAGGGTATAGGTGTTGTTCTAATGTAGGACAAGCACCCCATTACATTTGAGAGCAAGAAGCTCCATGGGCCAGAGAGATCATTTAGTATATATGACAAGGAGATGTTAGCCATTATGCATGCATTGGCTAAATTCAGGCAGTATCTAGTGGGTGGTAAGTTTTGCATTAAAACTGACCACAATAGTTTGAGACATTTCCTTGGACAAAGAGATCTCAATGACAGGTAGCAAAAGTGGGTTATTAAGCTGCAGGCTTATGATTTTGACATCTCCTATGTGAGAGAGACTCAGAATGTGGTAGCAGATGCTTTGTCACGCAGACCACATCTCAGTGCTATTGTTGAAATATATGAGGATTGGAGGCATTTGATTATTGCAGAGTATGCTAGAGACTCATGGGCATCTGAGATTGTTGATGGGATAGTTGTTGATACCAGGTACACACTTGTGGATGATTTGATTATCTACAAGAATAAGATATTCTTAGTCCTAGGATCGAAGGTGAAGCGTATTGTTATGAGAGCTCTCCATGATTCACCTACAGCTGGCCATCCTGGATACTTCAAAACTTACAGGTAGGTGCGAGAGTGTTTCACTTGGAAGGGGCTCAAGGTGGATGTGTTGCAGTATGTACAAGAGTGCCCTGTTTGTCAATAGAACAAACAAGAGCACACCTTTCCAACAGGGCTCCTACAACCACTTCCCATTCCTGACAGGAAGTGGGAGTGTATATCCATGGATTTCATTACGGGCTTGCCTAAGGCCCAAGGGCATGATTGCATCTATGTGGTGGTGGACAGGTTGATGAAGTATGCACACTTCTTTCCCATCACTACTACTTACACAGTAGTGTAGGTGGCTGAGGTCTTCTTCAGAGAGATTTTCAGACTACATGGGATACCTCAGAGCATAGTGAGTGACAGGAACAGCAGGTTCTTGAGTCATTTTTGGTAGGAGGTGTTCCATTTATGTGGCACTGAGCTTAAACCTAGCACCAATTACCACCCGCAGACTGATGGGCAGACTAAGATAGTAAATAAGTGGGTGGAAGGCTACTTGAGGAACTATGTGGTAGGGCAGCATAAGGCATGGGTTAGGTGGATTTATCTATGTGAGTATTGCTACAATACCACATACCACATGTCTATTCAGATGACTCCTTTTAGGGCACTATATGGTTATGAGGCACCGAGTTTTTTGGATTTGCTTATGAGTGATGTTAGAGTTCCTCATGTTGGAGATTTGCTTCAGGAGAGCAAGGACATTGTTGATGCTCTCAGAGATAATATTGCCAGGGCATAGAATCAGCATAAGTAGTATGTAGATCAAAAGCAAACAGAGAGGATTTTTGAGGTTAGTGACATGGTTTATCTCATGTTGCATCCCTATAGATAGTCTACCCTGGGGAAGAGTGGATCGGAGAAGCTTAAGCCTAGGTACTATGGTCCTTTCAAGATTATCAAGTGTATTGGAGAGATGACATATGAGCTTGAGCTTCTAGCAGACAGCGGGGTACACAATGTTTTCCATGTGTCATGCCTCAAGAAGGCATTGGGTCAGCATGTTGTGCCTTCAGCAGTTCTTCCTCCATTGGATGATGAGGGGAAGTTGGTTCTTGTTCCCAAGTACATCATTGACAGCAGAGAGAGGCAGCTCCGCAGGAGGACCATCAGGGAGTATTTGGTGAAGTGGAGAAATTTTCCTGAGGAGGATGCCACATGGGAGGGAGAAGATATTTTGCAACACCCAACTTTGAGATTGCTTGAGGGCAAGCAATTTCAGGAGGGGCGGACTGTCATGTCCCCTCTTTAGTGACGTCTTTTTTTAGTGGATTTGCCTATCATGGACTCTCGTAGGCAGATGGTTTTGGTGAGAGAGTCATTCTGATGATTATTTGGGGATTGGATGGTCTTATTTGCTCTTGGAGAGATGGTGTTTATCATATTTTTATTATAATGTGTTATGTGGGGCCAAAATGTTATAATTTTGAGTTGAGTTGCACTTTTTATTTTATAAAGTTACTTTTTATATAAAAGTTCATTATAAAGGGATTTTAGAAGAATATTTTATGGATACTTCTAGAAGTTCTAGTGGCTTCTTAGAAAATTGAATAAATAGAGTGCTTGGCCTCTCATTTGGGCATCCCATGACTTGAGTTTACACTACTTTTCTCTTTGAGCATTTGTGGCACCATCTTGGTCTGCAGATTGTCATTTGATCTTTAGGAACGGAGTTTCTTAAGGATTTGCATAACTAAGGAGGTGAAATATCCTTTGAAGGGTTGCACTTTGGAAGTGGTATTTAGCCATTTCAAGTTGAGCTTATTTGGATTCCTTAGACTTACCTGAGGGTTTGAGTTTTTGATTGTAAGAGGAAAAAAAGCAGATCTGAAAAAGCAAAGCGAAAAAGTAGATCTGAAAAAGCAGTCCAAAAAAGCAGATCCGAAAAAGCAAAGCGAAAAAGCAGACCTGAAAAAGCAAAGTGAAAAAGTAGATCCAAAAAAGAAGAGCGAAAAAGCAATTTGAAAAAGTTTTTACTACAAGTCTAATTCAGTTTTTAGATTTTCAAGATAGGGTTTTGGAACCACATTTTTGCTCATATCTTCCTCATTACTCAGCATATCATTCTGGGTATTTTTGCATCGGATTTCTATCATCAAGGAGATAAAGATAGGTTCATTTTGGAGTCCCAAAATGCCATGATTTATTTTTAAGGAATTTTCAAAATTCCTAGACATTTTTGAAAATCTACAAGAAATTACATTTTCAGATTTGGGGTGACTTTGGCTTGGGTGTTGGCATCTTCAGCACTAGTAAAAATTATCACAGCCATCTACAATCAGGTTCCTCACTTCTCATTTGGCATTTGGCATATTTTTTGAGAAATGTATGTTTTCAGCTGAGTACAAAATATAGCTTCAGCACTTTACTATTTTACATTGTACTTGTCTTTGTTTGCCATCTGGCATTATTGGTATCAAAGGAAGGCTAGGATTTTGCAAGTGAAAGGGCATTGTAATTTTTAGTCTATCTATATTGCAAACCTAGGGTTTGATGATCATATTATTGGCTGAAATATGTATGGCATTGTTGGAAATTGTTGATATATGAATGGCATATGGTTTTGAGCAATTTCCTACATCATTGATAGTGTTTTAGATGGTATTTGGTTGCTATCTATTATTCTGAAATTTTGGGACAGTGAACTCATATATTGCAAAATAATTCTCTATCTACATTTTGAGTTACATTTTTGAAGGGTTTTTAGTGGCCTATTGTTAAGGGTCATTACAGTGTTTGAGGATGAAGATTTGAGTCCTAGATGTGTTGTTTCTGACATGTCTTAGATCACATTAATGTTTGTACTGTAATTGATTAAATATTTTTAATTGAGGTGATAAGGTTGATGTTGACCTTGTTTATGCTTTCAAGGTTGATGAAATGTATTTAAATATGTAATTGATTATAATTATGAAGTGTGAGAGTGGATTTACACATGTGTATTAGAGATTTTGTAAAGAGGTATGAGTGGAATCTATAATTGAGAGTGATATTTGTTGTAGTTCATTGGATTTTTATTGGCATATCTAGGATTCTATCAGTCGGTTCATAAATAATAGATTTTTGTCCACACTTAATTGTAGTCCATTTGGGATTGTAGCCCTTATTGTATTCTTAGGGATTTTTCCCTCAGTTATTTTTGAGTAGTGAGCTCTAGGTTGTAAGCCTGAATGTCTATTCATTCCTCTTTATACTTTTAACAAGGTTATTGTCCTACTACATCATCTTGCAGGTTTGATCTACACCATGGTTTTCTCGCTTAGCTAGGTTTCCACATCAAAAATAATGGTGTTATGTGTTTGTATGCTTTGTGGTTTAGTACTTTAATGTTTATCACTAAGATGTAAGTTATAAGGTTAAGTGTTGGATGAAGTTTTGAGATTTGGAAATAACTGATTCACCCCTCTCCCTCTCGATTGTGTGTGCTACCTTGTTTCTAACCATTGGTATCAGAGCTGGAGATTCATAAATTTGCATTGGTCTAGTGCTTTCATATAGATTATCATTACTCTAGATTGATGTTGTGGTGGATACTACTCAAGGGGAGTAGTTATTCTTGTGAGGTATGTTGTTCAATTTTTGGGAGAGATATTCAGTTGCTTTTGGACTCTTTAACTTAGTGCATATATGTGTCTTTTTCATTGATATCAAAGGGGAAGAGATAGCCATGTGAAAGATAATGTGGATCTTAGAGGGAAAAAAAATTTCTGGAGAAGTTTTTCTAGAGACTTTGAAAGATATATTGTGGATATTATTGATAGTATTGTTGATATGGTTTCTTTGTACATTATTGGTTTCTTTGTATATTGATTTGGTTTTTCGCATCTTATGCTTCCATCAATTTCAAAGGGGGAAATTGTTGGAGATTGCTAAGATATCATGCATATATGTGCTCATATTAATGTTTTGTCATTGATGTCAACATATTTATTTATTTATGACAGTGTTCTTGGTTCGTTCAATAAAGAGTTTGGATCGGTATGACTACTATATTTCAGATCAAATATTATGAAGTTACAGATGGTTGAAGTTTTATTTATAGTGTGCCTTTGTCAACTTATAGAGGTTTGCATTGTGATTTGAGTGAACTTAAGGTGATTTATCAGAGACTAATTTTTCTGGTTATTCAAGAAGTGACGGTGTTTCTATTTTTGGATCGGTATGGATTGATTAAGCAATATTTTTGGTTGCTAACCTGGTGGTGAGTTTAGGATATGTATGTGTGTCCTTAGCCTAAGTGGTTCATGATTTGGATGCTGACAAGCTATTTTTTAAAGTGATAGAGAATGTTGTTTGGTGTTCTTGATTAGAAGTGCAAAGATCATTATAAATTATAAGACAGGGTTGTTTATGTTGTTGATGTGGCATTTCATGTTGGTTGTTGATGCTTCTAGATTGTGTCATATTCATGTTGTTGGATTACATTGGGTTATGTGATTGGATTGAATGATTTTCCTATGGTGTGTTGATATTTTTATTATTCTTGTCCAACTTGGTGGTATAACATGTTGTGAAGGATCGTGGCATGATTTGTGGATCTGGAGCATGTTTGAGGATGACAATTTGGGTCCTAGCTATATCGTTACTGACATGTCTTGGATTGCATTAATGTTTGAACTCTAATTAATTAAGTATTTGTAATTGAGGTGTTAAGTTTGATGTCGACCTTGTTTATTCTTTCAAGGTCAATGAAATGCATTTAAAGATGTAATCAATTGTAATTGTGAAATGTGAGAGTGGATGCCCATGTGTGTATTATAGATAGTGTAAAGAGGTATGAGTGGAATCTATAATTGAGACTAAGATTTATTATACTTCATAAAATTTGTATTGGCATATCTGAGATTCTATTAGCCAGTTCATAAACCAGTAGATTATTGTCCATAGTGGATTGTATCCCTTGTTGTATTCTCAGGGTTGTTTCCCTTAGGGTTTTTTCCCTCAGTTGTATTTGAGAAGTGAACTCTAGGTTGTAAGCCTGAATGCATGTCCATTCCCCTTTGTACCTTTAACAAGGTTATTGTGCTAGTACATATTGTGGGTTTGATCTCCGCCATGGTTTTCTCCCTTAATTGGGTTTCCATGTCAAAAATACTAGTGTTATGTGTTCTTATACTGTGTGGTTCAATGATTTTATGTTTATCATTCAGATATAAGTTTTAAGGTTAAGTTTTGGATAAATTTTTTAGATTTGGACATAACTGATTCATCTATTGCCCCTCTCAATTGTGTGTGTTGCCTTGTTTCTAACAATTGGTATTAGAGAAAAGTCCTCTTTTTGAAGCTTGACCACTTGACAAGATCTAGGATGGAAACCTTTAAGAAGTAAAGTCTAAGATTTGAAGGAATAATCTATGCTATATGGAAGGGTTGGATGATTACACATTTGAGATGTGCGAAGAAGATTATTGGGTAGTCACAAAGAAAAAGTGCAGGCCTCTTGCAGATCTATCTACTGCTATCCCTCATGAAAAGAAAGAATTTGAGTATAATATGAGAGAAAAATAAGCCTTGTTGAATGCCTTATCGGATGTTGAATATACAAATGTTATGGAGTTAGAGAGTGCACATGAGAAATGGATAAAATTGGAGACCTTAAATGAAGGATATGCCTTTGTGAATCAAGTGAAGCTACAGAGCCTGAAAGGGAAGTATGAATCTTTGAATATGAGTGAGGAAGAAAATATTCAAGCCTGTGTACAGAAGGTGACCGAGATTATTTGTGGAATCATAAGTGCTGGTGGAAAAATAGAGGAAGATGAAATTTTTTCTAAAATACCGAGATCTTTGCCTCCTACTTATGATAACAAAGTCACTACTATTGAAAAAATCAGGATCATGACTACTATGACAAGGGATACAATGGTTGGTAAGTTATTTTGTTTTGAAATGACTAGATTTGGTGATAATCTTTCTAAAATTTAATCTACATTTAAAGCTACTATTTCTAAGGATAAGAAAATGTATGACTTTAGAGAGAGTTATTCTAAGTATGGATCTAGATATGATAAGGAATGGGAAGAAATTAAAGAAGAGGAAATGAAGATGGAAGAGCTAGATTCTCTAATTGAAAAGAGAGTTCCTAAGGGAGTAGGTAAGTATGAAGGGAAGCTACCTTTGAAATGTTTTTCATGTAATAATATTGGTCACTTTTTTTCTAGATGTCTTGGGAGATTATCGAAGCATAAGCCTAGAAAATTTTAGCCTAAATATCATAAGAAGTGTTATTTTGTTGCTAGAGAAAGTGTAATTGATGATGAATATGAAAAGAATGAAGATGAGATTATGTTTATTTCTATTAGAGATGAGAATCATATTTTCTTGAATGAAGAAAAGGCCCTAGTTGTACATGTTGAGATAAAAGATGAATGGGTGATAGATAGCGGTTGCTCACATCACATGACTGAAGATAAGAACAAATTTTTGAAATTGGGAAAGTATGATGGTGGTGTTGTCAGGTTTTGTGACAATACTCCTTGTATGATCAAATGGAGAGGTTTTATTACACTTGATGGTAAGAATAACACTTATAATGTCTTATATGTTGAGGGTTTGAAATATAATCTTTGGAGTGTTGGACAACTTGTTGATAAAGGTTACAACTTACAATTCAAGGATGGAAAGTGAATAATCATGGGAAGTTCTAGAGATGAGATTGCATCAGGTACCAAGACCAGAGGTAATGTATTTCAATTGAATAGCACAAATAATAGATGTTTGATTGCTTAAATTGATGACAGTTGGTTGTGGCACAAAAAGTTTTCTCATTCAAACTTTAATAATATTGTGAAGATAAGAACTACAATTGTTGTAAGAGATTTTCCTAGATTGTTGAATCTTTCTAATGCAACATGTAAGGAATTTCAATTGGGTAAGCTAAATAAATCTACCTTTAAAAGAAAGACTTATTCTTCAAGTGGATTGTTAGATTTGGTGCATACAAATTTATGTGGTCCCACTAGGACTAGGAGTTATTATGGAGATAAATATTCATTTTTGTTCATAGATGATTACTCAAGAATGATGTGGCTTACATTTTTTAAGGAGAAATATGAAGCATTTGATAAATTCAAGATCTTTAGAGAAATGGTTGAGACTGAGATGAGAATGAAGCTAAAATGTATGAGATCAAACAGAGGTGGAGAATTTACTTCATGAGAGTTTAATGCATACTGTGAGGAGCATGGAATAAAGAGACATGTGTCTTCTTTGCGAACCCCACAATAGAATGGAATTATAGAGAAAACAAATATAAGTATCCTTGATACTGCAAGGACTATGATGATGGAAGTAAATGTACTCTAGATCTACTAGAGTGAAAGTGGTTAGCACTATAGCTTATGCATTGAGCTAAGTTCAAATAAAGAAAGGTACTAGTAAGACACCCTATGAACTTTGGTACAGTCATGTCCCTATAGTGAAGTATTTTAATTTTTTTGGAAGCAAATATTATATCAAGAGAAATGAAGACTTAGGTGAATTTGATCCTAGATGTGATGAGGGTATCTATCTTGGTTGTTATAGAAATATTAAAGCATACAAGTGTTATAATAATAGGTTGAGAAAGATAGTTGAAAGTGCTAATGTGAAAGTGCATGAAATTCATCAGAAACAAGTGAGATCTTGTAGTTATAAATTAGATGATGAAGAAGGGAAGCAAATTGTGCAAGCACATAATCAAAATCTGAATCAGAATGGATTGGTAGAGTAGGATGAGGAAGTTGAAAATGAGGAAGAAGTGGAATCACAAGAGTATACTAAAAAAAATACGAAGACTCCAAGGTATGCAAAGATAAATTATTTAGAAAATTAAATTATTAAAGATAGGAATCAAGGTGTCCTGACTAGAGGAAGACTTGCTAAAAATAGAGATGGTTTTTTTTTTCTAAAGTTGAATGTAAGGATATTAATGAAGCATGCAAAGATGAAAGTTGGGCTAAGAAAATGGAAGAAAAGTTAGAACATATTGAAAAGAACAAAATGTGGATTCTAGTTCCCAGACCTAAGGATAAGAATTTGATTGGAAATAAATGGGTGTCTAGGAACAAACTAAATGAAGATGGTGAAGTAGTAAGGAATAAAGCTAGACGTGTTTGCAAAGGATATTCATAGATGGAGGGTATCAACTTTTAGGATACCTACATGCATATTTCTAGAATTGAAGTTGTTAGGACATTTATTGCATATGCTACTTACAAATATTTCAAGGTATATCATATAGATTTTAAATCTGCATTCTTGAATAGAGAGTTGGAAGAGGAAGTCTATGTTGAGAAGCCTAACGGTTTTCCTTTGACTGATCAAGGTGACATGGTTTGTCAATTGAAGAAAGAATTGTATGGATTGAAATAAGCACCAAGAGCCTGGTATGGAAAGTTAGACAAATATTTGTTAAAACATGGTTTTAGTTAAGGTACTGCTACTAGTAATTTGTATTTTAGAATTGATCATGACAATATCTTGATTGTTGAAGTATTTGTGGATGATATCATTTTTTATGGTGATGACAAGTTGAGCAAGGAATTTTTGGGTGAGATGCAAAAATAATTTGAGGTGTCCATGCTAGGTGAGATGAAATTCTTTCTTGGTCTACAAATTACTTAATCTAAAAAATGGATTTTCATATCACAGTCTAACTATGTGAAAGAGTTATTGCATTTTTTTAGCATCGATGATTCAAAACTAGTTGGTACTCATGTGGTTACTGGTTTCAAGTTGAAAAAGAGTGATGATTCTCCCAATGCAAATCAAACAAAGTATAGATCAATGATCGGTGGATTTATATACTTGACATGGACTAGACTTGATATAACAAATGTAATTTGCATTGTTGAAAGATTTCAAGCAAAACTGAAGTAATCACATGTTGTTGTTGTTAAAAGGATATTCAAATATTTGAAAGGAATAGTTGACTATGGTTTATGGTATAGAAAGGAAGATGATTTTATAATGAGTGCTTTCACTAATGTGGATTGGATAGGTAATGTTGACGATAAAAATATAACAATTGGTGGAGCATTCTTCTTGGGAAAGAGGTTAGTCTCATGGTCCAATAAAAAGAAAAATTGTTTATCACAATATACTACTGAGGCTGAGTATGTTGTTGTTGTTGTTAAGTGTACACAAGTAGTTTGGAGGAAGAAAATGTTAAAAGATATCAAAGTGAGTATTCATGAGCCCATTTCTATTTATTGTGATAACTCAAGTGCTATCAATATTTCAAGGAAACGTGTATTGCATAATATGTGATTGGAATATGTGTCTACTAAAGAGAAGATTGAAGATATTTTCATGAATCCCTTATCAAAGGATACTTTTGAGTATCTCCAAGGTAAGCTTAAGGTGATAGTTGTGTGCTAAAATGTTGACACACTTCTATGAGTCATTAAATCCAAGATTGCTCAAGAATGAGATCTCAAATGGTGACTCATAGCTCTCTATTCATGGAGTGCAAGGGTTTTTGATGGAGGCCCTCAGATTAGACCTAGTTTGTGCCGATGCAAGTACATCATAAAATGAGAGATTCAAAGAGGATAAGCAAGAATGCTAGTATTCCATAATCATCAAGTATGCATGCAAATGAAAATGAAAGCTATTCTATATGATAACAATGCATGAAAGCAAACTAATCTATGAAAGGAAATGCTTATGCAAGATTATTCTATGAAAGGAAATATGAATCTAATCTAATCTACAAGTGCATGATTAATCTAAATGGATTTCCATGGAGGCATGAGAGAAGAAGACAAGAAAAGAGAAGTTGCAATGTCCAAGCTCAAGTGCTCAAATTCTTCTCCAAAATCACTCTCCAAACCTACATAACAATAACATAAATCTTGATCTGTAAAATCTCCATGCATAAATGAGAAGGAGAGGGCTCCTTATAAAGGATTTTAGAAATGAATGGATGGTCAAGATTAAGAGGCAAAAAGAAATGAGCAATGGTGGAGATTAAATCTTGGTTGATCCATGTGCTCAAGATTCTCAAGGGGCAAAATCAATGGACATGGTTAAGAGGCAAAAAGATGTGTGGAAGAGATTAAGAGGCAAAAAGAGATTCCACTCATCTTGGAAAGTGTGCATTCAATGTGTAGATAAAAAGTCAAAGTCTTTTTCTTTTTCTTTTTCTTTTATTATTTATTTATTATTTTTAGCAAAGTGGTTTCCATTATTTAATTAAAATATTTTTTATTTATTTAAAAGATATTTTTCTTTTAATTAAATGTGACTTTTTTCTTTTTTTTTGGTAAAAGGCCTAAGCCAAGGATTTTTATTAATAAAATGAATATTATAGTACAAAATTCCATTCTGTGCGGGCACTGGTAGGAAAGAATGGATAAGAAAACCTCCAGTCTAGCCCGGGACCTAGGTCCGGATTGTATATTACAAAAAGTACTATGAGGGCATCCCCTCATTTACAAAGATCACTGAAGGCATTCCTTCATTAACAATTATAGCATTCCTAATACTAGGATCTAGCCCAATGTCTATTACATCGAGATAACTCTGGATTAATAGAATCTAGTTCTCAGGTTCCTTCTGTTTCCAGTGCCTCTGCTATCCTACATACAGAAACACTAGGCACCATATCTAATAAAAGATTTTCCATATGGTTAGTCCTTAATCCTTAATTAGGCTAAAATTCTACCTCTAGGAGTTTCCTTTCAAGATTATCATCATACTGTAATTCTATCCTTAGATCGTGAGAATACACTATCTTATCTGAAACATCCATGCTATAGATTATCCTTTATCATAAGAAGATGTTAATTCTAACTTGATTTGCATATAAAGTACTGAATTTAGAGACAAGGAAAATATTAAATTATTCATGCTTACTGAAAAAAAACTAAAGCCTTAGGAGGGAGATGAAGTCTTATAAATATGCTTTAACAGTATGCTAAAACAAAGGAAGAAAGAGATTAACAGAGCTTAACTTATTAGTGATTCGACAGTTTACTAGTCGAAGGGCATGAATATAATTCACATACTCTTTATCTTTAATAACCAATACCAAACAATAGGAAATACCAGAGAGACTATAACTCATGACCACGGGAATTTAGTTAGATTCTAAAGTACTTATGAAAAGAAGCTATTAAACATGTGTGTTTCTTTGTAATATGCAAGGGAATACTAAGGAAGGCATTTTTTGAAAGATGTTTGGACAGAGCCCTTAATATCCTATGATAGACCATCTACCTAAATTTTAAGTGAGTGTAATACCATCTGCACCCATGTTAGCTAGTTTGTCTACCCTTTTATTACCTTCTCTATAAATATGATTGAAGGTTACTTTTTTAAAGGATTTGCATAATTCTAATGCTTGAGAAAAAAGGGAGTTCAATTTCCAATTGGGGGTGGATCCCATTCTTAGATAATTTATGACTATTGCTGAGTCTCCTTCGATTTCTAGAAATTGGATCCCCAATGAAATTTCCTTTCTTAAACCTTTAATTAAGGCTGATAGTTCAGCCTAGTTATTGGTTTTGATTCCAAGAGGGGCTGCTAGGGATGTGATCTCCACTCCCTTGTGGGAATGATTACAACAACCTATACCTGCAATCCCTGGATTACCCCTAGAAGCTTCGTCAAAGTTAAGTTTGTACTAGCCAACTTCAGGAGGGCTCCACTTGCATTCCTTTCTTTTTGAAGTTGATCTTTTGTCTCCTGAACCAATAAAGGGGGGAAGGGAAAGACCCTGCCACACCTTTCTCATTTTATCATCCCAGTGGCTCATATGCAGGTCTATTTTTTATATCCTGGATAATCTACTATTCATGTTTTCTATGATAGCTGCTTCTATCTTGTTGCAAAGTTGTCTCCAATCCATTCTCTCATCTCTAAAGATTCTTCTGTTCCTTTCTTTCCAAATCTCCCATATTAGTAATGAAGGGAAAGTTATCTAGAGGTTTGCATAAATGCTATCCCTTTTAATAATTGGCCAAGCTTGGAGCTTTTCTAGTAGAGAGAAGGGAGAGGCTGAGGGCTATCCTAAGTTTCCTTCGAGCCAATCCCAACAGCTTGTTGTGAAGGGACAATTAACAAATAAGTGATCTATATCTTCTTCATTCTTCTCGCAAAGAGGGCACTTACTAGGTCCTGAGTATCCCAATCTTTTAAATCTCTCTACTGTAAGAAGCCTATAATTGAGGGCCAGCCAAGTGCAGAAGCTAGCTTTGGGAAGACATCCCTTATTCTAGCATAGATTAATTGGGATGATAGTTTTAGGTCTTTTATAGTTTTTATTAACTAGCTCATAGCCATTTTTTGTGTTGTATTCCCCGTTTTTGGACCTGTCCCAGACTAAGGAGTCCTTAGACTTATTAAGAATGATTTTTATTTTGTTTAAGATCTCATATAATCCTTCCAACTCACTTTGAGATAATCCCAAGTCTGTGAAGGATTTCCAAACCCATTCTACTCCATTATATTCTATGTAGTCTTTGAAAAAAATTCCAACTTTCATTTCTAGAATATTTTTGAAAGGTAAACAGATAGGATTTTTATATAAAGCTTCATATCCACCCCATGAGTCTGTCCAAAAAAGAACATCTTCGCCAGTACAAGGATTCCAAGTAAGTTTGTCCATGATTATGTGTCTACATTCTATCATAAAATTCCATATTTTAGATCCTTTCGATGGATTAGCTTCTCTAAAGATGTTTAAAGGTGAGTAGTCTTTTAGATATTTACTAATGAGAATCTTGGCCCATTTGGCCTCTGGGTTTCTATACAAACACCACACTAATTTTTCTCCTAGAGATAATCCTTGATCACCTATATTCCTAATCCCAATACCTCCTTCATCCTTAGGTTTACATATATTTTCCCATGAAATCAAGGGAATTTTCCCCTTGTCCCCACTACCTTGCCATAGGAAGGTCCTAAGGATTTTGTTAATTTCTAATTTCTTATTAGCAGGAAGTTGAATACATGATAACTTATACGTGGGCATTGTAGCTAATATTGATTTCATCATAACAACTCTTCCAGCTGAGGATAACCATTTTCCTTTCCATGAGTTCATCCTATTCTTAATCTTCTCAATCATCGAGTCCCATGAGTCAATAGTTCTGTTATCTTTAACCAGAGGAAGGCCTAAGTATCTGCAGGGGAGCTTTCCTTGTTTGAAGTTGAGGATATTACATATGTCCCTTTCCAATTTCTTACTTGTGTTAAATAAAAAGGTTTTCAATTTATCCGGATTTATTTCTTGACCCGAGACTTTTGAATAGGAATCCAAGATATTCTTAAAGGCTCTAGCTTCTCTACCATTGGCAGCACCATAGAGTAGGGTATCATCTACAAAGTGTTGATGAGTAGAGGGTTTAATTTTTAAGGTAATGGCTATACCCTCAATTGTTCCTCTCTCTTGTTCCTTTGAAATGGATCTTCCCAAGGCTTCAGCCATAATGATAAACAAAAAGGGAGAAATTGGATCTCCCTGTCTTAAACCTCTAGAAATGGTGAAAATGCCTTCTGGAGTTCCATTTATTAAGACAGATAATGATGGGGTAGATATACATTCAAAGATTAGATTGATCCAACTTTTTGTGAAACCAAAGACTTCCAAGCATTTGCAAAGGAATCTCTAATCTACCTTGTCATAAGCCTTCTTAATATCTATTTTTATGAGCATACTAGGGTTCAAATTTTGTTGGACTGAGTGGATAGCTTCTTGAGCTATGATAACACCATTGAAAATTGACCTCCCTGAAACAAATCATGTCTGCTCCTCGCTAATGAGTAGTGGTAGAAGTTTCTGAAGCCTTATGGCTAAAGTTTTAGTAAGGAGTTTATATAGTGTGTTACATAGTGCAATAGGTCTGAAGTCATCCAAGCTTACAGGTTTAGTCTTTTTGGGGATGAGGGCAATGAAAATATTGTTTACTTCTTTCAACATCTTCCCTAAGTTTCTAATGCCTTCTAATGCTGCTGTAATTTATGTCCCTAAAAAATGCCAGCATTTCTAAAAAAAAATTGTTGAGGAGCCATCTGGACTCAAAGACTTGTCTGGGTGCATCTGCATTAGAGCTTTATGAACTTCTTCAATAGTGAATTTTCCCATCAAGGCTTGATTTTGATGTTTGGTAATGATTTTGGGAATATTTTTGAGGAAATCTGATTGATTATTTCTATCCGAGGATTCCTAGTTATTGAGGATGTTTCTAAAATAACTCACTATTTCATTCGCTATTTCCTTTGGGTCTTCTATAATATTTCCTATTGCATTCTTAATTTTTGTAATCCTATTTATATTTCTTCTATGTTTGGTACTGTTATGAAAAAATTTAGTATTCTTGTCGCCTACTTCTAGCCAAGTTTCTCTAGATTTCTGTTTCCATAAAATTTCTTCTCTAACCAAAATTTCTTCATATTCTAATAGTAGCTTCTTTTCTCTAAGGTATAGAACATCATTCATTCCATTCTGAATGACATGGGAATTCACCTCACTTAGCTCATTTTCAATTTTGAGTTTTGAGTCAAAGATGTTCCTGAATTTATTTGCATTCCAATCTAGAAGTTTTTTCTTAATCCATTTTAGTTTATTCATTACAATAAACATTTTGGAGCCTGTCAGGTTTGGTTCCTGCCACCATTGTTCAATAAGGTTCAGAATCTCTAGGTCCCTAAGCCATACTTGCTCAAATTTAAAAGGACTTTTTTTTGGCTTTACTTCTGCATGGATGTGTAACTGTACTGGGTAATGGTCAGATCCTGAGATAGGAAGGATATTAGCTTCGAACGAATAATCAATGCTGACCAAGCTTCCCTTAAGGAAGAACCTATCTAATTTTTCTGCAATGTTACAGAAACCTAGTCTTCTATTATTCCATGTAAAGGATTTGTCTTCCGTGGGAATCTCTAGTAGTGAAACCTTATCTACCCAAGATGAAAAATCCTTAGCCATAATGGGGAGTGTGCACCTCCCACCTTTCTTCTCTGTTACTTTAGTTATGACATTAAAATCCACACCGAATTCGGACTAAGGTTGAAGGAGGCTTCTATTTCCTGCCATACTTTTAACTTGTCCCTATTCTAAATTGGTCCATATACATTGATTATGTTGAAAGATAAGTTATTTCTATGATTTTTTATCGTGCCACTCATCCAGTATTTTCTGCTTTCTATTAATTCGAATGTGATGCATCGAGGATCCCAAATAATGGCAAGGCCTCTGAAAGCTCTCTGTGCTGGAGAAGCTATTATTTCTTGGATACCTAATTTCCTTATAAATTTTTGAACTTCTTCGTTGTTCATTTTAGTTTCTTGAATTAAAATGATTTATGGGTTATAGTTATAAATGCAGCGTTTAATAATTCGCTGCTTGTTAGGGGCATTCATGCCCCTAACATTCCATGTAAGGATGTTCATGGCTCCTTGGGAAGGCTCTTCCCCTTCCCTGCATATAGAAGCAATGTAATCTTAACCTGGCCTACTGCTTCACCCACTTGCTCCCGTAATTTCAAGTTTGGTTTCCTACCTCTTTTCTTTAATCTTTTGGCACAATCCGGGGAACTCCTACTTTCCTTGAAGATAGATATACCTAGTGACTCTACTTCTTGATATTCCTTCTCCTATAGTTCAAGTAGTATATCTTCCACCCTAGCTTCCTTTAATGACATGATGCCTTTAGTTAATAGTTCTCTTTGGAGGGCTAATTCTTCTTTGTCACATATCTCATCTAGGAATTGATCCATCAGATTGTTTGTTATTGTTTCTCCTAGATACTCTGAGATTGTATTAACTTCTCTCTCACATTTTTTATCTTTTGATTCTATTTCAAATTCTGTAACATTATTCTTATTTGTTGAGCTACCTATGTTTCCTTCTACCATATCCTCCAGTACTACAATCAAGGAGTGATCTAAGACATCCTTGATCCTAGTATCGACAACCTTGGTCTCATGTTCTTGATGCTCAGGGGAGGAAACTGAGATTATCCCTACTTTGAGAATTTGAGTACTAGGTTCTATCTCTACAAGAACCCCTAACTTATAGATTAGATCCTCTTCTCTAATCTGGATTGATCTTGTTGTTTCTAATTCTGAATTTTTGGAAGAATGCCTATCTGGAGTTGGTAAGGTGATGTTTTCTATTATGGTATTGCATCCCCCATTTATAGCAGTGTTTAATGCTTGCTTAGGGGAGCAAGGTACTATACTAGATGGTTGTTGCTCCTCTCCGAGCATTGGGATAGACTTAGGGATTTCTAGAGATTTTGGAAACTTTTGATCATTATTTTTATCATCATGTAGGCCCATTCGGGGCTTCATCGAGAAACCCCCTCCTACTTCATTAAGATGGATAGCAAAATCCTTGGAAGGAGAGGAAAGAAGTTGAGTAGGCTCAGCGGTTTTGATGTTTAGCTTATAATCCATTACAATATCTATCATAATGATGGGATTTAGGGTAAACTTATTTGATGTGCTCTAAATAATAATCGAAGGGAGGGATTTTATCGACACTTCCATTTTAACTATAATAATCATTTTTGATTGGGGATATTTGGTGTCTATTGTCCTTTCAAAAAACCTTAACTTATTGCCAATCTATTTAAAGATTCTAGGATTAGAGCATTCCATTGGAAAATTAATTAGTTTAACTGCCCTAGGCACTTCAAAACCATGGATATTATTGGGATTAAAATGCGGATTCCATTCTAACACCATAAAATCATGCCCTAAATACTTGGGACCTTTATTTGCCAAAAATTTATCCCTAATTTTCATATCAAAACAATAAATAAAAATAAATTCATTTGTAAGAAGAGCAATAGTAGCCTGGTTTTTGAGTTTCTTTCTGAGCCAGTCTGCAATGGAGGATGTAGGGATGCCATAGTCATTCCACCTTAAAACCACTCCCTTTAAATTTAGTTGTTTCTGTGATCGCTCGATGTTGTCATCTTCTATTCTGATAAATAAAGGAGAATTTGTTCTTGATCTGCGATGGGGGGGAGAGTAAGGAGGGATATTAGGGATTAGGGATGATTGATGAACATGCACGAGTTGATAGGAAGTCTTTCATTTATGTGAAGGAGTGTAAATTTTGTCCATAGATTGGGTAGGGACAAGGGTTTTAATTTCGAGTGCTTCATTTCTAAGTTCAGTTTTAGGATAGGGGCTTGGTTCCAAAATATTAAGAATCTCAAAATTATTTTGCAAAATAAGTGATTCCTATTTCTGAGTTTTATGGATAGAAAATATTTTTGATCGATTGAGGTTTCTAGCTTTTATCCACCCAGAGTCTGCTTGCCCAAATTCATCTTTTGGCCTAGGGCACATTTGTTCCTTGCCCACCCACCCTCTATTCGCAGCAGGCTGAATATCATTGGAGATTAAAGCAGGTGAAATCACCAAATGGGGGGACCTTTGTGCCCTAGTTGGATCCCTGTAGTAGAGCAAGGCATCTCCAAAGGCAAACTAAGATGGCTGTCTATTCACATATTTGGTTTTAGAAAAAACCTCAAATTGTTTGTCTAAAAGTTCTTTTGTGAAAATCGTATGCCGGCTTCGATGAAGCAGAGCAGACATGATAACTTCATTCGTTTCCCAATAGTCACAAATTATTAAAATATGTCAGAAACCCATGATTTCATTTATGTGTTTGTGCCTGCAATGCAATTTTTGCGTCCCATTTTTATGTGCCTTTCTACTATTGAACTGCAGAGAAACCAACACTAGACCTAAAGTAGTCTGGTTTAGGAATATAGGTGTCACTCCAAGCAATCCCAATACTTTTTTCAAGATTTCTAACTCCCAATACACCCAATCACCAATTACTTGGAGGATTATGCCCAATCTCTTATTGTTTCTACTCACAAGGTTATGTTCAGACTAGTCCTCCCAATTCGCAATGTATACAATTTGAGATTTCAAAATTGATGCTTCCGGTTGATAAATTCACAGTCAGGGTTTGATGTTTTTCCTTTTATCCTCGGTAGTGACCACGTTTGAAAGCTTGGAAGGGGGAACCAACCATTTGGTGCCTCTGATGCTTTGTCTCCCCTATCCCGTAAACTACTGAAAGCTATCGTGGTCTACAAGGTAAGTTCTGTCCAACATAAATGTTGCCTTCTATGATGACTTCCTTTTGTTATTGCTCTATCTGTAATCTCCATGAACTACAATCAATCTTATAACTTATATCCTTCGTAATGCACGAGTTTTAGCAGAGCCTTATAAGAATCTAGAATGTAATGAAGGGGGGTCTTAATTCAATGTGACTTAGGATAAAGTGATTTTATTATTTAATTAAAAGATTTTTTTTTTAATTAAAAGGGAGCATGTTCTCTTAATTAAATAAGATTATTTTATTTTTTATTTTTATCTTTTTAATTAAATTAGGCTTAAAATAAAATGACCAAATCTTAGGAAATATTGAATTAATTATGATTTGATCAAGGAAATTGATTTAAATTGAAAATATTGCAAAGCATTGATTCAGGAAATTGATAAATTGATGAATGGGGGCCCAAAGTCTAGGTGGCCATTTTAGGGTGCATACATTTTCCCCTCTTTGGGTAATGTGTGATCTTTATGAGAACACATGTAGTCAAAGAATGAAGTTGAAGTGTGAGATTGATTTGGGATCACAAAACAACCTAGATGTGTGATCGACGGATGGGAACACATTAGGACAAAGATAAGCTGATTGAAAAAGACAAGGCCAACACCCCTGTAAATAGGTAATTGTCATGTCTCAAGCAAGGTTTCCCCAAGTGAAGTAATTGATAGGATTGATAAAGCTGAATCAAGGATTGAAGTTTGATAGGTATTGCCCCCTCATGATCGAAATTGAAATGAGATAGAGGAGAAATAGTAAATTGATAAATTTGATGAAATTAAACTAAAGATAAGGTTCTTGATGTAAGATGAAAGATATAAGGATCACAAAACCAAGGTAGATCATCAAACATGAAAGATTATGCCCCAAGGTTGAATTAGAAGAAAATAAGTGGGGTGAAAGTGAATGGAAGATAGAAGTTTGGAAGAGGTGGAAAGAAATGGAGAGAAGAAAGAGAATGTGCCTCAAGAAAGAGGATGCCTCAAAAGCAATCAACTGTTTAAGATAGAAAATTTTGATTGAGATCACGAAAGAAGATAAGGAAATGAAGATCAAAACGTGACCACAATTGATTAAAAGTCCAAAAGAAAGATGAAGGAAAACCCTCTCAAACTCCTAATGCAGCCTAAAAATGCAAATTAACATGAAGTCTAACAGTGCATGCTACATGAAAATGCAAAGGTGTACTTGCAATAGAGCAACTGTAACATAGGGTTTTGTGTTCATCATTCATTAGAGAATGTTAAGGAACTTATTTTCATCATTGGGCCATTATTAACGGACATTGAAAAATCACACAATCATCACTATTCACAAGTGCAACTATGAAGATATGAATGTGATTTATATCAGATTGGAATGTGGAAAGATTCTAACATAAGCATCAAAAGACATAAAGGTCAAGATGACTTCAATGTTAGCTTACCCAATTTAATGTAGCAAAACCACTCTCACATCAAGGCACAAATGCCAGGATGATCATAAGAATGGTTGTGCAAAAATAGTCAAGGATGATGCCTCAAACCTCCTAATTGTTTCAAGGGAACAACAAGAGACACTCTAGAGTTTCAAGACCACACCCACAAATAGAAATCAAATAAAAACATGCCCCATGCACCAAGTCCTCTAGCTATGCATCCCAGAGAGACTTATTAGACAAGGACACTCAACGAAAATCAATAATAGTCAGCACACAAAGAATAGATCATGACATATCTCAAGCATTAAGTGTTGCGTTTAAAAATTTAAGTGTGTTAACTGATACTGAGTTCTGAGGATAAGGATCGAATGCTTGCAAGTAGGTAATATCACATGACAAAACTGGGTAAGACCAAACCGATAAGTGTTGAAAAACACTTGACGCAAGGAATTGTGTTGAAAAACACAGTTGGGGTGGTGTTGAAAACACCATTTGCGAGGTGTCCTAAAAACTAACACATCCAAGAGACCAAAGCTGACACAGTTATGCCCCCTAGACAAAGACAAAGACCAATTCCAAACCAAGGTAACCAAGGTAGCCAAGGTAAGAGAAAGGCTAAGTGTCGAGGACGTGTGCTAAGAAACAGGGGTGCAAAGGCCTCAAGTAGCACTCGTTTCCATGTTTTCACCACTTGGATTTTATTGCAATTTTTATTTATTTTTATTTATTATTTTTAGCAAAGTGGTTTCCATTATTTAATTAAAAGATTTTTTATTTATTTAAAAGATATTTTTTCTTTGAATTAAATGTGCCTTAGGATAAAGTGATTTTATTATTTAATTAAAAGATTTTTTTTTTAATTAAAAAGGGAGCATGTTCTCTTAAATTAATAAGATTATTTTATTTTTTATTTTTTCTCTTTTTAATTAAATAAGACTTCAAATAAAATGACCAAACCTTAGGAAATATTGAATTAATTACGATTTGATCAAGGAAATTGATTTAAATTGAAAATATTGCAAAGCATTGATTCAAGAAATTGATAAATTGATGAATGGGGGCCCAAAGTCTAGGCGACCATTTTAGGGTGCATACAATAGCCCCTCCTGATTAGAGCTAGAGATGCATGATTTTGCATCGGTCTAGTTCTTTCATAGAGATTATCATTACTCTGGATTGATATTTTGGTGGCTACTACTCAAGGGGAGTAGTTAGTCTTCTGAGGTATGTTTTTTAGTTTTTGGGGAGAGATATTCAATTGCTTTTGGACTCTTTGAATTAGTGCATATATGTGCCTTTTTCATTAATGTCAAAGGGGGATATATAGCCATGTGAAAATGTGGATCTTAGAGGGAGAGATTGTGTTTTGGAGGAGAAGGTTTGCTAGAAAGACTTTGAAAGATATATTGTGGATATTGTTGGTAGTATTGTTGATATGGTTTCTTTGTGCATTGATTTGGTTTTTCATATCATACATTGTCATCAATGCAAAAGGGGCGGATTGTTGGAGATTACTAAGATATCATGCATATATGTGCTGACATTGATGTTTTTTCATTAATGTCAACATATTTCTTTATACTTGAGAGTGTTCTTGGTCTATTTAGTGAAGAGTTTGGATCGGTATGACTATTGTATTTCAGATCAGATGTTGCAAAGTTATAGATGGTTGAAGAGATGTCTATAGTTGATCTATGTTGACTTACAGATATTCGTATTGTGATTTGAGTGAGTTTTGGGTGATTTATTAGAGACTAGTTTTTTCTGATTATTCAGGAAGTGACATTGTTTCTATTTTTGTATCGATGTGGATCGGTTATGAAATATTTTTGGTTGCTAACATAGTGGTGTGTTTACAACATGGATGTGTGTCCTCAACTTGAATGGTTCATGATTTGGATGTTGGCAAGTTATTTTTCTTGAGAAATAAAGCTTGTTGTTTGGTGTTCTTGATGAACGGTGCAGAGATAGTTGTGAATTCTGAGACATAGTTGTTTATGTTGCTGATGTGGCATTTCACATTGGTTTTTGATGCTTCTCAATCATGTCATATTCATGTTGCTAGATCACATTAGGTTATGTGATCAGATTCAATGATTTTTTTGTGGTGTGTTGATATTTTTCTTGTTCTTGGCCAACTTGGAGGTATAACGTGTTGCAAAGGATCATGTCATGATTTGTGGATCTAGAGTGTGTTCAAGGATGAAGATTTAGGTCCTATCTATGTCATTACCTACATGTATTAGATTGCATTAATATTTGAACTATAATTGATTAAGTATTTTTAATTGAGGTGTTAAGGTTGATGTCAACCCCATTTATGCTTTCAAGGTTGATGAAATGTATTTAAAGATGTAATCACTTATAACTGTGAAGTGTGAGAGTGGTTGTACATGTGGGTATTAGAGATTGTATGAAGATGTATGAGTGGAATCTATAATTGAGACTAAGATTTTTTTTACTTCAACAGAGTTGTATTGGCATATTTGAGATGCTATCAATCAATTTATAAACTAGTGGATTGTAGTCCATGTTGGGTTGTATCCCTTGTTGTATTCTTAGGGTTGTTTCCCTAATTTGTATTTGAGTAGTGAGATGTAGGCGATAAGAGTGAATGCATGTGAATCCCCCTTTGTACCTTTAACAGGGTTATTGTGCTAGTATATCATCTTGTGGGTTTGATCCTCGTCATGGTTTTCTCCCTTAACCGGGTTACCACATAAAAAATAATGGTGTTATGTTTTCTTATGCTTTGTGGTTCAATGCTTTTATGTTTATCATTTAGATCTAAGTTTTAAGATTAAGTGTTGGATAAGGTTTTGAGATTTGGATGCAACTAATTCACCCTCCCCCCCTCTCAATTGTGTGTCTTGCCTTGTTTCTAACATGCAGGCCAACACAAACCACCAAAAACCATTAGATATGATATATAATCATGTGAATAAGTGTGGTAGAGCATCAAAAGAAGTTAGGGAATAGATAGGTAATAATAGAGTAGGAGGAAGGAGATTTGGGAGTTTTCTATTTTAATAAACATCTACAATAAGCACATGATGACTTAAAAACCTGCAGGTAGGGCCAATGGACCAAATGTAAGCCTACAAGCATGTTGAATTTTTTTTTTCAATAATACAAAGATTTTTTTCCATTTGCATTCAATTTTGTGGTGTGTTTTGTATGATTAGCTTCAAGGTTGTACAATCCATTTTGGACCCTCTAACCTTTGTTATGTCTATTACCTTAAATCTTGTTCATATCCATTTCCAAGATTGGCCAACCATTCATTTCCTTTAGACATAAAATCAATTATTCAAACCATGGGAAATGCATTACTTTCTTGTTCTTCCAATGGTCAAATTGACCTTATTTTACAATATTTTTTAGCATCATTTTATTCTTAATAGGGGAAAATTATACTCATGGGGTTTAGTGCCTCGCAATCCATATCCACAAAATATTACCCAATACCTATAAAAGGAATCATACATTACCAAGATAAAATAGTTTGGTTTTATGTAATCAATACCACTCCATATTAAACCCTATCAAAATTATTTTAACTCACCATATTTAATGGATTTTTATCGATAAAGTGTAGACAAGTGTTCTACTCCCATTATATTATAACAAGATTTATTTTATAGTACTTTTTCTGCCACCCCAAAACCTAATAAAATGGGGGTGACAGTAACTATATATCATCCATATTTATGAGGTCCCCATACTAGAGAATGGAGCATATTTTTAATGCTCACATACTATACAATAACAAAAACAAATGATGAATACAATGATTCTATTTTCTTATTTCACAATAAAAAAGAAGATGACCCACATGGATTAAGATGACTTAAGCTCTAACTGAGTGTAATGATCCTTCATTGTAATGATTGATTGGAGTTATTTTAGATGAATATGATAGGATGATGCAAGATATAGGACATAATAGATAAAAATGACAAGATGCATAATATATAATTTGACTAAAAATAGGTAACTCTGTATGGATTCCAAGAACAAGAACCAAAGGATATCATTGAGTTGTCATTTCAATTTGGAGCTATTTTGGAGGGAAGAGGGTCACCTGACCTGACCTATTCCTTGCACTTTTAACTGAACTTAGTTGCAAATTATTTATGAGGTCTTCAACTTCCCATATCTGAGCTGGTGCAAATGTCACTTGTATCTACACACATAAAAGAAGATAATTTTTTTAATGTAGAAAGGGATTTGCCTCAATCAAGCCGCTATTTGGGATCAACCTTGAAATGAAATGAAAAAATAAGAAAGATCATGCTAGATTTGAAATATTAAGCATATTATACCTTGGCAATGCAAGTGCTTCTTTGAATGTGATCAAGTATGTTGATGAAATAGCTTTGACTCCACACAAAAACCCAAAAGGAAATCATGAAAGACAAAACTTTATGTAATGGATGTTGTAGTTTTCCACAATGCTTGATGGAGAGAAGGAAGAATGACTTAAAGACATGAATGCTTGTAAGTGGATGAATGCTTGGATGATTGTAGAGGCATGAATGTATGTAGATGGATGTTGTACTATGATCTTCTTCCTTTGTGGTAAACTCCTTTACTTTTCCTTTAATTAGGGAAAGAATCTTGACCCATGGAGAAGATTTTATTGAAAACACCTTATGATGCTTGAAATATTGCTTGAGATGTGAAATTGTAGGAGAGATCTTGAAATCTTCCTGTCTTGTATCCAAATGAGGAGAATTAGGTTACCTGTATACCTCTCACAACATCTTGGAGCTCAAAACTTGAAGGAGGTCGACAAGAATCTGGAAATCCCGCAAAACCAATGAGACAGAACCCCAATTTGAAATTTAGGGAAAATATCATAGAAGAGATCATCTTGGGTGACCTCTTTCAAGAATAAGTTGGTTGGAGTGACCTATTGCCCCTAAAAGTGGTGACACTTGTTTTGGGAGTCAAGAATGTAGAGAGAAAGCCATAAATGTAGGTGGTGTGGGGTTGGAGTATCATAAATCTATGAAGGAGCTCATATATGCTAAAATGGGGCCTAATTGAGCATCTAATTATAAGTGCTTACAATTTAGGATGGTACATTCAACCCCCACTTTAGCAAAAGTACGAGTCCACCTCATGCTCATAGTAAAGGAAAAGAGAGAAAGGAAAGAAAGAGAGAAATGATCATGGAAAAAACTACAAAGAGATAATATATCACTAATTTTAAGGAAACAAGCCCCCATACAAAGGATATTAACTCAAACAACCACATGCATGGGCACACAAACAAAGAAAAAAGATGAAAGACACCAATAAGGGGTTAGTACTAAAAAAATCTCAAAAATAACTAGTTGAAGAAATTTGATCAAGAAAACATCCCTACCACTAGTATCATGTTAGGAAAGCTATTGCAAAAGCACAATGGTCACATGGAAAGAACAAAAGAATTGTCAAAGACAAGGAAAAAATCCATAATCTAATGCAATAGAAAAGCTATGAGAGCATGGAGAAAGAGATAAACCATGAATCCAACAGTACAACAACTTGTGTTATGCTAGGTGATCCATGGGAGAGAAGAGGAAGAAAGAGTAGAAAGGCTATCAAGTTATATTATGCTAGGTACACTCATCCTAGAAGAGAGCTTGATGTGAAGGTAAAATTGATGGTTTAGCAAGTTGTGTTATGCTAGTAAACTCTACCCAAAGATGACCAAGAAAAACATTTTTCGCAAGGAAATTTTCCAAAGGGGATCAGTCTTAAGGAAAACATTGACTCCAAAGGGATCCAAAAAAAACCAAGAAAAGAATTATTTCCAAGTAAAATTTTAAAATGGGATTAGTACTAAGGAAAACATGGTCTCCATAGAGATCTAGAAAAGAGAATCAGTCCTAAGGAAAGCATAGACTCCAAAGGGATTCAAAAAAACTCCAAGAAAAGCATTGTCTCCAAGGAAAAATAAAAAAGGAACCAATCCTAAGGTAAACATAGTCTCCATAGCGATACAAAAAAGAGAATTAGTCCTAAGGAAAACATAGTCTCTAAAGGGAATCATTATATAATGAACAAGGTTGCATAATGTACAAGGAGACCACATGTATGCCCCCTCCTTATGATGGAAACATAGGACTATGGTGGCATCATAAGGAAAAGATAACAACGATACCTACTTCCAAAAATGAGAGGATATCCTTAAACAATAATATATTCCATAACTGACGCAAGGGCAGGGAGCAAGAGGGGCCAAACAATGGCACACCCTAATGATCCAAGCTTGTTCAACACATGCGGAAGCAACAAACAACAATAGTGAGAGAGAGAATGCAGAAACTTTCAAATATATTCATCATATAGAATGATACATGCCGGGTTGTAAGGCCTTCCCAGTTAGGGCTAGATATTACAATGAGTTAAAGAAGTCCTCAAACATGTGATCATCTATCAAAATCTCTACTTCTATCTTCTATCAAACTCCTCTCAAAACTACCCTAAACTACAACCAAACAACTACATTTATACAAGAGTCTACCGAAATGAGTCGGCCTTTAGATCCATAATCAATGGAAGGTGTGTGTGTGAAAATTATACCTGATCTGTAGACACAACACTCAGTAAAACATTAGAGGTTAGCTATAATCAAAATCGTGCAAAATTGAAAGCTATCTAACCAAGCGATTTACTGCCTTCTAATAGGTGCGAGATTAATGTTCTCAGATTGTAATCGAGATCAGTGACCTAGACGACACCTAAATGAAGGATTTGAATGCAAAAGATGGATATGAAATTGAATGCAATTAATCTATATTTTTGATATTTTCTATGCAATAAGAATGAAAACTTGATATGAATCTATGCTAATATGAAAAACTTGATATGAAATGAATGCTAAATGATCTAACAATGAAGATTCTAACAATGATATGAAAACTATGAATGCAAAAATAAGATTGATCTCACAAAGATGTCGATTCACAAGAGCTTTGATTCTTCAATTCCAATTCTCCAGCGTGATTGTGCAAAATATGAGATGCTTGGATGCAAATTTGAGAGATGAATTATGAAGAGATGAGTCTTGTTTTTATAGAAATCCAAGGCTTTGGAGGTGCATGGGAAAAAGCCATAAATCACTCAAATAACTCAACTTGATTTTTGAGTTATTTTTAAATAAAAGATAATTAACTCACAAAAACATGCAAAAGCTAAGTTTTAACTCAAAATAGAGTTTAGCTTTAATTGATAATTGATAGTTGTTTGCTTTTATGATTGTGCATGTTTTATTTATGAATTAATTTAATAATAAAGTGATTTATTTCCAACTTAACTGCTTTTAAAAATAAAACAATTGATTTATGGGTTAATCAATTATTTAATCAAACTTTTATTAAAAATTATATTATTAAATAATGACAACTTGCTTTAATTAATTAAATAAGAATTTAATCAATTATTCATATGATATTAGATTTATTGTCAAAATTAAATAATACAATTAATAATAGATATAATTAAATTTAATTACATAATTAAGTGGCAAATATTAAATCTAATTAATTAAATATGAAAATATTCAATTAATCAAACTTTAGGATAAATGTGATTTATTGCCAAATAATTATAAAATTAAAGATAATTAAGATAATTAGGAATATTACTAGGAATATTCTCCGATGCAAAATTTAAGATAATCAATTATGATTCGATGATGTTTAGATGTGCCTTAGATTAGGACTTTGATGTCGATTTCGTTCGAATTTGTCGATGTAGGAGGTTAATGAACTTATAGCCCATTTTTGGGGTATTACATTTTGCCCCTCTTTGAATTACTGTGCGAAGCGCAGTGGTTCAAAGATAGTCTGTGTTTGATAGAGATATGAAACTGATGTTTGAGATTGATAATTGATATGAGATAGAAGCTGATTGATATTGAATTGAGATGGAGATAATAGGTCTTGAATGACCAAAGATAATGTTCACTGTAGCAGCAAATGAACCTATGATTGCGAAAAAGTGTCAAAACACCTGATTCTGAACCTTAGGATTGATAAGAAGTGAGTGACCCGTTCTAGACTCGATTGTCTTAGTAGAACTAGCAAGTATCACATCCAAACCCTTCAGTTGTTGAAGAACCAAGGAAAGAACACTATGATTTGATGGTTGCAAAAACTGATACAGTTTACAAGATTGAGAGAATACCAGATTGATATGGATCGATGAATCTGATATGCCCCAAGTGATGATAGATTTGCCCCGAGCGATGAGGACTTTTGATGAATCAGTAACTAGACGTGATTGTTTGTCTTGATCACTGATGAAAGATATTGATAGATTTGATCGATAGAATTTGATTTACAGACTTTGAATGATGTGCAATACCATGCCCCCTTCGGGATTAAAATTGAAATCTGACAAGAAAAGTCAGCGTTATAGTTTAGAAGCATGTTAATTGATCTGAGAAGTGGTTATTTACATCCGAGAACGCATTCTGCATCGTTGGAAGGTCCCAAAAGACCAAGTTTGACTAGGTTTGACCATGAGTTGACCATGGTTGACCAAGTTGAAATTTTGATAGTTTGATGTAAGATAATCAGTTAAGTTGAATACTAGATTTCTGTGATGATTGAAGGTCGAATATGCAAGTAGTTAATAATATGAATGATCTCAGATTTGAATTTTGATCCCGAAAAAGGATTCTACTTGCTATTTCATTGGAGGAACCTTCGTGTGAGATTCAACTCTTGTTAGACTTGAAGATGCGATTTGAAGAATCATTTAAGCATTGAAGTTCGTTTAATCATTGTGAGATCATGTAAACATGCAAAATGCAATGAGACATGCAAAATGAAATGCAACCTAAGACCTAGGACCTAGTCACTGATCATGTGTCGATTTGTTATCATCATTGAACTTTTAGGTAATCGGATAAATCAATACAATGCCCACTAGCCATGAAACCATAGACATATGAATATCGATTTGTATGTGCAAGAATCAATACAACACCCACTGGTCAAACAACCATGGACATATGAATATTGATTTTAGTTGTTGAATGTCGGATTAGATATAAGCACCAAGGCACAAGCGCCAGGATGACCTAAATATCATGTCCATTTTGATATAGCAATTTGTTCAAGCATCAAAACATAAACATTGTGATGACCTGAGTACGCCTTGCGTTGCAAACACATCAAACAGTCAAGAGATCATTCTAAATCCAATGTGAATTACCCGTAGTGACCCTTTATCGTTCACATCCTTAGGCAAGATTGTGTTCCACAGTAGGAGAAAGAACTTACTCAAAAAGATAATAGTTAGATCAAACTTCATTGAATTGTCTGGGTATCAATGGTCGAGGTACGCATGGCCATCCAATTCGAGATAGAGGCTCTTACAGTCGGACACCATTTCAATCCAAAATTTCCAAAGATGTTAGATTTTCACATACAAGCAGAAGACAAAGAAAAGATTATGCCCCTAGTCATCACTCTCTAAATCCTATAAAGGACATCATTGAAGAGCTCGAAGGGACACAATATGCAGAAATCTCAATGCGGATCAGCAAGCATACAAGGAGATAAAAGCATGTAAAAAAAGCACAGATTGTTTTCAGTTGAGTTTTGATGTTTGATTGTGTAGTTGTAGATGCAAAATCCTTTCTGGAGAGGAGACTGACTGACTGACTCACATGAAGCTTCAAAGGACTCTGGCTTGATATGACACGTCTAAGATACATTGGAGGCCATAGGATATGACATTGATTGCCCCCAAGTTTGAACATTGATAGGATACAGATGCTTGAGCTGATTGGTGTACAGACCGACTTATTGAAAACTGGAAATGCAGGAACAAACCGGGAGATATGTACAAACTAAAGCAAGACTGAAAGCTGGGAAAGACCAAGATTGTGCTGATAGATGGAGCATTTGGAACAAGTGGCGCCTGTTTGCCAGGTTTTCACCATCTTGGTAGAGATTCTATTTTTGCTACCGAGGTGCCTATTTCCAGGTTTTCACCAAGGCACTTTTTTTTTCTTTTTTCTTTTTTTTGTATTTTTCATTTTTTCAATTTTTTTGTACTTTTGATATTTTTTGATTTTTTTTTGCGAATCATCAAGGCGCCTATTGCTAGGTTTTCACCAAGATGTTCATTTTTTCAGGACTTTTTCTGATTTTTAAGATTTTTTCAGGACATTTTACCATAGATTGAATGCCTTAGGTGTAGAATTTCTTCAGATGGAGAATGTTGATTGGTTCTCAAAGTTGTTCTCCTTCAGTTGTTGAGAGTTGATAGGCACCAGAGCCAAAAGTAGCAGTGATAACAAAGGGACCCAGCCAATTGGGTTCGAACTTCCCCTTGTGTTCTCGATGTGATTGATTTTTAGGATTTTCTCTCAACACTAGATCACCAACCTGAAATTCTCTGTATCTGACTTTCTTGTTGTAGCCTCTAGACATTCTTTTCTGATACACTCTGAGATGATCATACGCTGCTTGTCTGCGCTCATCTAGTAGTTCAAGTTCTTGTAACCTCAACACTCTGTAGTCTTCATCAGTGACAAGTCCATGCATTCTAATCCTGAGTGATGGGATTTCAACCTCAATAGGCAGTACCGCTTCAGACCCATAAACTAAAGCGAAAGGTGTAGCCCCTGTAGGCGTTCTGATACTAGTTTTGTAGGCCCATTCTGATACTTGTTCTGATACTGGTTCTGATACTGGTTCTGATACTGATTCTGATACTAATTCTGATAATTGTTCTGATACTGGTTCTAATACTGATTCTGATACTGATTCTGATAATTGTTCTGATACTGGTTCTGATGCTTGTTTTGATACTAGTTTTGATACTTGTTCTGATAATTGTTCTGATACTGGTTCTGATGCTTGTTTTCATACTAGTTTTGATACTTGTTCTGATAATTGTTCTGATACTTGTTCTGATAATTGTTCTAATACTTGGTATACTTGATAGCATCTTTTTCCATTTGCAAACTCCCAAGCAAGATCATATCGTGCAGTCCCAATGTCTAGCAAGGTGGAGAACAAGAGGGATTGACAAGCCGGTGGAAGAGATGGAAGACAAGAGAATAAAGGATAATGAAGGGAAGAAATCCTCAAGGGCAAACTCCTCAAGAATACCCAAGCTAGGGAAAAATTGTCATGTAAAGCATATTTGGACAAGCAATGAAAGGCTAGCATAGGATAAGCACAAAATCATAATGCAAGAGCAGGAAAGAATGCAATCCAAAGGAGTAGACATGTCAAGAGGCTTCATAGCACTGTGTTTTACTCTTTCTTTCTTTTTTTATTAGATCAAGACCAAAGGGGAAAAGGATAGCGATAGGTGAAAAGGAATGGAGGAAGATGGATATGAAGGCTAAACATGGAAGGAATGAAAGCAAGATCACCATAAGATAGCTCACAAAATAGCCAAATATTCGTGTATAGATCAACATTGTCAAGATCAAAGAGAGAAGATGGAATGGATGAAATATGTAGAAGAACTACGCATAATGCCTGATTGCCAGGTTTTCATCATGGTACTTATCCAAGGTGCCACAAGGAAGTGGTTTTCACCATAGGACGAATTTATTTCTCTTTACTTTTGCTACCAAGGTGCCTGTTTCCAGGTTTTCACCAAGGCACATTTTTAATTTTTTTCATTTTTCATTTCTTTTTTGGAAGAAGGCAAGCTTTTTAGATAATGCTCCTTGAAAGGATAAACCATGATATGCCAAGGATTCCAAATAACACGCTCAAAGATGCTAATAGGGAAAGGGAGATGAAAGAGAAAAATGGAGGATATGATTTTATGTAAAGTGAGTGAGGTTGGAAGATAGGAGGAATAGGAAAATGAGGAAAAATGATAGAAGGTAAAAGGATAATGCATGGAAGGATTGTAAAAGGGTAGGTGGAAAGGAAGGCAAAATCAACGTCAACACATACCTTGAAGGGTGGTGAGAGGATGGAGGAATCTTGAATGAAGGAATACGTGAAGGAATATGGTGAATGGATAGCAGAGGTTGAGGTTTGGGCACATGAAATGGAAGAATATTTTTGGAAGGAGATGTAGTGGAAGCCTTTGGAAGCTTGAATGTCAATTTCACTTTTTGTTCAACACCAGACTCTTTCAAGAGAGACTTTGGAATCCATATAGTCGTAGGCTTTTTATTTCCTTTTGATGATTTAGAGATAATATCTTGAATGATGGATTTTGGAACCCATACTTGTCTTGTAGTTTTTTTCTTAGATATCTCTTTGGACTTTATGCTTCCATGTCTATTAGAGGAGACATGGTGATCTTTTTTTGATGGATTCTTGTATTGCTTCTTTTTCTTGTATTGAACATTTAAGTTACTTCCAAAGGACTTGGGACTTGTGGAAGGAGGATACGACTGGTTTAGATGGGTGGGTGGATGAAAAAGATTCAAGGGTATGCATCTATGTTGATCTTGAGGAAAGATGGGAGATGGAGGGATGTAAGGACCCAAGATGGATGCCAAATTAGGAGAGTTAGGAGGGGAAAGTGAAGGGACATAAGGACCCAAGATGGAAGGAAGGTGTGAAGCTCTTAGTAGTGGTGGAAGAGGTCCAAGGATGGAAGTGGAAGATGCAAAAGGATAATCAATAAGTTCGTTAGCATCTATATGACAACCAAGGATATCAGCATCTTTAGAGTGAGCATTAGAATTTTCAATAGGATCCTGGACATCTTGAATAAGAGCATTTTCTTTGATAGGATCGTTTGAAGCTTGCAAAGACTTAGGAAGAGCAGAAAGCGGAAGTGAACATGGAATGGTAGAACAAGAAGATGGAAGACTTTGATCTTGACAAGGATCTTTGGATAGCACCAGCGCATAATTTTTCTCTTGTTTTTCAATAGGCTTAACATTGGAAGGAACACCATTTTTACCAACCTTAATGGAAGTATCATCTTTGGAAAGTGCAAGCGTAGTAAGGTTATTTTGATTGTCATTTTGATTGTTCTTTTCTTCATCATTTTTAGAGTCCTCTTGACATGGAGCCACTTCTAAGGACAAGGAAGCATGTTGGGATTGTATGGATGACTTTGGAAGAGATGGTGGAGGACTAGCTGAAGTAGGGATTATAGCATATGAAGGCTTAGGCTCTTTAGGTTTATCATTATTGAAAGTATTTGCAGCCAAGTGAAGGTTAGCTTGAGTTTCTTTAAGAGGTAGCCCTAGGGGATAACTATAGGGAACCACATGAAAAGTATCAGGGCTTGTGTCAGATGAAGGTTCTGTGAAAGATTTGAAAGACTCAGAAGCTTTAGGAAATGTATGGGTATTGGAGGAAGTAGGGGATGGAAGGGAACCATCACAAGACAAAGGTCCAACATTAACATGATCTTGCTTGAGAGTGTAATCTTTATTTTCAGCCTGAGAGTTCTTAGAGGAGAGATCCTTATAGTATTGACGTTTCAAGCTAGCACGATGTATTTTATAGTCCTTAGCAGTAGTAGATGGATCATCATCAAGGTATTGTCCACAAAAGCCATCAAAGTCTCTTTCAAAATCAGAATCATATGGATCACCATCACGATCTATCCAATGTGACGGCCCATTTGTAGTAAGCAGGAATGAACGATGAGGAGGACTCTTAGGAACAGAGGTGTCATAGGTATCATTACATTGTCTGTCATCATAGTCATCATAGTCTTCAAAGCTAGATGTGTCACTCTCCGTGGAAGAGGTATCATATTGCTCAATTTTTTTTCGGGGGCATGGTGACATGTACAAGTCTTTATCAAATGGAAAAGAGTATAGAGGTTCCTTTTCTTTCCCAAGTTTGTCAAGTTGGACTTGCATAGCATGTATCTGTTTCATTATAGTGGCGATCAGAGCTTCTTCCTCATGTGTACTGATTCTTTGAGACATGTGTACTGATTCTCAATAGCTATTGCTCTATTCCTGACACAATGATATTTTTGACAGATTCTGGAACTAGGCTGGAAACATTGGATATCTTGCAATTTGACAATTTCTGACAACTTTCTCAAATTTTTCCAAACAACACTCTGCAGACTCGTACGACAGTTGGGTATAAATGAAATGACAGTTGCGAAACTCATACGACAGTTGGGTAATACTGAAATGACACTTGACAAAACTCGTACGAATTTTGACTTCCTGAAATGACTTTTGACTCCAGAAAAGATTTTACGTCAATTTTTGCAAAATGTAAGGTCTTCAGTTTTGGATTGTTTGCAAATTGTACTATCTAGATTTTGAATGTTATACCAAATTTGATCATTTTTAATAGCCAAGTAGATAAATAAGCACATAGAACAGCAAGCAAGTGATTCCAAGCACGTCTGAAAACAATGAACAAGGGCAAAAGCAACCTTGCGCATGAACAATCAAGTGACCAAATTGTGCTAATCCCTGAGAGTACTAATTGTGTATGTTCTGAAAAAGTTTTGCAATAACGCACATATACCTGAAAGTGAAAAATTGGCCTCTCTAGGGTTTTTAGTAATGGTTTGACTCTGCAACTTTTATGATTCAAAGGGGTGAACTCCAATCCCGGCGCACCAGGGTTTTGACACAGTCTGAGAACTTAATCTTCAAGAGCTGCTAGGGAGATCTGACAACCCAACAATGAACCATACCCGTGGAGATTTCTTCCACAAGGACATTTATATAGCGGTTGTCACTACCATGGCGAAAATGGCTATTACCGCTTGAGGTTCCGTCAATGCAGTTTTCCCTGTGAAGGGATTGTCCGCTACGGTTAACCCTCTCTAAAGATGACTCACAATAGTATACCACAAGGGGACTTGGCTCTAGATTCAAGGTTTTGACACCTCTTCACTTTTAACCCAAACAAAGCAAGCAGATTAATCCGACACGCTAAGACAAAGTTTTGTTCCACCAAGGTCTGTGATATCAACTCCACGTGATCTATCAACCTCTCTGGGAAGAGAATGTATCAATCAATAAGAGAAGACGCACTAACCAATTTTGATTCACCAAAGCTCGTGATATCAACCCCACGTGATCTATCAACCTCTCCGGAGAGAGAATGTGTCGATCAATAAGAGAAGACTCACTAACTAAGTTGAATGTGAAACGCACTAAGTATCCTCCCTACCTACAAGGATTCTATCGTCAAGAAGGATTTCGCTAGGAATCCAATCTCTCAAGAATCACAAATAGTGTTCATAGGGCCTAATTACTATGTGAGCACAGATGTATGTTCCGAAAGCAAATCTACCAAAAGCATCCAAAAAGTAGAAAGAGGAACACTTAACATTTAAAGCGAATATGAGATGAGTCCACAAGGTGGAACACTTAACACCTCACACAAGCTAAAAATGAGTCCACAACTTAGAAAACAAGGGAGTTCCTAAAAGCACAAAAGGGTTGCCAAGTGGAACATTTAACGCTTCTGTCCTGTTGACCCCTCCCCTTTATGGCGCTGAGATTGCAACCACAGGGCGGAAATGAGGGGCCGGCGGATTAGCGAGTCCAATAACCCAAGATAGCAATCAAGATCAATCACAAGTATTCTAAGACTACTTAATGAATCCTTAAGGGTTCACAACCTAGTATCAATTATGCAAGTGTGTAGAAATAGATCAAAAGCATGAAAAGATGCACACAAGCTTGACACATAAGAGATTTATTTTAAGTCCCAAATCAAAATATTATTAGATGAAGGAGAATATCTGGGATCCTTGCAACGCGCTTAGTAGATTTTACTTGATTTTTAGCAATTTTTGTTGAGCTTTTCCATGCAAGCAAGTGACGAACTCTCCAACAAGCAAACAAGCAAACAAGATATGCAAAATATATTCAACTTATGAAAACCATAGGGTTAGCTCTAAAAATCAATTATTATCAGTAATAATAACCAGAAATCAACCCAAATGACAACTCATATCATTCATTGAACCATGTAAAAAAAATAAGTGCATACCCATCACAAAACTTTTTCTTTTTTTTTTGCATTTGACCTAGTCAACAAGATCTAATTTTTTTGATATGATTTTGGCCACAAAAATAGAAATTCAGAATAGAGACCTCTACTAAAAAACAGAGAGCTTTCCAAAAATGCAAAATTTTTAGAAAAACCTCTTCATTTGTGCCCTAGAGACCCATTTTATCAATACAGACTAGTTTTTGTAAATTGACTATTTGAGCTATGATATCATGTCCAAATTTAAAACACAAAGAATGGACCCCATGTAGAATTTAAATAGCTTTCCGAAAATATAAAAAATTTCGAAAAATATGCTGATTTGCGTCAGATATTAATTTTTTCCGGAATTTCAAGAAAAAATTATTAAAAATTCAAAACATCTTAGAAAATTCTAAATTTTTTACTGTAGCTTCCATGACATGTCACCAACCTACAAAAAAAATTTCAGACCAAAATTCCAAGCCGTTTGAGAGATAAAATTAAATCTTTGAAACTTTGGGGTTTTAGCTCTCAAAAAAAATCAAAACCAGCATGCAAAGGTGGGTTGCCCCACGGTGGGCGCCAGAAATGTGTGTGTGAAAATTATACCTGATCTGTAGACACAACACTCAGTAAAACATTAGAGGTTAGCTATAATCAAAATCGTGCAAAATTGAAAGCTATCTAACCAAGCGATTTACTGCCTTCTAATAGGTGCGAGATTAATGTTCTCAGATTGTAATCGAGATCAGTGACCTAGACGACACCTAAATGAAGGATTTGAATGCAAAAGATGGATATGAAATTGAATGCAATTAATCTATATTTTTGATATTTTCTATGCAATAAGAATGAAAACTTGATATGAATCTATGCTAATATGAAAAACTTGATATGAAATGAATGCTAAATGATCTAACAATGAAGATTCTAACAATGATATGAAAACTATGAATGCAAAAATAAGATTGATCTCACAAAGATGTCGATTCACAAGAGCTTTGATTCTTCAATTCCAATTCTCCAGCGTGATTGTGCAAAATATGAGATGCTTGGATGCAAATTTGAGAGATGAATTATGAAGAGATGAGTCTTGTTTTTATAGAAATCCAAGGCTTTGGAGGTGCATGGGAAAAAGCCATAAATCACTCAAATAACTCAACTTGATTTTTGAGTTATTTTTAAATAAAAGATAATTAACTCACAAAAACATGCAAAAGCTAAGTTTTAACTCAAAATAGAGTTTAGCTTTAATTGATAATTGATAGTTGTTTGCTTTTATGATTGTGCATGTTTTATTTATGAATTAATTTAATAATAAAGTGATTTATTTCCAACTTAACTGCTTTTAAAAATAAAACAATTGATTTATGGGTTAATCAATTATTTAATCAAACTTTTATTAAAAATTATATTATTAAATAATGACAACTTGCTTTAATTAATTAAATAAGAATTTAATCAATTATTCATATGATATTAGATTTATTGTCAAAATTAAATAATACAATTAATAATAGATATAATTAAATTTAATTACACAATTAAGTGGCAAATATTAAATCTAATTAATTAAATATGAAAATATTCAATTAATCAAACTTTAGGATAAATGTGATTTATTGCCAAATAATTATAAAATTAAAGATAATTAAGATAATTAGGAATATTACTAGGAATATTCTCCGATGCAAAATTTAAGATAATCAATTATGATTCGATGATGTTTAGATGTGCCTTAGATTAGGACTTTGATGTCGATTTCGTTCGAATTTGTCGATGTAGGAGGTTAATGAACTTATAGCCCATTTTTGGGGTATTACAGAAGGAACGATCTGATTTGGGACCACATGCTTCCCAATGATGGATATCAACATTGAATCCATGATCCAACATAAATGCACAAGTCGGCCACAATAGAAACTAAAACTAAACCCGTCGGTGAGCAGGGATAACCGAGCAGCAGACAAGCAATGTCGAGCGCCAGTGAAAATAACCGACCACCTAGGAGATAACCGACCACACTCGGTAACCAAAGGAAACTGATCAACTACTGACCAACTCGGTCAAAGCAGGAACCGAGCAACACAGACAAAATCCAAATTATTTTTGGTGACACAGGATTTCCAAGACCTGAGATGCTCCTGCATCAATAACCTTATAAAAGAGGGAAAAAAATTGTTTAAAAAGGAATAGATAATTGTGAAATAATATCAACAAGTGGTAAGAGACCCTTAAAAGGAAGATATCTTGGATACAAGACATCTACCTTCAAGGGGAGTTCTTAAATAAAGAAAACATCTTTGAGACAAAGAGGGGGAGGAGAACAATAATGCACCCTTGTAGCCCCCATATTGCTAGGTGAAAAGGGATTCCTAATGAAGGATAAAAAATGTAAGCCTCCAAGTAAGGGGTATTTGTTTAGGATGAAAACTCTTTTACAAATAAAGAAGAGGTTGTGATCAAGGCTACACACCTCTTACATAAGAGAGAATCTTGAATCAAAACAAACAATTATACATAAGAAAAGAATGTCACATGATAAAAAAACACCACTCTACCAAGGAAAGTGGATCCTTAGAGAGAGAAAGGAAAGACAAAGAAAACATCTAACCCCCAATCATAGAGTTAAGATAACACATTATGAATGCTAAGTTAATGATAAACTACAATAGATACACACTTCCAATCACAGAAGATAGTGTAAATAAGTATTTCAATCTCTATAAAAGAGAAAGATCCTAAGATAATAAATTCCATACAAATAGGGACATCACATTATAATTAATACAAATAACAAAGAGATAACAGGTCTTGTGAAAGGAAGAGGACAACACATTAAGTACCCTAAGTTAAAAATATCCTCTATAATAAATATGCACTATAGAGTATGAAAAATATTATTAATAAAGATGATATACTTTGCATGAAACAAAGGATTCCATACCAAAAAAGGATATGACATTATAAAAGATACAAATCCACAAATGGAAAATGGGTCCTTTGAAAAGGAAATTTGAATGGAAGAGAGGAACCTTTCCCCCAAGTGGAAAGAAAAGGACAAGGATTTATTATGTTGCTCTTAATGAATGCTTGAAAAGTAAAGCATAACATCACACAAAATAAAGGGCCACCAATGAAATAAGCCACTAAGATTATCTGATGTAGAACAACATAATAGGCAAAAGTATTGCCAAGGGATGTTTTTTATATCAAGAAAAAGTATAAGATCTATTTTCAATCAAATTAGAGATCTATCTACCAAATATTGAACAAATTGTCCAAAGTCAATATAATCATTAAGAGAATGTTTATCACTTTTATGAAAGAGGAAATAGAAATCACGATTCTTAGGAAATTGTCTAAAAGGAAAAAATAAATAAGTATCATCTTTAAGACTCCAAAAGATTCTCCTAGCCAAAGTAAAATAACCATCAAAAGGAGGTGTAACAATGGATGGTGTTGGCAGAAGAAGAGTCAACCAAAACACAAGGAGATTCTTCACATGGTATCCACTTGACTCGAGGTAAGAGGAAATGGTCGGGTCTTTTCGATATTAAACCTTCTGGAAAATCTTCTTTCCCTAAGGTGAACATTATTTATGATCCGCTAAAGGGGGTATTTGGTATTAATATCCCTGATCTACTCATGGACCACACTATTTCAATCATGTCATGTACTCTGATTGGAAATTTTATGGGGCCACGACTGAATACAAATCTTGTGAGAACTTTCACTCACCAGAAGTGGAAACTGAAATGACAGGTTGACATAGCGGCTATACCAAAAGGTTTTTTCTCCTTTGAATATTCCAATGGGGAAGACCTATCTAAATTTTTATGTGGGGGTCCCTAGATGATGGGAAAATCTTCCCTAGCCCTACAGAAGTGGTCAACTAACCTAGACTATAACAATAGCTTCTTCTCAATTGCTCTGGTGTGGGTTCATCTTCCTAGTCTTTCATTGGAATACTGGAATGAGGACATACTGGTGGTGATAGTAGGATCTTTTGGAGAGCTTCTAACAATAGACCCAATGATAGCATCCAGAACAAGGCAAGTTTTTGATAGGATATGCGTGAATATCCAGTAGAATGTTGAACTACCCCAAGTCATCATGCTCAACTCGAAGGTGGGAAAATGGATTCAAGAAGTTGAATTCAAAATGTTGCCATTTTCTTGTTTCAACTATAACAAACTTGGTCACTGGGCAAAAAAATGTCCCTTGAGACTTCAAAAGGATAAAAAGAATGATCGAAAGCCAAAAAGAGCTAAGAGAATGGAATGGATGAAAAAACCTGAGGATGACTCCATCCCTCATAAATCCCAAGAAGATCAAAATATTTTAAGCAAAACTAAAGAGAACTCAGTTCCCTCAATCCAAGAGGTGAACCATGCTTCTTTGGTAGAGATTAGCTTATAAGAAACTCAAATGGACTTAGACAAAAATTTAGAAGCTCAAGATGGATCTGAGAGTGTTGATGAACCTAAAGAGATGATCAACAATTCTGAAGAAACTCTAGAATCCTGCACTGGGAAAGAAACTCAAATGATCTCAAGAGTGTAGGATAGTTTGGACTCTTACCAAGGGTGTGAATCCCAGAAAGGAGAGGGAATAGAACATGGGAGTGAGGAAAGAAGTCCCCCTTCTGATGATAACAAAGACCCACCTACTTCCCCAGCTGGTCAAGGGGGAAAGAAGGAAGTAAAAGAAGATCAAGTAGCTGAGGATAAGGAAAACCCTTGGATTGAAGTATCAAAGAAAAACCAAAATAGAAATGGTAATGGATCCCCCCGTAGGAAAAGTATTGAGCAAAAACCTAACTTAGGGAAAAAAAAATATTGATACCCTTCATGGATGGTCGACTCTTAAATCTTCTAAGAAATTTGGGCCTTAGAAACAAGGAGGTGTCCAGACCAGAGGACAACAAAAAGAAGACACAAGAACACCAAGAAGAGAAAGAGGTAGAATGTCTGAGAAAGAACAAAGGGAGTTTGAGGCTATGCAGAACATTGCGGATGGTAGACTACTTACCATGCACCAGGTTTGTTCCCCAAACTCTAAATGAAGATTTTATCTTGGAATATTAGAGGCCTGAATGGCCCTCATAAACAAGATGTAGTTAGGAATTTAGTTAGAGATTCTAAACCTGACATTCTGTTGATTCAAGAAACTAAGATGCTAAAAGAGAAGGTTACCAAAACTAATATGATCAAAAAAGGTGGTAGTCTTGGTAGTAGTTCTGATGGGGCTTTTGGTCATTTTTTAGAATAATCGAAGCTTCAATTGCCAACTATTGAGAGAAGAAAAACACTTTCCTATTGTTAAAGTTTGTAATCTGAAGGATAATTTCTCTTGGGTCCTTATTAATGTTTATGCCCCAAACACTAAGGTAGGAAGACAAAGACTTTAGATGCAACTCCATGACTTTATGAAGTCTTTCCTTGAGAATTTTTGGATGATAATGGGAGACTTTAACACTCCTTTGAAGGAGAAGGATAAAATTGGTGGGAATGTAACTCAAGTGGAGAGTAGAGTTGAGTTGATGGAGTTTATTAGTAATGAGGGTTTGCTAGATGTTGATATGGAAGGTATCAATTATATGTGGTCTAATAGAAGAGTGGGGGATGATCTTATTCAGGTTAAGCTTGACAGGGTGCTTATATCCCCATACTAGTATACAAAGTATTCATGCTCTTTATCATCCCTTAATAGAATAGGATCATACCATTATCCAATCTCTTTCTCTACTAATCCTTTCAATGGCAAAAGAAATGCTCCCTTCAGATTTGAAAAGATGTGGCTTGCCCATCCTGATCTTGAGAATAGAGTTAGGGAATGGTGGAATATAAAGGTGGATGGAACAACAATGTTCAAAGTGACTAAGAAAATGGCTAATGTCAAAACTAAAGTCAGGATCTGGAATAAAGATGTCTACGGGGACATATTTCAATCCAAAAACAAAACTCAACTGGAGTTGAAAGAGATTTAGGACAAGATTCAAAGGAGTGGTTTGACATAAGACCTTAAAATGGAGGAAAATGAGATTCTTGTGAACTACCACAACATTATATATAAAGAAGAGACCTTTTGGAGATAAAGATCCAGATCCCTATGGCTGAAGTTAGGAGATAGAAACACCAGATTCTTTCATCTTATAGCCCTAAAAAATAAGGCCATTAATAGAATCAAGACCATATCTTCCCCTGGGGGAACTTTCTTTAAAGAAGAAGAGATGAGGGAAGAAATGATGAACCACTTTGCTTCTCTTCTTTCAAGGGACTCAAGCGTTAATATGGAAAATCAAGAAATTCTATTGGATTCTATTCCTAGGATAATGGATCATAAGGACAATGTCTTACTAAAAGTCATTCCTAAGAATGAGGAAATTAAAAAGGTCGTCTTCTCTTTTAAAGGAGAAAAGTCTCCAGGACCAGACGGGTTTCATATGTTCTTTTGCCAAGCCTTCTGGAATATCACTGGGAATGATGTGTTCTCTGTTGTCAAGGAGGTTTTTGGAACCAAGACTATTCTTAAAGAACTAAACTCTAATTTTATAGCTCTCATCCCGAAAAAGCTAAGGGAAAATACTGCTGATGGTTTCAGGCCCATAAGTCTTTGCAACTCTCTTTACAAAATCATGTCTAAAGTTCTCACTTCTAGATTGTTACTTCTTCTTCCATCTCTGATATCTCCTCAACAAAATGGTTTTGTGCCGAGAAGATAGATTCTGGACTCTATTATGGTAGTGCATGAGAATATCCACTCTTTGGAAAAATCCAAAAAACAAGGTTTCCTTATGAAATTGGACTTGTTGAAGGCCTATGAAAGAGTGTACTGGGATTTTCTGTCTAAAATTCTTTAGGCCTTTAGCTATGAACTGGGGGTGGTAAGACTTATTATGCAGCTGGTGACTACGGTCTCCTCTTCTGTCATTGTTAATGGAGGATCTTCTAATTTTTTTAGGCCTACTAGAGGATTGAGACAAGGTGACCCCATATCTCCTATCCTCTTTGCCATCATAGTTGAAAGCCTTGGGAGATATATAAACAACCTGGTTTTGAATGGGCAGATAGCAAGTCTCCAACTGTCTTCTTCATGTCTAAAATGCTCACATGAACAATTCATTGATGATACTATTATGATGGGGGAATCCTCAATTAAAGAAACTAGGAATCTGAAAAAGGCACTGAATACCTACTCTAATGCTACTGGTCAACTTATTATCTGGGAGAAAAGTTTTCTCTTCTTCAGTAATACTCCAGAAGAGAGAAGGAATAAGATATCCTCTATCTTAAGATGTAAGGTTGGGAATTTTCCTGCCTCCTACTTGGGGTTGCCTCTTTATCTGAAACCTAAAGCCTCCTTTTGGAATGACATAATAGATATATTTCACCACAATTTGGCTGGTTGGAAGGGGGCCACATTAAGCCAAGCTGGTAAAGTTCAATTTTTGAAGGCTACGCTCCAAAATCTCCTGGTCTATGCTCTCAGCTTGTTCAAAATCCCCCAGAAGTATGCTGACATGATTGAAAAAATGCAAAAAAAATTCTCTGGACTGGGGTTGAGGAAAAAAAAGACTCAACCTAGTTTCTTGGGAAAAGGTGTGCAAACCCAAGAAATATGGGGTGTTGGGCATCAGAAGCATTATTAATACTAATAAGGCTCTACTAGCAAAATAATGTTGGAGAATCTTTGAAGAAGAAAAAGAATGGAACTCCATTATAAAAAGTAAATACCATCTCACTTATTTAGATAATACTTTAAACTTCTAGGTGGATATTCAAGGATCTTTTATTTGGAATGACATTAGTAAGGGGAAGAATTTGGTCAAAAAAGGTGCAAGATGGAAGCTGGGAAATGGCAGGAAGTTTCAATTTTGGAATGACAAGTGGCTGATGGAAAATCCCCTAAATGAAAATCAAGAATGGCTAAATGCTATCCAGGAATGCAAGGAAACTATAGGGGTAAAGGTGTCAGACTACTGGATTAATGAAGAATGGATAGATCTCAGCATAAACGATGAAAATTTTAAAAATGTGAACAAACAACTTAGAAACTGGTTCATAAGAGAAAATGTTCAAGATGAATTGATTTGGGGTCTAGAAAATAATGGAAATTTCTTTATCTCCTTAGCTTCTGCCCTTCTGATTTCTCATGAAGACAAACCTCTTTGCTACCAAGTATGGAACAAAAACCTTATTCCTAAAATTAACATGTTTTTTTGGTTGCTTGTCCAAAATAAAATCCTTACCTTGGATAACCTTGCAAGAAGGGTTTGTTACTTGCCTAATAGATGCTTCCTATGCTGTGAAGTGGAAGAATCCTATAATCACATGATGATACACTATTCCTATACTAGAAAAGTGTGGGATTCTCTTATCAAAAACATCAATCTAGAGTGGGTGAAACCTCAGAGTCTATAGGATCTTGTTCTTCAGTGGCAATGTCCTCTTCAAGGTAAAGAAGAGAAAGTTCTTTGGGATCTCTTTCTTCCTCATTTTACATGGAGAATTTGGAAGGAGAGAAACAACATAGTCTTTAGAGACAAGCATACTCATTATGATAAGACTGCTTTTATCATTGGCATAAGTCTCATGGAAAATTTTAGAAACTCCATCCCTAGAAAGTATCAACTATGGAACAAGGCAAATAATATTGAAGACAATCTTTCTTGTGATAGCAATAAAAGAAAAAAAGATCCTAGTCCCAGAGATAACATAATGTGGACTACTCCTCTAATGGGTTGGCTCAAAGGAAATTTTGATGGAGCCGCTAAGGGGAATCCTGGAAGGGTAGGGGTGGGAGTGTTAGAATAACTGCGAGGGGGGTGAATCAGTTAATCACTGTCCCAATACAAAATATATAATAAAAAATAAATACTTCAATTACTGCTGCTCGGTAACTTAAAATACTTTCACTATCTGTGCATTTACCGATTATCAGTCTAAAACTTATAACAGCTACCAATCAAATCAAATATGAAACATGTAAATATGACATCAAAACAAACATCACAATCAATGCATAACACAAGAGATTTAACATGGAAACCCTATAAAGGGAAAAACCACATGGGACTGGCAACCCAAAATATTCACTCTTCTGAAGTGAGGTCAGTGAAGACCCAACCCTGTTAAAGGTTACAAACACACTATTAGGTGTGACCTTGTTAGAGGATTTTAGACCAACCGTTATCATCAAACCAATAGTTAGTCTGGGGTTGATAGGATAACAATGCTCATTCTATGAATGATACATAATAAGACTTTCTTAGTCCACTCGGTTAAGAGATTTGATTGTGTACAATGGTTAAATATGTAATAGTAGGTGATCTGACTTAATACAACTTCACTTGCAAATTATAGATCAATGTTCAACTCATACAAATCTTTTTGATCAATAAATCAACTCTGTCTCAACAATATATCAACTTACTGTCCATCGGTAATCACTCTCTATCACTCGGTAATGCTCTGCAGTAGGGTTCTTCTTAACCAATATGATTAGAATGCATGAAATCTTGGTCACGTGATGATTCTGTAGTTTCCTTCTCTTTCGGCATCACCACCTTGTAGTGAAATCTCCAGTCTCTTATATAGACATGTAAACCACTTTCTTCTACTCCATCAGATTTTTCTGCTTAATAATATTCATTGATTTTACCTCTTAAACATACCTCAGCACTTGTGTCAATAACACGTTTGATTCTCATCCTTTAGATCCTTCCTAAATTTTGTTAGTCATTGATCTGTGTAACAAACTTTATCTATTACCTCGAATTCATACACTTGCTAGCTCATTAATCTTATCGGCTAAACTAGTCATTTAGTTCATTCTATTCTTCTTAGTTAACAAAGAAATGTGTTGGTGAACACAAGCTCGGTTAACATTGTGCTCGGTATACACTACACTCCGTCAGTGTATACTAAATTGCTTCATCAACTGACAACACTGCTTTGTGTATTTCAGCTCCTTTCCTCATCACAAATGAATGAAACATAATCAAGTCAATAACATGAAGTCATAGACTCATCAACAAGTTACTTAATGCATTCCTTATCCTCATCTGTCATATCCATCTTCCTCATGTAGATATTTTTGTTCTTCATCTCTTTCACTCCTTTACTACAGATGTATTGGTATAGTAACTTACAAGACAAGTACTGTCAAACTAGTTGACATCAATGACAACATATTATTGATTTAATCATATTACATATCTAATCAATCTGATCGGTGATCTTAAATCACGGTTCCTTCAATCAGGTTCTAAATTAGTTGTAGTTCATCAATCTCTCCCTTTGGCATTGATGGAAACTCAAGAAATATGAAATATACCATACACATACCAAACATATATTCTACAACTTTATGAACAAATGTTGTACAAGCTCTCCCTAGCTTAATATGTTTAATCACTATGTTACTCAACAACATTGCAAAATGCAGCTTTGTCAATCTGTAAATATGATCTTCAGCTTTTGGTTTCCTTCTTATGTTCTCAGTAACTAATCTTCAATGCTCTCCCTTTCTTCAATTATCTCTCCCTTTGTTTCATATTGTTTATCTCTCCCTTTGACAACAATGCCAAAGAAACAAAATAAACAAACAACTCTTTCTGTGTGATCAGTCTTTAGACTACTAAAGAGCTTTGTTGTCTGGTGCATACTCTGTATCTCTGTATACTGATATGTCAATTTGTTCCAGTACCTTTCAAAACTTTAGACATGATCCAAAGTGTGAACTATGCTACACCAACATGTATGATCTTCTGATAAGATTAGGCTGATGCAACATCTAAATCACCTTAGTGATCGGTAGATAGGGGATAGACCCCAAGTCTAGTCCTCAAATGCTCAAATGTGTCTTTCAATAGAGCTTTTGTAAATATATCTGCAAGTTGTTCTTTTGATGTAACAAACTCTAGCTTAACTTGCTTCTTCTGTACTTTTTCTCTCAAGTAGTGATACTTTGTTGATATATGCTTTGGTTTAGAATGCATCACAAGATTCTTTGAAATATTAATTGCACTGGTGTTATCATAGTATATAATCACTGGCTCAGTGATTATCTCATCCATACCTTCAAGAACTTGTTTAATGTATGCAATGTTTGAACAATTTGTAGCAGCAACAACATACTCTGCTTTGGCTATAGACTGAGAAATGCAAGCCTACTTCTTACTTGTCCAGGTAACAAGTCTTTCACTAAAGAAGAATGCTCCTCTAGTGGTGCTTTTTCTATCATCCACATTTCCAGCCCAATCAGCATCGGTATAGACTCTAAGTTCAAACTTGCCTTCCTTAGGATACCATAATCCATAGTCCTCTATTTTCTTCAAGTATCTTAAGATTCTTTTAGTAGCAATCATGTGTGATTCTCTAGGATTAGCAAAAAATCTTGCAACTATTCCCACAACATGTGCTATGTCTTGTCTACTGTGAACTACATACATTAGCTTACCAATCATTGATCAATACAGTGTTTGGTTTACCTCAGTAGTTTCATCTTCCTTAGTCAATTTGCATCTAGTAGCCATCGGTGTTCCTACAGGTTTAGCATCCTCCATGCCAAATGTTTTCAATACTTCTTTTATGTATTTAGACTGTGTGATGAACATCCCATCACTCTGTTGAATCACTTGTAGTCCAAGAAAGAACTTAATCTCTCTGAACATAGACATTTCAAACTCATTCCTCATGTCATCAGCAAAGGCTTTACATATTTGATCTTGACCTCCAAATATGATATAATCCACAAAAATTTCAGCAATAAGAATTGTATCATCAGTATCTCCTTTCATATATAAATTGTTGTTTTCACTTGTTCTTAAAAATCCTATACTTAACAAATAAGTATGCAGCCTCTCATACTAGGCTCTCAGTGCTTGCTTCAAACCATATAAAGCTTTATGCAGTCTACATACCATATCTTTCTTTTTGGGATCAACAAACCCTTTAGGTTGTTCTATGTAGACTTCTTCTTCAAGTATTCCATTCAGAAACGCTGACTTCACATCCATTTGATATACCTTGAATTTTGTATGTGAAGCATATGCAAGTAGCATTCTAAATCCTTCCAATCTAGCAACAGGTGCAAAGGTTTCACCATAGTCTATGCCTTCCTCCTGTGCATATCCTTTGCATACCAATCTAGCTTTATTTCTGGTTACTTCTCCATTCTCATTCTGCTTATTCCTGAATATCCACTTAGTATCGATAACATTCTTATCTTTAGGTCGGGGTACTAAGGTCCAAGTTTTATTCTTTTCTATCTGTTCAATTTCTTATTCCATTGCATTAACCCATTCATTATTCTCTAATGCAACTTTCACATTTTTCAGCTCATAATCACAAACTAGACATGTACCTTGTCTTGCTTTGCTCCTTGTTTGCATGCCAACTTGCTTGTCTCCAATGATTTTTGATTCAAGATGGTGTCTTCTAACAAAACTCACCAGTATCATATCTCTCCTTTCCTATTCATCCTGTGTAGATTCATTTGTTTGCTCGGTAGGGCTATTCTGCTTGTCAGTTTCTCTTTCCTATTGTTCAGTATTGCTTTCCTGCTAACCGGTTATCACAGGCTGAGACTTCAGTAGATACTCCGGTTGTTTAATGTAAGTGAATCTACTATAGTCTTCCAGTTCCTTTGTACTTTCTTTTATGTTCTTTTCATCAAACTCATCAACATGGACGTTAGTGCTTTCAATCATTTTGTTAGTAGTTTTATTCAGACATTTATATGCTTTGCTTTTACTAGAATATCCTAGAAATATTCCTTCATCACCTTTTGAGTCAAATTTTCCATTTCTCTCATCTTTCAGAATAAAACATTTGCTTCCAAAAATTTTGAAATAACTTATAGTAGGTTTGTGTCCAAACCACAACTCATAGGGTGTCTTGTTGGTATCCTTCTTCAATTACACTCGGTTAAGCACATAAACCGTTGTACTGACAGCTTCCCTCCAGTATGTCTGAGCAACATTCTTTTGCAGCATCAATGTCCTAGCACAGTCAACTATTGACCTATTCCTTCTTTCAGCAATCCCATTCTATTGAGGTGTCCTCGGTGCAGAGACCTATCTTTTGATACCATGCTCATTACAGAAGTTAGTAAATTCATCAGAGATAAATTCACCTCCTCTATTAGATCTTAGGCATTTCAATTCCTTTCCAGTCTCTTTTTCTACCTTAGCCTTATACCACTTAAATATCTTAAATGCTTCAGATTTTTCTTTTAAGAACATAACTGTCATCAATCTAGTATAGTCATCAACAAAAAGAATAAAGTATTTATCACCATAGTAACTTTGAGTTCTCATAGGACCACATAGGTCGGTATGAACCAACTCAAGTATCTTATTTTTTGAGTAATCCTTACTTTTGAAACTAGATTTAGTCATCATACCTTTCTGGCATTCATGACACATAACATGATCCAGTTTTGACAAGTTAGGTAGCCCTCTAACTCTTTTCCTTTTACTGATCTTGATCATGTTATCAAATTTCACATGGCATAACCTTTTATGCCACAACCAATCATCTTCATTTTTCATCATCAAGCAAGAAGACTCATCAGTATCAAGATAAAATAGGTTACCTCTTGATTGTGCTCCAGTTCCAACTAGTCTTCCATCATCATCAAAGATTTTCACTTTCTTTCTCTCAAAAGCAACTCGGTGACCTAAATTATTCAGTTGTGCCACACTTAACAAGTTATAGTTCAATCCATCTATCCAATAAGCATTATCACATTTTATCATATCATTTATCATTAACATTCCTTTACCTCTTACCATACAGGGTGTGTCATTACCTATCTTAACTGAACCTCCATTGTATTCTTCAAGTACATCAAACTTCTCCTCATCACCAGTCATGTGATGTGTGCAGCCACTGTCTATGATCCATGTATTATTTTTGTTAACTTTAGATATCAGTGTTGTTTCTTCATGCTTTTCTTCTTCCTCCTCTGAGTCATCTTTCATAGAAACAAATACAACTTCTACATCATCATCAGAATCAGATTCAAATTCATTATCTTCAGCTATGAAACATACATTTTTCCCTTTGTCATTGTTGTCTCAGTTATCTCTATTGTGTCAGTAGCTTCTGTTGAATCTTCTCCCATAGCTTCCTTCAGATCTATCTTTGGTTCTATCATCATCTTTCTTATGTGGACATCTAGCAACGATGTGGCCAACCTCTTTACAATTAAAGCATGCCAAAGGTAGCTTACCTCTATACCTTCCTTTACCTTTGGGTAATCTTCTGGCCATAATAGCTTCAAGTTCATCAAGCTCATCATCAGTATTACTGTCACTATCATTTTTATTATTCCTGCTAGACTTACTAATCTTCAAAGAAGAAATGAAAGCAGATTCCACAGATGGTACAATACTATTATCAAAATTGTTTAATTCAAAGGTTGTAAGCTTACCAATCAGATTGTCAAGTGTAAGTACATTAGTAGATGAAGACCTTGTCTCATGAATAGCAGATATTTTGATTACGTAAACCGGCAAAAGGGTTCTGAGTACTTTTCTTACCATAGTTTCTTCACTAATTTGTCCATCAGATGCTCTAATAGCATGTACTACTTCTTTCAGTCTACTTTTATATTGCACAATATTCTCACCTTCTTTCATCTTCATATCGTCAAATCAGCCTCTTAGGCTTTCTGCCCTGGCTCTTTTAACATGTACTTCTCCACTGTAAACTTGAGAAAGTTTATCCCACATGGCTTTTGCAATTGTGCAACTTTTTATATCTTCGAATTCAACATTAGTGCAAGCAACAACAAGTTCCATCATAGTAACATTGTGTTCATGCATGTCTTTCAATTGATCAAGTGTCAGGGGACCTGGTGTCGGTTCTATATAACCATTCTCCATCAATTCTAGTGCAACATTCCCAATTCTAGATATGTGCAACTTCATTTGGCTCTGCCATACTGTGAAGTTCTCTTTGTTTAGCTTTGGCACTTCCCTCTTATACATTTTGAGATCTTTTTACTGAAGTCCTTAAAACTCTATCCAAAGCAACCAATGCTCTAATACCAATTGTTAGAATAACCAAGAGGGGGGTGAATCAATTAATCACTATCCCAATACAAAATGTATGATAAAAAATAAATACTTCAATTACTACTGCTTGGTAACTTAAAATACTTTCATTGTCTGTGCATTTACCAATTATCAGTCTAAAACTTATAACAGTTACTCATCAAATCAAATATGAAACATGTAGATATGACATCAAAACAAACATCATAATCAATGCATAACACAAGAGATTTAACATGGAAACCCTGTAAAGGGAAAAACCACATGGGATCAGCAACCCAAAATATTCACTCTTCTGAAGTGAGGTCGGTGAAGACCCAACCCTGTTAAAGGTTACAAACACACTATTAGGTGTGACCTTGTTAGAGGATTTTAGACCAACCATTATCGTCCAACTAGCAATCACTCTGGGGTTGACAGGATAACAATGCTCATTCTATGAATGATACATAATAAGACTTTCTTAGTCCACTTGGTTAAGATATTTGACTATGTACAATGGTTAAATATGTAACAGTAGGTGATCTAACTTAATACAACACCACTTACAAATTACAGGTCAATGTTTAGCTCATACAAATCTTTCTTATCAATAAATCAACTCTGTCTCAACAATATATCAACTTACTGTCCATCGGTAATCACTCTATGTCACTCGATAATGCTCTGTAGTAGGGTTCTTCTTAACCAGTATGATTAGAATGCATGAAAGCTTGTTCACGCGATGATTCTGCAGTTTCCTTCTCTTTCGGCATCACCACCTTGTAGTGAAACCTCCAGTCTCTTATATAGACATGTAAACCATTTTCTTTTGCTCCATCAGATTTTGTTGCTTAATCATATTCATTGATTTTTCCTCTTAAACATACCTTGGCACTTGTGTCAATAACATGTTTGATTTTCATCCTTTAGATCCTTCCTGAATTTTGTTAGCCGTTGATATGTGTTACAAACTTTATCTGTTACCTCGAATTCATACACTTGCTAGCTCATCAATCTTATCAGCTAAACTAGTCATTTTGTTCATTTTCTTCTTCTTAATTAACAAAGAAATGCATCGGTGAACACAAGCTTGGTTAACAATGTGCTTGGTATACACTACACTCCATCCGTGTATACTAAATTGCTTCATCAACTGACAACACTGCTTTGTGTATTTCAGCTCCTTTCCTCATCATAGATGAATGAAACATAATCAAGTTAATAACATGAAGTCATAGACTCATCAACAAGTTACTTAATGCATTCCTTATCCTCATTTGTCATATCCATCTTCCTCATGTAGATATTTTTGTTCTTCATCTCTTTCACTCCTTTACTACAGATGTATCGGTATAGTAACTTACAAGATAAGTACTGTCAAACTAGTTGACATCAATGACATTATAATACTGATTTAATCATATTACATATCTAATCAATTTGCTCAGTGATCTTAAATCATAGTTCCTTCAATCAGGTTCTAAATTAGTTGTAGTTCATCAGGGAGGTTTAATAAGATAGTGAACTAGTAATTTCCTAGGAGTTGTGGCAGCTCCGTTGGGAATTCAAACCAATTACGTCATTAAAGCTGAGGTAGCATTACATGTTGTGATGCTAGAAAAAGAGATGGGTTTTGTGAAGCTTTGGCTAGAGGGAGATTCTCTCAATATCATCAATTGCATAAAAGGAAAAAGTGGGACCTCCTGGACTATAGCCCATATAATTGAAAAAATTAAAAATACTTTACAAACTTTTGAGGAAAGTTTTATAACCCATGTCTACCAGGAATGAAATAAACATGTGGATAGCTTAGCTAATGTGGGGGCCCATAGTGATGTCATCAAATATTGGAATAGGGAAGCGAATCTCAAAGCTGAGATTTTAAGTCTTATCAATTATGATAAACTTAATCACAAGGAGGGCAACATAGCTAAATGTAATGATGACAAGGACAATTAAATTACCAAGGAAAGATTATTTCTAGGTAAGGTGCGAGATAATTATTACAAAGTTAATGACACATGGATTGTGGGTGAAGTTAAACAAAGCTATTTGCAAGAGCCAGAAGAACACTGTCTTATTTTGCCTTGAAGCTTTGAGAAACCAACATCGTCTCAACTCAGAGAAAATGGGAGGTGGCCTGAGAAGGGAGCCCCTCAATTGTGAGAAATGGAGTAAGGAGAAAAAATTTAGGAAGAAATTGAAAAGAGGCGGTATTACCCCGTACATGGAGAAGCTTCATAGTTTTGACAATAAGGCAACCAAAAAATTTGTTGAGGGATGGGTTAATGGTAAAGTAAATTTGTGGGGAAATCCTTTCCACTTACTCTGAGCTTGGTTTTTGAGATTACTGGTTTGTCCCTAGAAGGTATGAATTTCTATAGGGATAATAAACATATAGGATCTAAAGCTTTCAAAAAATTTCCTAAAAATACTGATGAAGAAGCTTTGCTAACTAAAGGGTCGGGGGATTATGTAGAAATTGTGAAGATTAAGAAAATTTGGGTGAAAGTCCTTAGGGTGATGATAGAGTATTTCACTCTAGATGGTCGCTATTAAAAGATTTATAATCTGTATTTCATTTTGGTTAATCATTTTAGATGCAATAAGAAGGTCTCCTTCCCTTTCTTCCTTTTGATCTCTTTGAACAATAGCATTACTAAGAATAGGAAGAAAGAAAGCAACCATGTGCTTCATGAGGGTTTAATCTTATTGATTGTAGACTATGCTAGGGAGATGATACCAGAACCCATTCCTAAAAGGGTTACGGGAAAGAGAAAAGAAGACAGAGAAGAAGAGATAAAGAAGGAAACCAAGAAGAAGGGCAGGAAAAAAAAAAGATCCCCCATGCCAGCGCAGACAAATCTAAAGATTCTCACCCTTTATCTCAGGAAAGGAAGGAGATTACTATCCTGGACGAAGAAACTTAGGATGAGCCTGAGAATGAGGAGGGAGCCATGGAGTACAAGGACATTACGTTTGAGGAAAGTGAGAAGGATGATGAAAATAAGGAGGCTGAGATTGTTGGAGGTGAAGAAGAAGAGGAGATTTAGATTGCTGGAGAGGAATAAGAAGAGGAAGATAAGGACAATGAAGAAGATGATGAAAAGGGGGAAGAGGAGGAAGAGAAAATGGAAGAAGAAAAACAAGAGGAAAGCAAAGGGGAAGCTAGTAATAAGGAGGATTTGAAGGGTCAGGATAGCCATGTGGGTAGGGATAGTCAAAATGAGGCTACTGTTGGTGTTGACTCGGATGACAGAGCTCTAGAGGAGGTTAAAAGTAAGGATGATCATGGTATTAACTAGGAGCTACAAGATATGAAGAGCCACCTAAAGGCCATGGAGAATACTATGGAACCCCTTATTGCAAAGCTGGAAAATTTGGAAACTGAGTTTTTGATGAAGCTAAAAAATAACAAAGACAACGAGGAAAAGATAGCGGATATCAAAGATACGGTGGAAGACAAGTTGAAGGACCTAATATAGAAAGTCAACCATAATGAGCATATTATTAATGATGTTCTTAAGCACAACAATGAGGGCCTTAAGGCCTTTGTGATGAACCTTAAGGCCCTGCATAACTATCTGGAGAATAATATGCTATAGAACACTACTATAACGTTGGAAGCCGATGTTGGGAGCTCTAGGCTGGGGTCTAGAACTAGAAGTGACATCATAAGGAAATTTCTTGCCCCTAAGGAGTTGAAAGGTCTTAAAGACTCCATTCAGAAGATGGAGGATCTGCAGAAATAGACGGAGAAGGCTATGAAAAAGATAAAGTAGGTCCTATTGGTCGGTTGTTGGGTGGTTGTTGGTGTTTGTGCCAATTTTTGTCTTTTTTCTCACTACTTGTCATTTCTTTTTCGTGTTCTTTTTGGGTGGGTTAGGGTCCTGCTGTCAGTTGTAAAGCAGATGTTTGTTTATTGTAAGGGCTGATTTGAATATCTTTTGATCTATTGTATAAGGTTTCGGGTTCCTTTCAAAAACCTATTTTTACCTTTATAAAAAATGGATGGTGTTGGCAAAAGGATTTGTAAAGGAGGTTTTGGTTTTGAGGAAGAATGATCAATAGGATTGGAAGAACGGAAAATGACATTTTTGTGAAATCTTATGCCATTTTTAATAATGTGTGTGGGAGGATCTATAGGGGTTGTAGAAGAACAAAAAATATTAAATTGAGTTATAAATCCTAGACCACCTCTAGTGACTTGTGTAGGAGGATTTATAGGAACCTTAATACCTTGTTCATGGATACCAAGACCTCGTCCACTATAACCTTGTTGAGAATTAATGTCATAACTCACATAGTAATTAGATTTTAATGTAGAGGGAGAAGGAAATTCATCTTGAGGTTTATGAAAATGTGTATTATAAGGAGGAATATGAAGGGAATTGTTCTTTTCAGGGAGATTAGGATTCCTATTACTATTCTCATCTTCATTAGGTGGGGAAGAAGAAGAAAATTTATCAAGATCTTCATGTTTACTTAATGTTATCTTGGGAGATAAATCATCAAGGAAATGTCTAGCATTTGGATTATGAAAAATAGTTTGATAGAAAGAGGAATAACTAAGATCATCTAAAGAAATGCATAAACTAGCTTCTTTAAGTTCATCCATTAAGGTGGGTTAAGGAGGAGAGGATCTAGGTCTCACCAATATGGGATTGTTAGGAGCATGATCTATATCCTCATGATTAAAAGACATCCTAAGAGAAGGATTAAGGTTATTTATGCCAATGTCATCTTTAAGTTAATTATTTCAACATATTTTGTGTATTTTGTTAATAATATAATGAGGAAATAACATGAAATATGAATATAAGTCTTGAAAATTACTTTTAAAGTTGGAAGAGTGTTTGAAATTATCATAGTGCCATATGAAAGAAAACCTTAAAGGAATAGAAACACTATGAAATATAAGAAAGTAGTATCCACTCTATGTGATTGATAAACATAAGCTAGAAGAAATGTAATAACATGAGATATCACACACCAATATAACTTAGTAAATGCCATGATAAAAGCTACCCAAGTTAGATATAAGAATTAAATGTAGAAACCAAGTCAAAATGGAAATGTCATGTGTTGGGTTCACCAAAATGTACACTAAGAAAAAGGAATAATGAATAGGGGTGATTCTATTTCCTTATTGCACGATTAGAAGGAAGATGAACCACAAGGCACAAGAGGAATTAAGCGTTGAATGATGGCAATGATCATTCGATGTAATGATTGATTAGAGTTGATTTAGATGAATATGATTGAATGGTGTAACATAGAAGACAAAAATGACAAGTTACAGAATACAGAGTCTGACATAATATAGTTAGTTCTATACAGATTCCAAGAATAAGAACCAAATGATATTGTTGACCTATGATTTCAATTTGGAGTTGTTTTGGAGGGAAGAGGTCACTTGTGCTGACCTATTCCCTACACTTTTGACTGAACTCAATTGGAGCTTGTCTACGAGGTCCCAAACTTCCCAAATTTGAGCTGGTGTAAATGTCACTTGTACTCACACACATAAAAGATGGGAAATTGTTGTGTAGAGAGCGGTTTTCCTTAGTTAAAATCCGGTTCGAAATCAACCTTGAAATGAAATTAAAAAATAAGAGAGAGAGAGAGAGAGAGAGTGTGTGTGTGTGCTAGATTTGAAACATGAAGTATATTATACCTTGGCAACACATTTTCTTCTTTGAATGTGATCAAATATGTTGATGTAATAGCTTTGAATCCACATAAAAATCCAAGAGGAAATCATGAAAGAAGAAACATTAAGTAATGGATGTTATAGTTTGCCACAATGCTTGATGGAGAGAAGGAAGAATGATTTTAAGACTTGAATGCTTGTATGTGGATGAATGCTTGGATGAATGTAGAGGCTTGAATTTATGTAGACATATGCTTGTACTATTATCTTCTTCCTTCAGTTGGCCTTTAATGAGGGAGATAAGATTTCCTTGAAAACACCTTAGGTTGCTTGAAATATTGCTTGAGAATGCTTGAGATGTGAAATGGTAGGAGAGATCTTGAAATCTTCTTCTCTTGTGTCGAAGTGAGGAGAAATAGGTTACTTTTATACCTCTCACAATATTTTGAAGATCAAAACTTGAAAGTGGTTGACAAAAATCTAAGAATCCTTCTAAACCAATGAGACGGGCCCCTAATTTGAATTTTAGAGAAAACATCAAGGAAGGCATCCTCTTCCCAAGAATAGGTCATTTGGGGTGACTTATTCCCCCCAAAAGTTGTGACACTTGTTTTGGGAGTCGCAAATATAGAGAGAAAGCCATAAATATAGGCGATGCGGGGTTGGAATATTATAAATCCATGTGGGAGCCCACCTATGCTAAAATGGGGCCTAGTTGAGAATCTAATTATAGGTGCTTACATTTTAGGATGATATTGTTAGCATGAATATTGAATATGTCCTATGGGGGAGTATTCTAGCAGTTCTGGAGCAATCGCATGTTGCATTCATGACTGTGTTTGTCATTGATGTCAACATACTGGCTTTACTGAAGATTAGAAGAGTAGTAGATAGAGTTTGGACTAGTGCACATGGCATATTGTAGATGAGGTTATGTGGATTTGAGTGCATGTATTGCATGATGTCCTGATATCATGGTTAAGAGCATGTACAAAAATTCAATTATTTGTGTCAGTTATGAGTAACTTAGTGGAAACTGTATTCTGTCAGTGTTCCTGAGAAGCAATTTGTAATAATTGGATTACATCTCCTAATAGGGATAGAATCTAGCCAAGAAAAGTCATACAGAGGTTGAAGACATTAAGGAGGTGACTTGGATGAGTCAACATAGTTAGAGGTTGCGCGGGTGATAATTTATTAAGTTTTTGAGTCGACAGTTTTATGTGATTATGGAAAATATTATATAACGTGTAATATTTTATATTTTGTAATTGGTTAAGCCTAATTGGTTGACTCAATTATGAAATATTGTGCATGGTATAAAGGAAGGATTGTTTTCCTTAATTGTATATATGAATGATACGAGAAGTAGATGATGTGAAGGTGAAAAAATGTGAATTAGTGATTGATGTATGATGTGAAGTGAGCAGATTTAGTAGTGAGATTTGGTGAAGCATTTGGTGCGGTTTTGGCACAGTCAGAGAGGAGAAGTAAGTTGACGAGTTCAGTAATTCTTTCGTATTATTCTGATCATATAATACACAGATCAGTTGGACAATGTGTTCGGTGATCTTGCCTATGAAGTTGTTTGGACAGTGGGTCCTTCTATCTTCCTTAACTCCTAATAGGGTTAGAATCTCCTCACAGGGATTCAAAGTCTCCTAACAAGGACTAATATGTACTGAATGTATTTCATAAGAATCCTAACAGATTCCATCCTCTCACAAGGAATTTTATATTAGTAAATATTTTATGGGTACCATCCCCATAGGAGTTTACTCTCTAATCAAGAGGTTCCCTAGTTAACAAATCTGGTGTCATTGTGTATGATTATCTTTCTATGGTTGATGTTTATGTTGATCACATATTTTAGATATAATAAGGTTAATAAAAATTGTTTTTATCAAATAATTTATTCACCCCCCCCCCCTCTCAGTTATCTTGGTGGACTTTACTTTCTAACAATTGGTATCAGAGCGACAGGTCCTTGAAAGAAAAGTTTAACAACTTAAGAAGATCCATGGAAATTCACTTCAGAAAAGAAAGTCCTAAGTTTGATGGAGTTAACTATGATAGCTGGAAAGAAAAGATGAAGACACATTTTCTATGTCTAGGACCAGGATATTGGTTGATCACAAAGAATGATAAATGCATCATTGAAGAAGAAAAGGTTGAGGATTACACTGAGAAAGAAAGAGATCTATTCATGTGTAACATACTTGCCAGAGAGGCACTTTTGTCAGCCCTTCCTGAGAATGAATACAATCAGGTAAAAAATCTAAAGACATCTCATGAAATTTGGTTAGCTTTGGAATATACTTTTGAAGGTGATAAACATGCTAAGAGAACCAGATTATAGAATTTGATATGTTTATTTCAAGAGGCTAATATGATGGAAGATGAATCTATTAGAAGCTATGTTGGTAGAATATCAGAGATTTTTGTAGGTATTAAAGCTTGTGAAGGAAATAAGAATGAAGATGAAATCATTTGGAAGATATTGAATACTCTCACCTCAGTATTTAAGCAGACAACACAGATGATTTAACAAGTCATACCTTGTATTGAAAAATTCACTAGAGAGAATCTTCTTGGAAGATTGGAAACAACAGAGATAAGTTTGAGACAATCTGGAGATTTGCCCATGATTGAAACTACATTCAACACACTTAGTGTTCGCCCTACTTTTTCAAGAAGTGCAAGTGTCAGTGGAAATTATGCCAGTAGCAATAGATCTAAAACTAAAGAAGACAAAAACATTGAAGAAGGAATTGCCTTACTTGTGAAGATAGAACCAAAAGGTAATAAAATATTTAAATGTTGGACATGTCAAGAATATGGTCATTTTGCATCTAAATGTCCTAAGAGAGTGAAGAAATATAAAAAAAACTTTAAGTCTAGAAGACCTAAAGAATTTTATTATGCTAATGATGAAGAATTTGAAGCTAGTATTGAAAAATTCTTAAGTGAAAGTGATAATGAAAGTGATGACATAAGATTTGTTGCAATAAAAGAAGAAAACTCTGAAATAGAAGTCAAAGAAGAAAAAGCTCTAGTATCATAGGTTGAAAATAAAATTGATTAGGTCATAGATAGTGGTTGTCCACATCATATGACTGGTGATATGAATAAGTTTATTAGGTTTAACAATTATGATGGAGGAATTGTTAGTGTTGGAAACAGTGCACCTTGCAAAATAAAAGGAATAGGATCTATTACTCTTGATGGAAAGACTAACATTGATGATGTTTACTTTGTGGAGGGATTGAAACATAATCTTTTAAGTGTTGGACAACTAGTTGACAAGGGATATCAATTTTGGTTCACTGAGAAGACTTGTATGATCAAGGATAAGAATGGTAAGATGATTGGAACAGGAGAAAGAACTATAGGTAATGTATTTCAGTTGAATCCTACTGAGATGACATGTTTAATTGTTAAAGTTGATGATAGTTGGTTATGGCACAAAAGATTTTGTCACATAAACTTTGATAACATTGTGAAATCAAGTACCACATTTGCGGTAAGAGATTTTCCTAATATTATGAAACCTACTAACATGGTATGCAATGAATGTGTTATGGCAAAGCATAAAAGAAGTTCTTTTTCTAGCAAGAAATTCACCATAGCAATAAAATTTGGGATTGTTCATACAGATCTGAGTGGCCCCAAGGGAACAAGAGGATTCTATGGTGAAACGTATTTTATGATTCTTGTTGATGATTTTACTAGGATGATGTGGGTAGCATTTCTTAAAGAAAAATATGAAGCATTTGATAAGTTCAGATTGCTTAAGAACAAAGTTGAGAATGAATCAGGAATGAAGATTAAATGTTCAAGATCTGATAGAGGTGGAGAAATTACTTCAAAAGAATTTAATATTTTTTTGTGAAGAGAATGACATTAAGAGACAACTTTCAGCCCCTAAAACACCTGAGCAAAATGGTATTGTTGAAAGAAGAAACAGATTAGTGACTAAGGCAACAAGAGCTATGTTGTTTGAGAATGATGTAGCAAAGACATTTTGGAGACAAGCAATAAACACAACAGTGTATATAATGAACGGAGTACATATCAGAGAAGATACAAACAAGACTCCTTATGAATTATGGTTTGGACATGCACCATCAGTAAAATATTTCAGAATCTTTGGAAGCAAGTGCTACATAAAGAGAGATGTTGATATTGGTAAGTTTGATCTGAAAAGTGATGAAGGTATGTTTCTTGGTTATTCATTGAAAAGAAAAGCTTATAGATGTTTTAATAAAAGAACAAAGAATATTGTTGAGAGTGCAAATGTTAAAGTGGATGAAAAGTTCAGAATTCAGCAAAGAATACTTGATTATGATTCAGATGAAGAGGCATATCCTAAAACTAATCAAGAGAATTTTGAATTGTTTTATGAAACTAACAATGATCTACATAATGAGATTCGTGATGAAGAACAAAGAGAAGAATTGAGATCTGAACCCAAAATTAAAGCAATAGTTGAGACAGTAACACCTAATAAGAATTTGATAAGGAATCATCTTATTGATCATATTATTGGAAGCAAAGACATAGGAGTTATGAAAAGCAATAAGGTACAAGAATAATTATGTTTGATTTTTCAAATTGAAACTAAGACTACTGATGAAGCTTGTAAAGATAACAATTGGATTCAAGCAATGAAGGAAGAATTAGATCATATTGAAAAGAATAATACTTTGGAATTGGTTCCTAGACCCAAGGACAAAAATGTTATAGGAACTAAATGGGTTTTTAGAAACAAGATGAATGAACAAGGTGAAATTGTAAGAAACAAAGCAAGATTGGTATGTAAAGGATACTCACAACAAGAAGTTATTGATTATGAAGAAACATTTGCGCATGTTGCAAGAATTGAAGTAGTAAGAATGTTTTTGGCTTGTGTAGCTTATAAGAAATTCAAAGTGTATCAAATGGATGTGAAGTCAACATTTCTAAATGGTGAATTAGAAGAAGACGTCTACATTGAGAAACCAGATAGTTTTCCTTTTACTCAAGAAGGAGACTTGGTATGTAAACTAAACAAAGCCTTATATGTACTAAAGCAAGCACCTAGAACCTGGTATGCAAGACTGGATAAACATTTAGCAAAATTAGGATTTGCTAAAGGCACTGTAGACATTAATTTGTATCTAAAAGAAATAGAGAATGGTCTATTAATTGTAGTTATTTTTGTTGATGATATAATCTTTGGAGGTGAAGACGAAGTGAGTGATAAATTTGCTGATGAAATGAAGACAAAATTTGAGATGGGCATGATTGGAGAAATGAAATTTTTCCTAGGATTACAGATTGTGCAGAATAATGATGGTATTTTCTTATCTCGGACTAAGTATCTAAAAGACCTATTGTAGAGATTTGGTTTGGAAAATTGTAAGCATGTTGGTACACCTATGGTAACTGGCCATAAGTTATCTAGCACATATGAGACTCCTATAGTTGAACAAAGGAAGTACAGATCTATGATTGGAGGTTTGCAATATCTAACTCACACAAGACCAGATATAGCACATGCAGTTGGTATTGTTGTGAGATTTCAAGTTGATCCTAAGGAATCACATTATGTGACAGTAAAGAGAATATTCAGATATTTGAAAGAAACAATTGATTATGGGTTATGGTATGATAAATCAAATGATTTTACCCTATGTGCATATACATATGTAGATTGGGGAGGTAGTGTGGATGACAAAAAGAGCACAAGTGGTGGAGCATTTTTTTCTTCGAGGAAGATTGGTTTCTTGGTTAAGAAAGAAACAAAATTGTATTTCACAAAGCACATCAGAAGAAAAATATGTAGCAGTAGCAAATAATTGTAATCAAATAATATGGATGAAACAAATATTGAAGGATATTGGAATCAAGTTCAATGAGCCTATTATCATACACTATGATAACACAAGTACATTAAGTATGTCTAAGAATCATGTGTTACATTCTAAAACAAAACATATAGAGATCAAGTATCATGTTGTAAGAGAGAAAGTTGCAGAGAAAGAAGTTAGACTTGAGTATATTAGTACAAAGGAGTAGATTGCAGATATATTTACAAAGCCTTTACCTAAAGATACATTTGAGTATTTGAGAGGTATGCTTGGGGTTATGCCCCATCCTACTTTTGAGTAGTGATGCAGAAAGTTGCATCAGTCCAGTGGCATAGAGCACTATCTTTCTGGATTGTATGTTGATGCTTCCTCTATGGGGGAGTATCTATGTTTTTGAGATGAGTCATGAAGGACTCTTTGGTAAAAATGTATCTTCAAACAATGTCTTTGGACATTTGAGCTTGTATTGGATAGAAATAGTGATGCTTACTTTGTCATTGATGTCAATGGGGGAGAAGGATACATGAAAAACATCTGATGATTGATGAAGATGATTTGAAAAGCTAAAGAGAAGAGCTAAAGAGAAGCAACATTGAGGAGAAGGATACATAAGAACATTTTATGATTGATGAAGAAGATTTGAAAAGTTAAAGAAGAACAACAGAGTTGCACTTTGATATTCATGGAACTTGGATGTTTTTTCATCTATGTTTCCATCAATGCCAATGGGGGAGATTGTTATCATGAATGTTGAATATGTCCTATGGGGGAGTATTCTAGTAGTTCTAGAGAAGTCGCATGTTGCATTCATGATTGTGTTTGTCATTGATGTCAACATATTGACTTTATTAAAGATTAGCAGAGTAGGAGGCAGGGTTTGGACTAGCGCACATATCGTATTGTAGATGAGGTTATGTGGAGTTGAGTACATGTATTGCATGATGTCTTGATATCATGGTTAAGAGCACGTACAAAAATTCAAGTATTTGTGTCAGTTATGAATAACTTAGTGGAAATTGTATTCTGCCAGTGTTCCTGAGAAGCGATTTGTAATAATCGAATTATATCTCTTATTAGGGATAGAATCTAGCCAAGAGAAGTCATACAAAGGTTGAAGACATTGCAAAGGTGACCTTGATGAGTCAACATAGTTAGAGGTTGCATATGTGATAATTTATTAAGTTTGTGAGCTGACAATTTTATGTGATAATGGAAATATTATGTAACGTGTAATATTTTATATTTTGTAATTGGTTAAGCCTAATTGGCTGACTCAATTATGAAATATTGTGCATGGTATAAAGGAAGGATTATTTTCCTTAATTGTATATATGAATTATATGAGAAGTATATGATGTGAAGGTGAAACAATGCGAATTAGTGATTGATGTATTATGCGAAGTGAGCAGATCTGGTAGTGAGATCTGGTGAAGCATTTGGTAAGGTTTTGGAACAGTTAGAGGAGAAGTAAGTTACTAAGTTTAGTAATTCTTTGGTATTATTTTGATCAGATAATACAAAGATCAGTTGGACAGTGTGTTCAGTGATCTTGCCCTTGAAGTTGTTTGGACAGTGGGTCCTTCTATCTTCCTTAACTCCTAACAGGGTTAGAATCTCATCACATGGATTCAAAGTCTCCTAACAGGGACTGATATGTATTGAATGCATTTCATAAGACTCCTAATAAAGTCCATCTCTCACAAGGAATTTTTATATTAGTACATCTTTTGTGGGTACCATCCCAACCGGGGCTTACTCTCTGATCAAGAGGTTCCCTAGTTAACAAATCTGGTTTCATTGTGTATGATTATCTTTCTATGGTTGTTGTTTATGTTAATTACATGTTTCAAATATAATAAGGTTAATAAAAGTTAGTTTTATCAGATAACTGATTCACCCCCCCCCCTCTCAGATATCTTAGCAGACTTTACTTCCTAACATGTATACATAATAACTTTTAAATAGTTTACATAGAACTATCCATCATTGGCATATTAACACAACTACTAAAAGCCTAAAAACCCACACCTACTATCAAATATAAATTCCCATTACCTTTTTAATGATATTTTGCAGCTAGTCCAGCTCTTCCATCAATGCAAACCATAAAATGTGTTGGAGAAACAACACAAATCTCCACATATGAAAACTATCACAACAAGGTAGAATGCATATTTATGAAAATGAGGGGATACTTTTCCATTGACCATCCTCTGATCCTCATGATGTAAAAATCCTATGGTAGCTAGATGTCACCCCCATCTACAACCATCTCCAGTATATTGTCCAATTCGCCTAGAAATTACTTTCAGACCAACCTTTTGCACAATACCTACATCATCTCCAATGACTCCCACACATCCACCTACATAACCAAGAAGATGGATACAATGTTCATGTTAACCTTGTGCATGTGACCTATTTTGAGAAAGGATCACCCAAAACCCCTTTAATGGCTTGGAGGATTAACTTGTGATGGGTTCAAAAATATTTTTTAGCCTTTTATCTTTAATCTCACCACTTTAACACATTAATAATCGATGTAGAGACTGGGAACACCTTTGTACAAAAATTTAAGACTTAGATCTTAGTGGTTGAGCCAACATAGATTAAGAGGTTGAATATTCGAGTAGGAGGTCATTGCCACATGATTGATTAACTCATGTAAGTTGTTCTCGATCCCCCCTTTCCAATGGGCATTTGGTTTAGTGGAAAAGTCATGTTGCAAGCACCTAGATGGTGCTAAGTTCAATCTTCTTCAATACCCCCCAAAAAAAACTCAATCCCTTGGAAGATGATGTCATTCCCCTCCTTTTCTTGTCATGATTATTATGAAGGTACCCATCTAATTGATATCACTTATGCGATGTGAATATACTTTGCCTTTGACAATTATCCTTTCACTACTTTCATTATCCCAACCAACCAATTCTCCAACTATATTTCATTTGGAGTATAGTTAATTATCTTCATGCTAATCTAAAATGCAACTTCTTTTGCTAGTGATCACCATATTTGGTAGAATCGACCAATTTGTTGGCATATTATAATTTCCTAAAACTAAGACAATAACTCTTTGGCCACCATATACATTGCTTCTAAACTCCAACATTGCAATCTGTTCGATTGTACAATGTTTATTACCAACATCAAATTTCCCTTGCTTTCTAGTTTGGATATTCCCATTTGTAAGCCCATCTTAGGCCTAAGATTAGAGCATGAAATTCAAAAAAAAATTTATCCATTTCATTAGTGTATTATAGATATATCTTTATATTAGACCCTTCCAATCTCTAATAATATATCTAACCCTTGAGGTACCTAGATTAGCTTAGGCTACTTCGTTGAGGTTTAATTTAAACTATCTACTTTGTGGCAAAGTCCATTTCACATTCAATCTTTCTTTGAGGATCTTAGCACCTCCATCCTCATTAATGAGGGTCTCCATATCTAGTGTTAGCATGCATGCATATAAACATATATGTATATGTATGTATGTATGTATGTATGCATGTATGTATGTATACACACACACACACACATACATACACACACACACATGTGTGTGTGTGTTTGTATTTGTGTGTATGTATGTATACACACATCTATATACATATACATGTGTGTATGTGTATATGTATGTATGTATGCGTGTGTGTGCATGTATTATATATATATATATATATATATATATATATATATATATATATATATATATATATATATATATATATATATATATATATATATATATATATATATATATATATATATATATATATATATATATATATATATATATATATATATATATATATATATATATATATATATTGTTAGGAATGGGAACACAGAGGGCGGGGAGGGGGGGGGGTGAATCAGTGTTCACTGTATATTTATCTTTTTACTTAATCTTTAAACTGAACTAAAATGCTTAAGTATTGAAATGAACATCCACATAAACATGAAACATGAAACATGAAATCAACACATAACACCAATATGGTTATGGGGAAACCCAAATAGGTAAAAACCCCGCTGGGAATTGACACCCACTAATATTCTATACTAGTGTTTAGTGATCCTTGTTAGAAGATCCTTAACCCTGTTACGAGTTGCTTTACAATGTATTAAGTACAGTAGACCTTGTCAAGGGTCGGACCCTGTTAGGAGTCTTTTACAATAGTCCCTATTAGGGGAGTGGATGCATTGTCCTAGATCTCACTACTCAAGTGGTGAAGGCTGCAACCTTCTAATCTCAAAGACACACTATATCTACGGGATGAACTATCACTGTGACACTGCTTGTTAGATCAGTTCCTTTGATGTGCTAATGCTTTGACCCCTTGCAAAGCTCTAATACATCTTATAGTCTCTTTGCATACTTCTACTCTACTTACTACCACTCTATATTAACTTCCATGCTAATTACAATGGGTGCATCTCATATTTATATGCACATACAAAATAAACAACTAGGTCGGCCCTTAGACCTATTACATACAATGCTTCCAAAATGAATTGGCTCAAGTGTGTTTACAAACAAACATATATACATGTTGGAAACCTAATTACAATAGGTGCATAGCCTTTACATCAATAGAATATAACCGCAACTTAAAATGATAACAGTCGGCTACTTACTCTGTTCTTCACTGGCACTCACTGGCTGTGTAACTTCATCTATCTGTATCTTCCTCATACTTGCATATCTGATCATGCGCTCATAGACTAAGCATGAATATAGTCTAACTAACTTAACTTCCAGGGTGCACAACATAACTCGATCGTACGCATGTGTGCTGATGCACTGAGCTGCAGGAACTCTGTATACTAACCAGTCTTCAACACTTAACTAATTTATGATCTTCTCATCAAGTGCCCTGACTCCAAACTGCTATATGACTTTGTTGCCATAATGACAACACTATATTAAGTCATATACATTAGTATAACCAACTTGCCAGCAATCTCCCCCTTTGTCATTGATGGCAACAAAGGAATATAGCCAAGTTGCTAACTATCCTTAATACAAAAAACTTTTTGTCTTCTATACATACACTTACATCTCCCTATACATATTATGATCCATATTCTATACACAACTCCCCCTTTGACATTAATGACAAAGGTGTTTCAAAAACTGTATCTACATATGCTTATTAAGGGAAAACATCTGGATATGCAATCTTTAGGTTTTAGATCTCCTTCTTCCAAAATGTGATCAAAGAGTTTACTATCTGGAGATGGGCGCACAGTGCATACTGGAGCTTCTCCATCTTCTCCAAGTCAATGCTAGGACCATGATCATATGTTACTATTGTGGCATCTATGTCCTTGATGTTCTAATTGAGTATATCTAATGAGGGCACAAGAGCATTCCTGAGCTGTGTTTGCCTTGCCCTGATCCTTGACATTTCTTTTTATGCCTTCTCAATCTTATCTATTTGCCCTTAGTATACATTATTACACATGTTTACATCTGTGGATGTGTCTTTCACTGAACTCTTGACTTGCTCAATCATAGCTTCTGCCTCTTTTATTTTCTTGAAATGGTCATCAATAAGCTTATCCTAATCCATGCATTCTGCAATGATTCTTCTTCCTTGATCTGCAAACTCTTTTAAGGATGCTTGACTAGTCTTGAGTGAGCTTAGGTCAAGTGCAAAGTTGCTCATTAATTCCCTCAACCTCTTCTTTAGGTACTTTTCTTCTACAACTAGGGATGCAAATTCTTCAAGGCTTGAGAAATTACTTTTGAAATGTGAGATGACTGTACTTACATCATCAACAGAATGTATCTTTGACACTTTCTTGTCCTCTGGCAACAAATTTTTTAGAATGTTTACTGATTCTACCAAGAGGGGATTCCTCATCACTTATTTTTCTTTGGCCTTTTCCATGGCTAGGACGCTGAATTTTATCAGATCTTCTTCTCTCCATGAGTCCAAACTGGATGTGTCAGGTGTCATACTTGACAATAATGCTACTAAGGGAGTGATGGGAGTGCTATCCATCACTTCTTATTTTACCTTGACTATTTCAACTGATGGTTCATTACTCTCTTATTCTTTTTCTATTTCTTTCTTTTCTTCTTCTTTTTCTATTTTTTCTTTTTCTTCCATCTTTTCTTCTTCTTTCTCATCTTCAATCAATACTTCTTCTTGATGAGTGGGAGGTGTGTTGCTACATAAAGTTTCAGCTTCTTGAGTGCTTACAAATGCTTCTTCAAACTTATCCAAATCAGTGTCAGTGGCCGCGATGGCTATCTCTACATTGTCAATGATAAAGGTGCTATCCTTTAGTGAATCTGTCATAGGGGCAGACTTATCTGCCTTTGTTTGAGTTTCTACTGCAGGTGTTAAATCTTGAGGACCTGTTACTGATGTATTAGTGGGTTCTACCACCTTGACTTCCTTTATGGGTACTTGTGCTATGGGCGCAGTGGGTGGATACATGTGCCTATTCATAAAGACCTTCTCAAAGGCTTTCTCTATTTCTTTGGCAACTAATTCATAGTTTTTGTCCATTATATTCAATGTTCTTGTCTTGGTCCTGAGGTGAGGCTTCACCAGATCTAATAGTAACTTCTTCTCTTCTAGCTCACATACTAGAAGAGTTTCATCTAAGATATTCTCTCTTATCCGTAGATCTTCTTCAATAGCCTGTCTCTTTTGGAATTCTAGGATGTTCCATACCTTATTAGGGATCATAGTCTTAAGTTCCAAGACTATCTTCTTGAACTTCAGCATGTGTTTGATTGTCCTACTATGTATCTCAGATTTGTCTATTTCACTATATTTTTCATAAAACTTCCCTACTTGATCAATTCTTCCCTCGTCAATTATTCTTGCACTTAGCACACTAAGACTAGGTTTGAAACTTACTTCAGGAGGTGCTTGTGAGTTCCTTATGTTTCTTGTGACTCTTGAGGATGGATGACTAGTGCTGATCTCTTTCTTCCTTTTTGGCATTGCCTTATACTCCAGAGGAGTAGTAGGGCCAATGGTTTCCTTAGGTGCAAAGGGAGTATCATCAGTTTTATTCTTTTGTACATCAGTTTTCTCTATCTTTACCTTCTTCAACTTGGGATCATGTGATTCTTCCTTTACTGGATCTGCGCTCTCTAATTCCAAAGCAATATTTTGTTCTTTTGCTTTGTCTAGATCTACTTGAGACATTCCATGTATTCTCAAGATCTCTGAGGTGACTTTAGCAACTTTTCTTTTTGTTGCTGCACTGTTTAGTTTAGCATCTATCTCTCTTGTCTTTTCCTCACAAGTTCCCCACCTTGGCTCATTAGGGGCAGTAGGAGCTGAAAGCAATACTTGAGCATATGCTTCTAAAAATTTTTCATCTACTTCATATCCAAGTGGATGAATCCACTTTGTTCTAGGTACACCTGCCTCCATGCATGTTGTATCTATTTCAACCATAAAACAAATAGTATCCTTGTATTTCTCAACAATGTTTTCTGGAATTCTGTACCTCATTTGTATCTTGGCCCTGAAGGTCTTCAATTCCAATGTTATGTAATCTCTCAATGTAATCTCAGTGGATGTCGTGTAAGATATCTGTGGCATGGTTGGAATGGACTTGTCCAAATATGAATCTGATACTTTCCCAACTATATGAAGGTACATGTAAATGATCAAAGACCCAAACCTGAAGATCTTGGTCTTATCATGTTTGATTGGCTTGATATTATCAATCAACTATGTGTGCAAGATCTCACATAGATTGAACTCTCCATCTTCCTTCATAAGTCTAATGGTTGCTAGAATTGTGGTTGCAGACACACTATTCACCCTGCTGGTGTGTTGAAACCTGTATCCAAGTATCATGGACATCAATTTGATGTCAGCGTGCTCAATAGGCTCAATTGTCATCCCGCACCTATCACTCCTTGACTTACATGTTTGCTCAAATTTTTTTTTGACATCCTTGCTTGTAGGAAGGACGACGCCAGTCTTAGATAGGCATGTCATCTCATATATTAGGTCACTAGTAATTCTTACTGGCACATCACCTATCCAAAATAGGTCATCATGAATTTTTCTCAGAAGTATTTTAATCACTTTTGTCTCATAGAACTCATATGTCGTAGCATACTCCACTATAGGGTGATCATTCCACTTCGCATATTCATCTAAGAAGGTTTTGTCTGGTTTTAGCATGGTTTCCATGTGCACCCTTAATCTGTCCAATCCTATTGGTTCCTTTTTATAGTAAATGCATGCCCTAATGTCTTCGACATGCATAACACCCATAGGCGTGCGGGAGAATGCTCCCTCTAAATCATCTAGGGTAGACTTAAATGGATGCTTCTTAAACACATATCTTTTCTTTTCTGCAACATCAAATACTATGGGAGTGGCCATCACTTACTTGTTTTATCGCTTTCCAAATGTTCTTTGAGATAATCTGAAGACTTCTGAATCAACATGATGAGCTAGGGTTTCTGCAACTGATCAAATGTACTGCTAATCACAGATAGATCAATCTGCAAGTCTTCACAATAACTTCTAAAGCTCTTTCTGCTCTCCAATCACTGTAAATTCGAATGCAATAAGTAATCAAAAAGATTTATGTGTACTTAAAGTGAAAATTCCACCATTAATGCTTGCTGCATAAACCAGGCTATCACTTAAAAATTTCCAACTTTCATTCTGCAAACAATCAACTAGTGCGCTCTTGCACGAAGGTTTCTCTAGTTTCCAAAATCTTATGTCCAAAGGTGCATACTCTGAGAGTGAGTATACCAGCCACGCAGGGGTCTAGAGCTAAATTATCTCCCCCTATGACCCTAAGGGCCATTCATCCAGATGTAGAGGGTGTGTCCACTGTGGATGCATCCAATGCATACTCGTTAACCTTTTCCTTCTTTATTTTTGACCAAATCAAGCTCGCATCCTCTGAAGCTTTCAAAAATTTGACTTCTCCTTCGGGATCCAAAATTGGTTCTTTAGGCTTTTTAGGGCGTTCCTGACCTTGCGTCCTTGATCTACAAAACTTTGAGATATGTCCAACCTTGTTACAAGAGTGACAAATGACTGGAGGCCTTAAATTCCTTGGCACATTGACGTGAGTCACCATCTTACATTGTTTAGCTGAGTGACCATTATAGTTACATATCTAACATGTAACATTCTGAGAACTTCTTACATTTGATTGATTTTGATTTCTTTGATTATGAGTCCTATTCTTTTGGCTTGTCTTGCAATTCATAGCTCTATGACCAAATTTATTGCATGAATAACAGTAACCATTGAAAGGTCTTACCTCTGTACAGTTCCTTGCTATGTGTCCATGTTTGTTACATGCATAACAAGTGCGGTCTATAGGCTTGCACTCATTCTTAGATGGTTTAGTATGATCCTTGGTCTGACTTTTAGTCTCTTTAGTATCTGAGGTGCCTTTTGGTGCTTTCATTCTTGCTTGCATGTTATCAGTCTAATTCTATGCTTCATTGTATCCAATGCAGCTAGTATCTATTTTGGCTCTTCTTGCATATAACTGAGATTCTATTAAATCAGAATTGGTGTGTAATTTATCAATGTGATTCTTAGCCTCTTTCAATTCAGATTCCAAGATTTCCTTGTTGTTTCTTAGTTCTAATATTTCTATGTTTGCTTGCCTCAATTCTTCATTCAGTTGAAGGTTCTCTTTGATCTGTTCATCATAGACTTCCTGATTGTTAGTCAGCGTATCATCAAACTCTTCAAGTTGTTCTTTTAAGGATTTATTTTCTTCATTCAACTTCTTAACCGTTGTCCCTAGATCACTGGTAGAGCATTCTTTCAAATCTTTCCTTAGCCTTTTGATGACTAATTGAGCATCACTGAGTTTTTCCCTTAGTTCTTCAGTTTCTCTTTCAGATTTGTCCAGGTCTTCAAGAGCAGCTTCTAGATTTCTTTTTAGATGTTTCATTTCTGCTTTGTCCATGATCTCCTCAAGTGGTTAAACTTATTTGCTGAGGACCAGAGCTTTGATACCAATTGGTAGGAATGGGAACATTGAGAGGGGGGGGGGGTGAATCAGTGTTCACTATATATTTATCTTTTTACTTAATCTTTAAACTGAAGTAAAATGCTTAAGTAGTGAAATGAACATCCACATAAACATGAAACATGAAATCAACACATAACACCAATATGGTTATGGGGAAACCCAATTAAGTAAAAACCCCGGTGGGAATTGACACCCACTAATATTTTGTACTAGTGTTTAGTGATCCTTGTTAGAAGATCCTTAACCCTGTTAGGAGTTACTTTATAATGTATTAAGTACAGTAGACCTTGTCAAGGGTCAGACCCTATTAGGATTCTTTTACAATAGTCTCTGTTAGGGGAGTGGACGCACTATCCTAGAGCTCACTGCTCAAGTGGTGAAGGATGCAACCTTTTGATCTAAGATACACACTATATCTGATGGATGAACTGTCACTATGACACTGCTTGTCCGATCAGTGCCTTTGATGCGTTGATGCTTTGACCCCTTACAAAGCTCTAATACATCTTATAGTCTCATCACATACTTCTACTCTGCTTACTACCACTCTATATCAACTTCCATGCTAATTACAATAGGCACATCTCATATTTATATGCGCATACAAAATAAACAACTAGGTCGGCCCTTAGACCTATTACATACAATGCTTCCAAAATGAATTGGCTCAAGCATGTTTACAAACAAACATATATACATGTTAGCAACCTAATTACAATAGGCACCAAGCCTTTACATCAATAGAATATAACCACAACTCAAAATGATAACAGTCGGCTGCTTACTCTATTCTTCACTAGCACTCATTGGTTGTGTAACTTCATCTGTCTGTATCTTCCTCATACTTGCATATCTAATCATGCGCTCATAGACTAAGCATGAATATAGTCTAACTAACTTAACTTCCAGGGCACACACCATAACTCGGTCGTACACACGTGCGTTGATTCTCTGAGCTGTAGGAACTTTGTACACTGACCAATCTTCAACACTTAACCAATTTCTGATCTTATCATCAAGTGTGCTGACTCCAAACTGCTATATGACTTTGTTGCCATAATGACAACACTATATTAAGTCATATACACTAGTATAGCCAACTTGCCAATATATATATATATATATATATATATATATATATATATATATATATATATATATATATATATATATATATATATATATATATATATATATATATATATATATATATATATATATATATATATATATATATATATATATACGCACACACACACACACACATATATATAATATCTATATATATGTATATGTACACATACACACACACACACACACACACACACACACACACACACACACACACACATATATATAGATATATATAGATATATATAGATATATATAGATATATATATATCTATATAGATATATATATATATATCTATATAGATATATAGATATATATATATATATATATATATATATATATATATATATATATATATATATATATATATATATATATATATATATATATATATATATATATATATATATACACACACACACACACACACACACATATATTTGTGTGTGTGTATGTATGTATATGTATATGTATATGTATATCTATATATATATATTATACACGCACACACACAAACACATACATATACACATGCACATACATACATACACACATATAATCTCACCACTTTAACACATTAATAATCATTGTGAAAATTGGGAATGCCATCCTACAAATATTTATGACCTAGCTTAGTGGCTAAGCCAACTTAGATTAAGAGGTTGAATATTCGAGTAGGAGCTCATTACCACATGCTTGATTAACTCATGTAAGTTATTCTCTACCCCCCCTTTCCACTGGGCATTTGGTTTACTGGCAAAGTCATGTTCTAGGCACCTAGATGGTGTTGAGTTCAAATCTTCTTCAATACCAAAAAGTAAAATCTCGATCCTTTGGGAGATGATGTCATTCCCCTCCTTTTCTTGTCATGATTGTTATGATGACACCCATCTAATTGATTTCATTCATGCAATGTGAATGTACTCTACCTTTGACAATTGTCCTTTCACTACTTTCATTATCCTAACCAACCCATTCTCCAGCTATATTGCATTTGGAATGTAGTTAATTATCTCTGTGCTAATGCATAATGCAACTGCCTTATTTGATATAATCAACCAATTTGTTGGCATCTTTGTATACACGATTAATCATTATTTCCTCAAACTAAGCCAATAACTCTTTGGCCACCTTATACATTGCTTCTAAACTCCACAATTGTAGTCTATTCAATTGTACAATGTTTATTACCAACATTGAATTTCCCTTGGTTTCTAGTTTGGAGATTCTCATTTGTAAGCCCATCTTAGGCCTAAGATTAGAGCATGAAATTCAGCTTTGTTGTTTGCCCATTTTATTAGTGGATCATAGATCTCTCTTTTGATTATACCCTTTCAATATGTAATAATACATCCAACCCTTGAGGTACCTAGATTACCTCGGGCTACTTCGTCGAGGCTTTATTTAAACTATCTACTTTGTGGAAATGTCCATTTCACATTCAGTGTTGCTTTGAGGATCTCAACACCTTCCATCACCACATGAACAATATCAACACAAAAGAAAAACATCCAAGACCAGTGAAAGGAGAAAAATCCCAAAATACTATCATTAGAAAATGGGAGTGCGACCCCATTTTTTTTACTGTCATAACACCTCCGTAACACTAGGAATCACAAATGGGGCATCCATCATGCTATAGATACCCATAATTCCTCTCTCTATTTCCACATCCCCATCTTCAAGAAAAGCCAGATGACTCACAAAATCATCCCAAAAATTAGGGTAGGCACCATCTTCAATCATACAACAAGGAGAAACATAAGCATTGAAGAATAACCATCATTTCTCTATCTCTACCAATAGCTAGAGAAACACATTGTCATTAGCCAGAACATGACTTGCCACACCAATGGTCACTACAAGAGAAACAACAACACAAAAGAACAACATCCAAAACCAGTGAAAGGAGTAAAGCCTCATGTCACCACAATCAGCATATGGGAGTATGAATCCATTTTTTGACTGCAACAATGCCAAAATTCACTAATGGGGCAATAACCATCACACCCCTCCCAAGCATGAACCACACAAATCATCTCCATCTAATGAGGCCTCTTAAATAGACCTCCAAACCAAAAGAGTCCATAAAGAAAGAGGGGTAAACATACACCCCTTCCAACCTAAACACACACAAGCAGAGAGCCCCATAAGGAGCTAGAACATCTTGATTCAACCAACCAGATAAATCTTATGGATAACACCCACAAAGAAGACAAGAGCCACAACCATCAAAATAAAGGGGGAAGAACCTTGTTGCAACCAACACACACAAAGGAACCAAACCCTTATAGGTTTCAACAACCCACAATCATAGAGAAAATGAACAAACCTTTAGACCAAATTTTCTCCCAAACAATAGAAGGAATCTTCAAGTAGCACACAACCATCAACAAAGATGCTCTAAACACCAACAACTAGTCTAAAAGTCCACCAATGAGCAAGCCCATAAGAGAAGCTCTAGAAAAGTAAGTAGAGAAAGGTTGTCGAGCATCTATGATGAAGAAAAGTAGCATCCACGAGTCTATGATAAAATGTGACCTCTATCCATAAGAGAGGTCTTAGTTTCTATAGGAGGAGGGAAGCCGCATACAAATCAAAGTTGTGAACTGCACCAACACACAACCTCACACCAAAGAAAACACTAGGAAGATGGATTTGAGACACATGTAAGCTCATGTAGGTTATAAAAACCCATACATGATAGGGAGCCAAGTCAATGGAAGTCGTAGTGGCCCAACAAAAGCTTGCAAATAGCAAGCCACCCACATGAAAGGTTGTTTTAGGTAACCAATTGGGGCAATAACTCAAAGCTCCACTGAATAAACATAGGCATACAAGCCTATCTCGTTTACAATAATGAAAACTCCAATAGAGATGCACCCACACAAGATTCCCAACATAACAAGTAGAGTAAAGGTTTGAGACCCAAACAGTAACAGGGGTCAAACCAGAAGCCCCCAACTCATTAAATCCCTAAAAAAAAGGAACACTAGAGAAGAGAGACACAACCAACGATTGCCAAGACCGATTAGATCCTTTGGGATCATCATCTTCATCCACATCCTCCTCCTCTGTATCACCAAAATTTGAACAATCTCCATCGTTACTATTCATGCTCATCCTATAACTTGAAAAGGATGTTAAATACAACAAACTTTTGAAAAAAGGTCAAATATTAATTGTTGTAACTACTTGAAAGGACACTTGATGTCTAGACAACTCCATATACTATTTAAATTTCAAGTATAATTTGTGTTTAGTAATAGTTTTGTTAAGAAGATTGTTGTATTAGCTTGTTGGTTTAAAATAGTTTGAGTTGTCATGTTTTCTCAAAACTAAGACAACTAGTGTTATATATTGAATTTCCTAATTTAATCCTTAAATGTAATATATTGTCCCTTCCTTTTTGCATTGCTATTTTTCCTTTGTATTTTTTTCTTTATTAAAAAATAATTTTTTTAAAGAAACTACTCAATCTCTAGAAAGTTCTAGAAAATGATTAAACTATGGAATAAGATTTTCTAAAGATTAAAGTCTATAATTTTTTTTAAAGAACATCTTACTTTATACATAGACTCCTTTATAAAGCTTCCTAAAATAGTTTAGACCTCAATTTTCTAAAACTCAATTAGATTATTTAACATTAATTAATATTCATAAAATTATTAGAGGCATACTAACATTTAGGTTTCCTATTTCAATTATCTTACCTTTCACTTGTCACCCAACTCTCCCATTACTAACTTTAATTATTAATTTTTTACAAAATAAAATAAAATTAAAAGTCCATTAATAAATTTTACATGTAGAGTAGTCGTATAGTTAGAATTTGTAGCCTTTAATTGGAATAATTGTGCAATATTATTATTACCCATAGTACATGTCAAATAAGACATTTGTGAGGTGGTTGTAGTGCATAGTTATTGGGACGTTTTAAGTAACTATCAGGTGACATATTGAAATTATCAATTTTTTTCCTAGTAGTTGGACTATTTGTCTATTGGTGCATCTTTGAGTAGGTATCAATGACACTTTGAAATAACTACTTTTTAACCTTTCGGTTAATACTGAAAAGCTAAGAAATATTTTCGAAAACGTCATCTTGTATAAAAAGACAACCAAAAAAATTGTTTTAAAGAATCTGAAAATACACGAAATTAGTATATACACATATGATACTCTTTTTTTTCAAACTTCCCTTATATATTTTTTACGATTTATCCAATAACGTGTTGTTACTACCCAAAGCTGGAAAAATAATGATGACAACCTTATTATTCTCCAATATACTTTGTAGAATCTACGGGTGAGCCCTGTACCTTTCAGAACCTTTAAGCTTTGAAACTGACAAAATCTATCAGCTCACCTGCTTTAAAATACTCAAAATTTTATAACAGCACACTAAATTTTCTCTGACTCCCCATAAAACCGCAGCATAAGAAAAAAGTAATATTTTTCTAGGGGCTCTACAAACTGCAGCATAAAGCTTTCCTACGAGCTCAACTAACTCTGGTCAAGTACACAAATTTGCAATGCCAATTTCTGCAAACCCTTAACCCCAGCTAAACCCATAGCGGGCCAACCAAACCCCACATTTATAAACCCTAAGCTCAGTGGCCGTTGTAAATGGAAAGATAAAATCTTGCAGAACATCATCAGAAGGGTTGAACCAAAGCAAGGAAAGCTATGCACAGAAATGATAAAATCCAGAAGTAGTTCACTCTGAGTTTGCACGCAATACAGGGAAAAATGCAGGACAGCAGAATGTACAGTCACCTTCATCATGCCAGGAATCCTATGGCATTATATTATACTGCACCTTCATCTTCAGCATTTGTTACTGAGCAGAATTTAACAGATGATGTGCACTTTTTGCATTCATTGTGGCGCCTGGGTCCTCCAGCCGATCGAACGCGCGGGAGAGATATTCCTCCAGTTTCTGAAGAGGTGGAAACCTCATTTCTTTCTGAGCAAGATGACGCATCAACTGAATCAGAGTCTGAATCCCTGCCGGAGAAGAAGAAACAGCGCGTAGAGGAGAACCAGGGAGAAAAATCGGACTGGCAGACAGTTGAACTTCGCTCTGAAACCCTAGATTACCCTGAGGTAAATAATGACAACAATTGGGATCCCCATCCATGGGAAACCGAAAAGCCCAGCTCTCAAGCTGAACGGACATCGGCTACGCAGAAGTCCGAGGGGATGCTCTTGTCCGAGGAAGAAGAACGACAATTGGCCCAGCTGAGACTGCAGAACAGGGCCACCCGAGCTTTCAGGGACTTCTTGAGCAAAGGTAGCGATAGCGAGGACGATACGGAAGATGATGATGATAAAGATTCTGACTGTGCGAAGTCCGGTGCTCATGTCAGGGAAGTCTCCGCGCAGGACTTTTTTGACAAGCTGTTTCTTCGGGATGAAGAGCTGAGGAGGTTCTATGAGCAGAATTGCAATTGTGGGAGCTTTGAATGCCTGGTTTGTGCTGCCGTTGGTACCAAGGCGGGGAAGAAGTTTCCAGATTGCGTGAGTCTCATTCAGCATGCTATGAAGATTATGAAGACGAAGAAGTTGGCGGCACATCGCGGCTATGGCCGTGCCATCTGCACAATGTTGGGATGGAATTCTGACCGATTGCCAAGCATAGCAAAGCCTAGTAGTATAATGGCCCCCCGGGGATGCATTCCTCCTCCAGATGAAGTTAAGGTCTATAATTTCATATATTTCTTACTTTCAATTATAGAATTGAATCGTGTAATGTTATATATTTTGTTTCAGAAAATTAAATTTGGAATTTATAATTGAAACACCGAATCGCCTGTAAAGCGTATTTCTTAGTGGTCACCCGGCTCAGATCCTTGTTTTTTCTCTCAACAAAGGTTAGATATTTCTTGAAGGAATGGAGCTGAGTCAATTTAGGAACCTTTTGAGTTAAATGCTTCTGAACTAATTAGTGCTCCTTTGGAGTGAAATGGTTCCATAGGATATGAAATTTTCATCTATCTCCAATTTTATTAATTTTTCAAATTTAGTACGTACAAGTTTTTGTATACGAAAGTTAAGGTGATATGGAGGCTGTTACATTGCCATATAGAATTATTTACTCTTTGAAACGTTTTAAGTTCTGTGTTAGAATTTATAGCAGTGTTACAAGACATGACGATTTGAAAAAACCATGAAATATAGAATTTTTTAAGGATTTCAAACTAGTTTCATGCACTCTTTAATGTACAAAATTTAAAAACACAATAAATTAATTAAATAAAAGCTACTTTGATCACATACATATTAATTATACATCAATCACACGAGTTATAAAAGCAGATTTCAACTAAAGTAAACAATATTTCTGGACATATAAATATTGTCAAGTCTTTAAGGTGTGCAAAACTCATGGATTATGATAATGAGGGCATAAAAAAAAAATTCACAATTCAGAGCCATGAGCTATAGTAGAAAAGACTTGTATTCTTAGCCCAACATTACTAGCACTATGTGGAGTCATGTGATTGTATCTCAAACAATTTTTCCATTGCTGCAATAACCTGAAGAGCATTACTTAGGATAGGTTTTTACTGAGAAAACCAGATATATAAATGTAATTTGATTACTAGGAAGTTAATTGGGAAAAAGTTGGAAAATAAAGAAATGTTCTTCATCCATCCAACACGGCTCAAAAAGATTTTCATTTCTTTGTTATCTAGAACTAGATCGGAGATTTGGGAGTAGTGCCTCCAGTGGCATTAGGGGGTAGTGCTGCAAGCAGGGTCAAGGTCAAGGGATGCCTCTTGTGGGGTTTCCCTAGTGGGATGGAGGGGCAGCACCCCTCATGGGCTTCAAGAGAAGTACTCTCGGCATGCTCCCTTTTGCAATATAAGGTGAGGTCAATGGGTAGAGCCCTTGCCAGAAGAGACCAATTAAAAGTCTCTTTGTTTTCCAGTGTACTTGTTGCAGCCTAGTCTTCCTCTTTGGGAATTGGTGGGTCCAACGGGTCTAGCAAACTTGTTTAATTAGACTAGATTCGTTAAGTTCCCGGGTCACAAGTCCTCCAGATTCATTTAGCGTTAATTGCCTCGAGTTGTTGAGTCTTGGTGAGTTTGGGCAATTCTTGTAATTATGGTTTATAATGTTACGAGGGAAGGAAAACAAGTTTTTTATTCAGCTGGCTTTCGTAATGGGACTTCTGTTTATTACTAAGGTGGGGTTACATGGAGGGACCATTGCCCTTATTCTTTTGATGTGACAGTATCCCATAGAAGGTGAAAATTCTTGCGCTCTAAAATTTAGAATCTTTTCCTGAAAATAGAGCAGTGACTTTTTAAGGAATAAGTTCAGCCATCGCTGGTAGCAGAGGTGAAATATTTGTCGGAGTTGCTAAGATTTTTAAAAAGTTTTACAACAAACAGCAAAGCAATTGTGGTCTTCCTTACAAATAATAATTTAAAGAGTTTTTGCTAGTTAAAATCCTTAAAATCTCCTGGAGAGACGGAAGATTTCATCTCCTACAAGACTCTATGAACTGTAGAATAATCCTGATTTTTTTCTGTATTACTGTTTGGGAAAACCTCAAAATGGTCACTCCAGGGACCTTTAATTAGGGAAATTGTGAGAATTCATTTGGAGGGATTTACGGTAGCTAGTCCCTTGAAACTGAACAATTTTTTAGGACTGGATTCAAAATTTATTGTACATTTTCAAAATAAATGCACCATTTTAGGCAATTTTTTCCCCCTATATTGTGTGTGAGGAGCTTGTAGATTCTTACTCTTCCCTCAAGGGTGCTACTAATTACAAGATCCAATTTTAAAGGACAAGTATCAGGGTATTTCGATTATTTTGAAGGATTCATGTAGCTACTGACTAGGCCGTAGGAAGAATTGAGGCTTATGAGCATCTTCCCTTCCTATCGGGTGCTACTAATGTAAGATTTAATTTAAGGACAAGTTTTAATTTTTCTTTTCTAGTATTTTGAAGGCTTCATGTGGTCGCCAGAAGCATCCTCTACCATGGGGCTGGGCTGTCTCAAATTATTGGTTCTTAGAGAGTGAATTTTTCCTTATGGGAGAATGTGGGAGACTCTAGCATAAAAAGTCATTTATATTAAAATATATATGAAAAAATAATCATTCAGTAAGCCGCCATTTGGCAATAAATTTGTGAAGAAGCTAACACTGAATTTTTAATTCCCCAGGCCCCTGCTGCCAATTTGCCAAATGTCTATTTTTAAAAGTTTTTAGGTGCCCAGGCTATTCTTGCTTAGATTCTATTTTTCCTTGTAGCAGCACTAGCAACTTACATGAGATCCCAAGGGCAGTGAAAATAGAATCCGTAATCTTGTCCATGGGACTGCTACCTTAATGGAATGAGCATGTCATGTAAACGAAACTGAAATGGATTCAAATCAAGCAGGTCTTCTTTGCTGTATTTATCTAAATCATCCTACTTAAGTTTATTTTGTGATCCCATAGACATTAAATAAAAATTTGGAGAAAAATAATATTGCCCTGGACATTATTTTAGATTTGTTATCAAAGCTATGTTGAATGCTGTCACATAGCATATAGCAAATTTTGAGAATTAAATTTTATCAGCAAGGGTTGTTTCATACAAAACTGCAACAAGATTAATTCTGTGGCTATCAAGGATATTTTTCAAATTTGGGTTTAACTCTGTTCACTTGTCCGCTTATACCAGTTGTTGCCTTCGTTTGGCTTGCCAATTACTAGAGGTGGGCAGATGCTCGTTGTGGTTTAACAAGGGGAGGAATGGGAAGGTGGTAGATTGGGTAATATTTATCTGGGTATTTTTGTTAAGTATTTTTTTGCTTTATTGAATAGTCTTCGCAAGATTTTTGCTTCTGCACTTACTAAGTATCTACCTAAGTTGTAGGTATGGGTACAGGCATGGTTATGGGTAGGAGTATCGGGTATGTGGGTAAGGGCATTTTGTTTTGCCCTTGCATGCATGGGTTTGAGTGTTTGTGTGTATATATAAATATACTATGTCACAAGGTTCGAATTCAAGTTTGTGTTCGACAACAATAAAACTGGGATGAAGTTTGACAAGGTGAAAAAATTTTGAAAAAAAATTGCGATTAAATTCACCTTGTATGATAGGATGATGTAGTGCAACTCAGGTATGCGTTTTGGCTAGGGCACCCGTACCCTAGGTGCTACTCGCTTGCTTTTCATTGTTTGCCTTTTGCGTGGGTTTTGTTGGGGGCATTGTTTGCTGTTCGAAGGGCGCCTGAGGGTGGGGAGAGGGTCCCTTTGATATGTGTGGGAGCTTTTGCAGATTTTGCTGCTCTTTTTGCTTTGAGATTGATCATTCGACGTTTTTGGGAGTTTGTTGGGTCCCGGGGGTGTTCGAGTGTGAAGCTTTTGCAGATTTTGCTGCTCTTTTTGCTTTGAGACTGATCATTCGACGTTTTTGGGAGTTTGCTGGGGCTTGGGGATATTCAAGTGTGATTGGGGCTGGGAGGTTCTTCTTTTTGGAGTTCAAGGCTTTGTCCACTCTCTTTGATCCTTTTCTTTATGTTTTGTGTTTGTTGAAGTGGGTGTTTAGGGCCTGAGGTGGGGTTTCTTTGTTCTCTAGTTTGAATGGGGTCCGGTTTTTGTGTGGAGGGTTTGTGCTTTGGGATGTCTTTAGCTGTGGTGGGGGGTGGTTTGAAGTGGTTTATATTTGCTTGCTGGCTTGCTTGTTCTTGAAGATAGCTACATGGCTTTGCATGATGGCTCTTGATTGAGCCAAGGGCTCAATTTTAAGGATGTAGTTGTTGGAGGTTCCTCCTCTCCTAGCATGCATGACATTTTTGGCATTGGAGTGCATAATGCTGCTAATGGTGAACATGCTTTAGAAAACGAAGGGTTTTGAATTCTTAAAGGTTAATGGTTGCCTTGCTCGGAGTGAGCATAGTCCCATGGTCGTGATCCAATTAGGCATTGTTGAGGAAGAAGTAAATTATTTGTCTTGTCATGCTTTGATATGCAAATTCATGGGGATTCAGGTATCTATCCCTTATTCGGAATCATGGGCTTGTCACACATGGAATCCGAAGGGTGAAATGGAGGTGATATTAACTTAGCTACTTGGTGGTCTTCTCTTGCATTTAGATTGGAATAAGGCTTTTGAAAGTGGACCATATTTCTATTATCAAGTTGGATTGTTCATTAAGCCATGGCATGTTGGTTTCAATCCCACGAAGGAGCTTCCTTCGAGGGTACTAGTTTGGGTGTGACTCCCATGGTTTTAGTTGAAATTCTAGAGACATGGTATTTGTCATTCAGTTCTGTTGCTCCTTGGCAATCTTGTCAGTCCATCACAACAAACCATGGAAGAAAGGGTAATTACTTCTGCCTGTGTTTGCATTGAAATTGTTTGCATTGGTTTGAAGTGGTTTTTATTTGCTTGGTGGTTTGCTTGTTCTTGAAGATAGCTACATGGCTTTGCATGATGGCTCTTGATTGAGCCAAGGGCTCAATTTTAAGGATGTAGTTGTTGGAGGTTCTTCCTCTCCTAGGATGCATGACATTTTTGGCATTGGAGTGCATAATGCTGCTAATGGTGAAAATGCTTTAGAAAACGAAGGGTTTTGAATTCTTAAAGGTTAATGGTTGCCTTGCTCGGAGTGAGCATAGTCCCATGGTCGTGATCCAATTAGGCATTGTTGAGGAAGAAGTAAATTATTTGTCTTGTCATGCTTTGATATTCAAATTCATGGGGATTCAAGTATCTATCCCTTTTTTGGAATCATGGGCTTGTCGCACATGGAATTGGAAGGGCAAAATGGAGGTGATGTTAGCTTAGCTACTTGGTGGTCTTCTCTTGCATTTAGATTGGAATAAGGCTTTTGAAAGTGGACCATATTTCTATTATCAAGCTGGATTGTTTATTAAGCCATGGCAAGTTGGTTTCAATCTCACGGAGGAGCTTCCTTCCAGGGCACTAGTTTGGGTGTGACTCCCATGGTTTTAGTTGAAATTCTAGAGATATGATATTTTTCATTTAGTTCTATTGCTCCTTGGCAATCTTGTTAGTCCATCAAAACAAACCATGGAAGAAAAGGTAATTACGTATGCCTATGTTTGCATTGAAATTGATTAAGTAAACCTTTTCCATATTCTATGGAGATTCATTTGGAATCCACATCTTGGATCCAACAACTTGATTATGAAACCCTCCCATTTTGGTGTCAAATCTGCCATGAATATGGTCAATTTACAAAGGATGTGTTAAGTCTTCGCCAACAAGGTCCTCTAGTGATGGGCCTCCCCCTGAACTACTTAAGTCGAATAAAGGAAAATCCCCTATGGTGGAGGATAAAGAGGGTTTTATTCTAGCTAAGACATGAAATAAAGGAAGAGAGCAAAAGGGAACTCTAAAAGATAGGTAGATTGATGAGGTTTTCAACAATTTGGATGCTCTTAAGGAACTAGATTAGTTTGATCACGCTCTTGCTGGGTTTCTTATGAGGCAGGACCTTATGAGCACAAATCAAATTGTTGGTGGGAAGTATATCAATCCTCTTGTTGTTTCACAGGCTGAAGGCATAAATTCCCAAATGGACACAAACATCCCTTTGCTAGCTTCAGGTAGTCTAGAGGTTAGTGGAGGTGTTGATGTGAAAGATTCTCTTGATTTGGCCAGCTCAATGGTAAATCCAAAGGAGTCTCAAGAGGTTGGGAAAAGCAAGGGTACCTCACTTGCATTGGGGCTACAAAGAAAACTCTTAAAAAGAGTCTTCTTGATCTTGAGAAGGCTTGTAAGGTTGGTAGGAAGAAGGATCAAGAAAAAGTGATTGATTGGTGAGATTTTGGTTGAGTTAGGGTCAGTGAAAACCATTGATTCCCATTTCTCCCTAACTCAAAAATGATAGCTCTTTCATGAAATGTAAGGGGTATGAATAGTGTCCCTAGACAAAAGGCTATTCGTGATTTGGTTAGTATTCACTCTCCAAATATTTTCTTTATTTAGCAAACCAAAATGTTAGTTGAAGGAATGATGAGTTTGGCTGCTAGGATTTGGGCCAGAGGTCAATGCCAATGTATTGGGGCTTGAGGAAGTTCAAGTGACGTGGCTTGTCTGTGGGATCCAGGTAAAGTTGTCCCCTTATGTTGGGTTTCTAATAGATGTTCTATGCCTTTGGCTGCCTCAAGCCTGGAATCAGGGGAAGTTATTCTCCTCAATGATGTCTATGCTCCAACTGATCTCTTTAGAAAGTCTGAGCTTTGGTCACATATCAGGATGGTTAGATCTAGTGCCCCTTTCTTCCTTGGATTATTGTAGGGGATTTTGATGCGGTTCTAAGTTTGGATGAAAAGAGAGTTGGCGCTGGCAGGCTTGAGCAAGCATCCAGGCTCTTGATGGATAATTTAACCCTCTTGAATTTGGTGGATATTAAGCCATCTAATTCTATGTTCACTTGGAATAATAGGAGATGGGGAGTTGATGCTATTTTTGAGAGGCTTGACATATTCTTGGTGTCTAATTATTGGGTTGGTGAAAGTTGGACTATCAGCTCTGAGTTCCTTGATTGGAAAGGCTTAGATCATTGGCCAAACTTTTAGCAACCTTCTTTAGGATTTCTAAAAATCCATCCTTCAAATTCTAACTTATGTGGCTTCGAGACTCTTCTCTATAGGGGTTTATTTCTCATTGGTGGACTAGAGGGAAACCAACATTTGGAATCGTTATGTTCTCTTTTACCAAGAAACTTCAATTTGTTAAATATATGTTGAAAAGATGGAATAGATGCTATTTTGGTAATGTGTTTAGAGCTAAGGAGGCTGGCCAATCTCACTTGGATGACATCACTCGCTAGATTAGAGATCATGGTTTAATTCAGGGATCTTTCCGATTAGAAGCAAAAGTTGTCAAAGATTTAGAAGAATGGGAGTTACATGAGGAAGTTTTTTAGAAGAAGAATTTAAAAGTCTCACATTGATTGGTTACAGGAAGCAGATAGAAATACAGCTTCTTTCATAACTTTGTTAAGGATAGGAGACAAGGGAATTCTTTTACTTCTCTCAAGTTTTTTGAAGGGCTTCAACTTTCATTTGCTGGGATGATTTCAAAAGAGGTGGTTTATTTTTATTCTTCTTTATTTACCGAGGATAATCTTGTAGCTAGGGGGGAAGAGGGCCTCATTCTTGAGTGTTTCCCTTCGTTGGTTCCTAATGAGATGAATGATGCGTTAATAAAGCCCATCATTTTGGAGAAATTGGTGGGAATTGTTTTCTAGATGAAGAAAGGGAAAGCCCATGGTTTTGATGGTTTTCCAATAGTTTGATAAAAAGAGTTTTGGGATACTGTTAAGTTGGATCTTCTAGAATTGATTTTGGAGTCTCAAAGGAATAAACATGTGTTGAAAGTCATGAATGCTACTTTCTTGACTCTTATCCCTAAAAGATAGGGAGTTGAATCTGATTCCTTTTAGGCCTATAGCCATGTGCAATGTTGTTTTACAAGATTATTGCTAAGCTGATTGCTGAAAGACTTAAGCCATGGCTTAGCTCTCTTATTTTGAAGGAGCAAGGGGGTTTTGTGGTTGGTAGACAAATTCTGGATGGCGTTGTTATGGCTGTAGAGGCTATTCACTCTATGGCAACATCCAAAGAGAAAGCTATGTTTATCAAGCTAGACATGGCCAAAGCCCATGACCGTGTCAACTGATCCTTATTTAAAGTTTTGAAAGCCTTTGGTTTTGGCAGTGAATGGATTGAGTGAGTCAAGAGTTGTGTTACCACCACCTCTTTTTCTAGTTCTCATAAATAGTGAGCCTTCCGAGCTTTTTGGGGCTACTTGGGGCCTTAGACAAGGAAATTTGCTCTCACCTTATCTATTTATCTTGATGGCTGAAGCTTTGGGGAGATTCTTAAAGTCTCATGTGAGGCAGGGCCTAATTCAGGGATGGAGTTGGGGAGATAGAGTTCCTCCTCACTCTCACTCACAAGTTGTGGATGATACAACTTTGATGGGTTTAGCCAAAGTATATGAAGTTGTTTATCTAAGAAGGGCTTGGACATTTATTTGGTTGCATTTGGGCAAAGGATTAATGAAGACATGTCCTCTATCTTCTTTAACAATAGTATGCCTATACAAAATAGGTTTGCAAGGGTTCTTTGCTTCTAGATTGTATATCTTGGTATTCCCATTTCTATAGGCTTAGTGCCTAGAATTTGGTAGGAAATTTTGGATAAGTTTTGCAAGAAAGTCTCCCATTAAACCTACAAGTGGTTTTCTTTAGTTGGGAGGGTAACTCTCTTGAAGTCAGTGATTCAAGCTCTTCCTCTATACAGATGTTTTGTGCTAGCAGCTCCTAGTTTCATTCATGAGTTTGATGCCCTATCTTGACAATTTGTGTGGGTTGGCAATCTTCTCTTGGAAAAATGGAGTTTGGTGAAGTGGAACTTTGTTTGTAGACCAAAGCAAGATGGGGGTTTAGGCCTCCGACAAACCAGTTTCAATGGTTAGGCTTTGGCGGCTAAACTTTACTGGAGAAAACCAGGATTGGGCTAGGATCCTCACTACGAAGGATCTGAGTAGGGTGGACTCTGAGGATGTTCCTTGGTGCAGCCTTGAAGGTAAATGATCTATAATTTGGAGCACTCTCAAGAGAGGGGGTAATTTAACTAAGCAAGGTCTTTTTTGGATTTGCAATAGGAGTTTAGATGCTTTATTTTGGCTTGATTCTTGGGATGGGTTCCCTCTGCTTTCATCTTTGTATCTATATCTGCTCTTTTTGAGTAACATTTTTCTTGAGGCTCGGTGGAGTAGGGTGGAAAATTACAAATCCTCTGTGCTTTTGGGGTAGGTTGAAATTTCTTGATGGAGAGATCCTCATGAGTGGCCTCCTAGAGGCTTTGAAGAGGATAACCAAGAGTTGGCTAAAATTTTGGTTGGTAGAGTTTTTAGCTCCTTGGAGGAGAAAGATATGATCTCTTGGGGCTTTGACACGAAAGGTAAACTTGCTATTGCTTTGGGTTACCAAGTGTTAGATAGGCAAAAGCATGCGAGAGTTGGTGTTCAGTGGTGGAAACAGGTCTGGAACAAGCTTTCTTGGCCTAAGTGCAATTTCATTTTGTGGCTGGTTGCCTAGAATAGATGTCTAACTTGGGATAATTTGAGAAAAAGAGGAAACTAGGGCCCCTCTATTTGTGTCTTGTGTAATAGCAGTGATGAATGTTCTCATATTTTCTTCCTATGCCCCTTCTCAAAGGAAATTTGGCATTGTTGGTGGGGGATTTGGAACAATTCCTGCTTCCATGCCTCCTCCTTGGAGTTTTGGAATACAGTGGGGATTCCCCCAACTTCATCTCTTTTTCTCCACATTGCTTGGAACATTGGCCCCTCATTCGTTCTTTGGAAAATTTGGTTCGAGAGGAACATGAGGATCTTTTAGGGGAAGAAATTGATAAGTAATCAGTTGTGGATACAAATTATTATGGTTTGCAAGAAAACTTATTAGCGAAATGTGATTTGCTTGGTAGTGTGGATCTGGTGATTTGGATATTAATCAAAGATTGGGCTCGGAGGGTTCTTGGTGAGACATACCCCTTAGGGCTTTTAGACAAGCTAAGAGCAAGATTTGTTGAGATGGATCCTGGACGCCCCCTCCTCATGATGTCTTGAAGATTAATTCAGATGGCTCGTCTAGGGGGAACCCTGGGCATGCTGGAATCGGAGTTGGTAGAGATAACTTTGGAATTGTTCATTTCATGTTTTCTATTTATAAAGAGCACCATACTAATAACCTTATGGAAGCACTTGCTATTATTTATGCTATAGAGAGATGTTATGCCTCTTGATGGAGAAGGATTATTTGTGAATCAGATTCACAGGTGGTGTTGGATATGCTAAATAAGAGACAAATGGGCGTGGAGAATCAGAAATTGGCCTCGGTAGTCAACTTGATTGTGGGGATGTGTAGATCTCTAGACTCTATTATTTTTTGTCACATCCAATGGGAATGGATCGAGTTGTAGATTGTTTGGCAAAATGGGATTTGAGCAGATGGATGGGCGAGATTTCAGGCTCTGGGGGTGCCTATCCTGAGTACTCTAGATATCTGAAGGAAGACTTGAGAGGATATTTGGGGGTTATGGGAGAGCTTTGATTATCTATTGGTTGTTTGGCCTTGGTGCATGTTGCTTGTTTTGTTGGCTAAGCTTGCCTTGTAATATTTTTTGTTATTTAATGAATTTTCATCCCTCTTTTAAAAAGCATTCGCCTTCTATAAATTTAATTTCTTAAAAATATAAATTATAAATCCATAAAAATTAAATAATGTTATATTAAACTTGAATATATTATAATATATTTAAAAACATTATAACAATTATGATTAAAATTTTAATTTTACTATTATAAATATATGAATAATAAATATACTATAGTTAAAAATCTAATTTTAATATATTGAATAAATAACAAATCACAAATGTTTAAAAAATAAATTATTAAGATATTAAATTTTATATAAAAAACAAAAGATAAACAAAAACAAAACTAAAAAAGAAATCTAAATACCAAAGTCGTTGCTCCCCTCTACACTTGGAATATGAGTCGACCAATTATTGGGATCAGAAAACCACAAATTTCTAATTGTCTTTTGAGAGGCGTTGTGATTTTTGTCTATTTTATTGCAGATTTATTGACTGTCATTGCTTAGTTGGAGATGGTGGAGTGTTACTACTGCTGTTGCTGTAACCTTGACCATAGTTATTGCAAGTCTTTGAGCTGTGCCTTCTTTCGTTTAAAGGGAAAATCTTGTTATGACAACCCCGGATATGACCTGGAATCTGCACTTTTTTTTTTCTTTTCAATGAGTAAAGGACATTCAATGTCAGCAATAAATAGCTTCACGTGCTATTCCAATTCAATTGTTCATTTATGCTTGGTCAAGAAGACTTTGGGCGTTATTCTTCCATAGTTCACCTCAGGGGTGCAATACAAATCCTCCATGGTGAACACCATCCTTATCCACCCCTCCATACGGATTCTGTGGTCCGGGGTTAGGGAGTGGACAATTAGACCATCCTACAGTGCATAGGGGTAAGCTCTTGAAGACTGAGTATGCTAGGTGTTCCTATCAATGGTAATCTCGGGTAACAAATTTGTGACACTCCAGCAAAGTGGAGCTCAGAATGATACCTATTTATTCTCCATTAGAGATTCTCCTTTCTCTAGTCCATCGGATAACTAAGCAACCATGGACATCCATTGTCGGCATGTAGTTGGCCTTAAGACCAAATGCTCATGGCGGAATCCGTCCTACTATCTGTGTGGTGTAACTAGTAGTCGCGCGACATCATATGCTCCTTGACTACTGTCAATCTCGAGCATGGATAAGCTTATCTCTAAATTGGTCATAGGGTTTCCATCAGTGATCACCTCAAATGAAGAAGGGTAGCCTACGTAATGAGCTAATCAGCCCCCACCTATGACCTCGTAGGGCCCTTACACCATTTGTAGCCATAAACGTCATCTCTTGTATCAAGCTTACCATTAATAATTGGAAGGAGATTTATAATTTGGAATAAGCGGGTACCTACTTGACCGTCCTTATGGTTAATCTACCAAGCTGGTGTTTGAATGATATATGGGTATTGTAATCCATTCTATCCCAAGTTGTTTAATTTCCATTAAACCAGGAGGCTTAGTCATTCCGTTGTAGTTGAGCCAATAAGGAAATCAGCCTACTACACAACCAATGATAGATCTACTATTGTTTTTATTGTCTTATAATGAGATTTGCAGCTGCTCATTAACATAGTACAGCCATGTGTGGGTTTCAATACATTTTCCAAAAGAAGACCAGAATGCCTTGAGAGTAAAATTCAAGTAAAAGCTTACATTACATCTAGGAAGCATACCATTCATTCTTATCATGGAGAATAAGTTGTCACATAAGGCTTCCCAATTTCTACTCAACTCCCTTAATATTTCAGATTTATAAATATTGCTGAACGAGTCAATTTACATAGCAGTCTGCCTTCTATACTAAATCACCACTTGCGTAAGAGTTCTTGGGTGAGTGAAATAGGGCGGACTAGGTTCAAGAGAAACGGTTTCTTGAGTTATTTTTAATTCAACCAGCAAAGAAAAAGGGTTGTTAATTACTTCCTCTGAGAGATAATGACAAACCTATGATCTCTTATTTTATTTTATTTCTTTATTTTTTTGTTTGTGTATGCATCAGCAGAGTGAGTGGACTTAAAGAAAATATATACAAGTTTTAATCATCAATCCCCCCTTACCCTAGCTTGCAACTCTACAAGAGGATATAACTATATATTTCTATTTCTATCTAAGCTTCAGCATGTTTTCAGCCTTAACACCATTAACAGTCACACAAAACCCCCAATTAGCTTAGTTTTTATGCATTACTTTTTTTTGGTTCCTACCCCAAATTAGACACAAAAGAAAACAAATAAGTTTTTATGAATTGAAAGACTTCTCAACAAAGCTGAAAGCATTTAAAGGAAATCTTCAAGAATTGCTGCGGGTAATGAAGGGGTAATTTACTAACCACAAATTCCCAGCTATATACATATATTGCAGCAGGTATGGAAGGGCAGATTACCAAACTAAAAATTTCCAGCTATATATATATATATATATATATATTTAAGCTGAAAGCATTTAAAGGAAATCTTCAAGAATTGCTGCGGGTAATGAAAGGGTAATTTACTAACCACAAATTCCCAGCTATATACATATATTGCAGCAGGTATGGAAGGGCAGATTACCAAACTACAAATTTCCAGCTATTAAGCAGATGAAGGTTTGAAAAAAAGAAAAAACCAATACAATAATATTAGTCTAACCTGGAAGATTGAAGTCACGGTCCTGCTACCAACTCTTCTAAATTCTTTCACTCACAGCGTTCTTCCCTCTCTTCTACCCAGCAACAAATACATATCCCAAAACAAAGGGGCGTAAGGTTTTTAAGCATGTCTGGCAGCATTTATTTATTGCAACTTCTATCAAAACAAGTCTTTTCAAGCATGGGTGCCATGTTGTCCTATAGGCATACCTCTCCTTTCTGTCCATCTCTACTTCCTTCCTCATCCTTGGCCATGTCCATTTACTCTACCTGTCCCTGCGTTTGGTGCATTTCCCATTTTGCAATAAAGTTTGCCCTTCTTATTTTATTTCCACTCCATCGTCACTTTTCTCTTCTCGTGAATGGTGTTTGGCATTTTATTTTTCCTTTTGTTTCCTAACTTTGGCCATGGCTTTGGTGTCATTTCATTTGCTAATGGTTCCAAAATCTTAATTACTTTTTGTTATTATTATTTATGTTGAACAAAATTAACTTTTGATTTTTTTAAATACTCCAATAATTCCTCTATGTTTATAATTCAATTATTTAATTGTAACTATATATATATATATATATATATATATATATATATATTATTTTAGATATTGTTGGATATATGCATGTTCATTCATAATGATTCTACTGTCGTCATCATTATCTAATGCCTACTATTTGGTTAAATTTTCATCCAAGTCTCATAAAGAATTAATCGGAAACAAGTAAATAATGATGATTATACGAATGTCTAGGGTCCCTAGGTTAAATGGTAGCATCAAACAATTCCGACTAGACTCGCTTACCCTCCTAGGGAATTATTAAATAAGTTAAATTCAAATGGATTTTGAAAATACAAGTTATCCGAAAGGTTACCCAAGGACCTTGACACCATGGATGGTACTAAGTTACCTCTAACTCACTGACAGAACCACAAAATCCGCTTCATATTGCACCCCAGTACCTGCAACCAACGACAAACCTCACACAAGACCCCCAACAAATTATTAGTCCAGGTTAATCTAAACAAAATAAACACATTAAATTAAAGATAACATAATAAAGATATCAAATACACAAGATTATATTAGCATCAAAATTCACAACTAGCACACACACACACACTCACATATATATATGTCCATGTAGCAAACTTAAGAACCCCACCCCTAGTCCAAATTACATCGGGGCTAGGGTCATGCAAGATAATTGTCAAGGTTTTTTAAGGGGATATTACAAATCTCCATCGACCCATTGTCTAGTTCATTAGGGCAATTTTTTGTGTGAATGAGAACTAATTTTTACTATTTCTTTGTAGTTCGCTGAAATTCAAATTTCATAGATGTAGTTTGGCGAACCTTGTGACATCATTGATTGATGCCAAATGCCAGAATGGTAGTGGTAAAGATAAATATTATATGCCAATTGATATATATATATATATATATATATATATATATATATATATATATATATATATATATATATATATATCTTTATCAATTGACATTTAATAGTGATAGTTTTAGTTGTCTATATTCTTGATTCTGGTCTCCACTCCTAGACCCCCTCATTGTAATCATATTTCTTATATGACGAGATCCCACTAACTAGTGGGGGTTTGGGAGTGGAGATCCTAATGGGTTCTAGGCAGTACCAATAAGTTGCACAAGGTGTTTAGATGAAAGAAAAACCCAACAATAGAGAAAATGAGAAAAGAGAGAGTGAAGAGAGCAAAATCATCTTTGTATTGGGTGAAATGATGCTTTTAGGGTTTTTGGATGCAAAAAAATGGTAAAAAATGTCTTTTTAGTTACTTTTTGGTGCACAGCACCTTTTGGTATGCTTGGGTATGCCCAAGTTCGTACATTGGTGTCCCAGACACCTGGGTACATAGCTAGGTGTACCCCACAGTGAACCCATACCCGGTACAGATGCAGGATGCCTTAAGGGTGTACCCAGTAATCTAGGTATTTACTATTGACAATTGCTGCTGTCTTGCATGGGCTTTTCTTTGTTTCCTGTCAAATTAGTTTTTAAAGTTGCAGCATTCATTTAAATGGGTTTTGGATTTTATCTTTTTGCCTTCTGTTTTTTGGCTCATTGACTGACACAAGTTTTGTTCTGTATTTATTTGGGTTTTGAGTGCATATCCTCAAAAACTTATTTTCGTCTTGATTATGTTGAGACTGTATTTTATTAATTAATCTCTCTTAACATTTTCTTGGGAATCAGAAATAGAACTTCTGACCACATTATTGCATTTTGCTGACATCCTTTTATATAGGTTCATCAGGTGCAAGGTCCGGTGGAAGGGGATAACACAAACAAAACAGAAGCTGTGGAAGGGGATAACACAAACAAAACAGAATCTGTAGAAGGGGATAACACAAACAAAACAGAATCTGATTCGGAAGCTGCAGCTTCTGAGAACAGTGACACCGACAATGGTGAAGATGAACCTGCTTCTGAATGATTTACATGTTCCATTTACTACAATTTTGGAGGGGAAGTGTGCAATTGTTGAATTTTGAGACACTTAATTGAAATGTCCTTCCATTGTCATGCATGGGGTGTCTATAGTTTAATGAACACAAGTCATGATGTCCTCTTGGTTTTCTTCTGGATAAAGTTTATCCTTCCTACAGGTCATTGGATTTGTAGCATGAAATGAGTCAAATTTCACGTTCCACCTTAATTTATAGGTTAGGTATAAGAAAACCTTAGTTTAAGGAAATGTGTATTTAATTGTGTTTTGGAGGACAAACATGTTGAGGAGATTTTTCTTTAATCTTGGAGGATGTAAATACATTTTTTTTACTATTAAAAAGAAGTCTTTCTTTTAAATGATTTACTCTTTGTCACTTTATCCTAGTAATATTTATAGATTTCTTTCTCATATTTTTTCACTAAGAACTACAATGTATATGCTCCATATGGAAAATCTTTGAAATCTAGAATTAAGATTGCATTATGATGTTGATTGGAAATAAAGTTTAAAGTTTGGATTAATCATCAGTAATATATATTATAGATTGACAAGAATGAATGTTGCTCCACCAATTCCATTATTCTATTTTGCTTTGCTATTAATATTGTTATTATAAGTGTCTTATTATTTGTAATCTATAAGCTGAATCATATGGTATTTATTTTTTATTTCTTGGACGACAGAATTCTAGAAACAATTGAAGCATGCTTTACAAGCACTTAGTGTTTTGGAATTTGTCCATATTTGATTGTTAGCTTTAAGAATATTAGCTGGGTTTATTCAAGGATCATGGTAGAATGGAAATCTATGGTCTTTCTGCATCAAGAATCATTGAGACTGTAGAAACACCTGTCCAGATCCTGTAAATAGAAATTAACATGTTCTTAGGCTTGTAATTTATATTCTTTATGTATTTTAATTTGCTTTAATATTCTTTAGAGGTTGTGCAAACAGTTCGCTGCCAGGTTATTATTTGGAAATTATGCTATGATTGTGGTATGGCAGAAGCTTATGGTCTCTAGTGTGGTGTCATAGAGAGAGTTGTGGGGAGTGCATGAAGCATGTGTCCAGACTCTGTAAACAAGAAGTTGGTTGTAAAGTTTTTAGCTCATCTATTATATTTATGTTCATCTATGCGTGTATGATGGACGTATTAAACTTGTTTTTCTGCACATTGTGCACAATCATAATTTTCACCTCTATGATTGTGGTATGACAGAAGCTTGTGGTCTCTGGTGTGATGTCATAGAGAGGGTTGTGAGGAGTGCATGAAGCATGTGGCCAGGCTCTGTAAACAAGAAGTTGCTTGGAAAGTTTTTAGCCCATTTATTATGTTTATGTTCATCTGTGCATGTACACACATATGCATGTATGATGGACCTATTAAATTTGTTTTTCTGCACGTAATGCACAATCATAATTTTCACCGTACTTGTTAATTTAGATCCAACATGGATTCACATTTTTTTTTCACTGTCCAGTAAGGATTTAACATATCCAACACAATATACCATGGGACTTGAAACTGGATCACTTGCATTTCACATCAACCAAGAAGTTAACTGTTGCACCACATGCCCATGTGCAAGAAGATATAGATTCATGTTGACTGAATGCCATACCATATTATGGTTTATGTAAATAAAAAATAAAAAATTGACATTCAGGTGGAACTTGTTCTTTTTTAATACTCAGTGTAGAATGCAAGTTGTTGGACAGATCACACCACAGAGAATAGATCGAAAAATTAGGGCAGTAATGCTGATTGCAAAACTATGAATTCGATTGCGTTGTTAAGTATCAATGCCAGAGTTTGCTGGATTTATTCAAAACCGGTGTATAAAAATAAAATTGTAAAATTTGTTGTGAATTGCTAGTAAATTCCTACACAGCAGAAAAATAATATTCAAGTTTGCTTAAAAAAATGTTTTAGACTAGGGTTTTATGTTTATGGCCTTTATCAAGAAAATTTACTCTGGAAAAATGGGAGCCCATCTGTTTTCAGCAGCCATTCTTCATTTTGGAGGATTTCTAGTGTCTCTTTCTATTCGTGATTTGCTTTTGGGTTAATCTTGATCACAATGGAGGTTTACATCGGCAGTGGCCTATTTATTCACTGAAGGGTGAAAGGTGAGCAGCAGCCAGGCAAGATCAGTTTTGGGCCCTTCTTTGCGGGCTCTCTTTCCTCTCAACTTCTACAAGTAAATGTAAATATCTTTTTAAATTTAAAGCATAATAATATTCATAAAGTAAACTTAATTTAATTTAAAATTAAGCTATTATTAATACTCAATATGTATACTTTTAGGTTAGATTTTAATTTTCATAGTTGTTATTTTTACATTTACTTTAGTAATTTTAAATTTATTCAGATTTTCAGTATCTTTTGTTTTTAAAATTTGAATTAATATATTATTGGACATCATAAATTAATTTTAACATTAAACCACATGTATATATATTATGAGGCGGATGCTGATTTGCTCCAGAATTCCACCCAACCATATTTTTCTAATTTCTAACTTAAAAATTCAGGACAATTCTGTGGATTGCAAAACTATGAATTCTATTGCATTGTTAAGTATCAATGCCACAGAGTTTGCTGGATTTATTCAAAACCGGTGTACAAATTATTTTTTTAAAATTTGTTCTGAATTGCTATAGTAAATTCCTACACAGCCTAAAAATAATATTCAAGTTTGCTTAAAACAATGTTTTAGACTAGGGTTTTATGTTTATGGCCTTTATCAAGAACATGCACTCTGGAAAAATGGAGCCCATCTGTTTTCAGCACCCATTCTTCATTTTTGAGGATTTCTAGTGTCTCTTTCTATTCGTGATTTGCTTTTGGGTTAATCTTGATCACAATGGAGTTTTACATCGGCAGTGGCCTATTTATTCACTGAAGGGTGAAAGGTGAGCAGCAGCCGGGCAAGATCGGTTTTGGGCCCTTCTTTGTGGGCTCTCTTTCCTCTCAACTTCTACAAATAAATGTTAATTTCTTTTTAAATTTAAAGCATAATAATATTCATAAAGTATAACTTCATTAAATTTAAAATTAAGCTATTATTAATACTCAATATGTATACTTTTAGATTAGATTTTAATTTTCATAGTTTTTTTTTTTACATTTACTTTAGTAATTTTAAATTTATTCAGATTTTCAGTATCTTTGTTTTTGAAATTTGAATTAATATAATATTGGACATCATAATTCATTATAACATGGAACCACATGTATATATATTATGAGGCGGATGCTGATTTGCTCCAGAATTCCACCCAACCATATTTTTCTAATTTCAACTTAAAAATTCAAGGCAATTCTTTGGATATAAGAAGCCAAAGACTAGCTCTTTTTCCTCTGTAGAATAATTCTTGTTCTCCAGGTTCTTGAAAATTCAGTCTTTTCGTCATCAGCAAAGTAGACGCTCCATCTTGGAAAAATATCATCCAATGCGGCTAACTTTTACACTCTTGCCCTTCTGCCACCTAATCTTTATATTTGACCATATTTGAAATGGAAAGTAGTTTTTTGTGCAATCATATGCTTGTTACATATGATTCTTTTTTGATCAGAAACAGGTATGGCCTCTTGAATGTTTACCAGGTTTTAGGATTTGTTTTTGTTCCTGTGAATGCCCTTGAAGGAATGTCTTATCCAGCAATGATGGGCTACAGCTTGAACCCACCCAAGAAGCTGCTCATGGGGATCTGTCTCCCTGTGGCTGGCAGATTTTTTTTTAAGAATGGGCTTCAGAAGCTTCTGATTGCATTTCAGAATCTTCCATGCTTGTCATTTATAAAAGAGACATCCTCTCTACCCTGCATTGTTTTTATTATACCGATATTTGCAGCCTGCCTAGGTTCTCTCCTACCATTTCACATTTATAAAAGAGACATCCTCTCTACCCTGCATTGTTTTTATTATACCGATATTTGCAGCCTGCCTAGGTTCTCTCCTACCATTTCACAGAGTATAGAAATTAGAAGTGATTAAAATTTCTTTCCTGATGTGACCAGCAAGGGACTCTTGAAGGCTGCATGGCCGGGTCAACAGAAAAAAGAGCAAGAGCTAGGCCTACAGTCCTCTGCCACGCCCTCCAATCAATACCCAAATGGCTTGAACAGGCAGTAAGTACAACAAAACTAGGGGGAAATTGCCATATACCTGTTTGAAGCTAGGCTTTTCAGACTGTCACTTGAAGGATATACAACATTCTTCATTATTATTTGCGGAATTAACTCGACTATGAAAGATTGAAAACAAAACAAGTTCAATGCTTGTATATATTAGCCTGACGTATGGCAAGTTTCCTAGCTGTAAAGAAAAACCCATGACTATAAAAAGGACATTATTTTATTTTTTATAATAATCAATGTATGGTTGATATGGTTTTGGAACTTATGAAATTAGGGCTTCCTACAAACCAATTCACACCCTTATTTGGCCAGGTTGTTGGGGCAACTTATCATCTCTTCTGACCTCTTCGTGAGCTTGGGTGATATCTGCTATGTGCGAGATGTCTATTAAAGCTGATAGGTGAGACATCAGCACTTTCATAATTGCATCTCTAACTACTGGAGTTTTCTTGTTTATTCAGATTACAAACAATTTTCAATAGCTAGATGTGGGAGTACGCTGTATTGTGTTGGCCAAGTTCTTGGAATATTCACGTAATAGAAATAAGTATAGCACTCTGCTTTTGATGTCTCGTGATAATCACTTCTATTGCTGGGAATTGTTTTTCCTTTTGTCACTTCATATTTAAGCTTCAATTTACTTTCCCATTTGTTTCCCACTTTGCCAAGGCTGCAGGTGCCTTATTTTTATCATCCCTTCTATCGTCCCTTAGGAATGGCTTTTTAAATAAATAAGTAAAAGCATAAAACGTAGTTATAATGGATGTTAATACATGACCTGCTTTCTAGGAATCCCAATAGTGTCAAATTAACCACCCATGGAATGCCGGCTTACACTGGACATAAAATATAAAAGATGAAAAAGGAGATATTTAAAACCAATTCAGTCAAAGAGGAAAGTGGGAATTTAATGGCAGAGTATGGGCTCCTTAGGAGGATTGTAAGTAGTTGGAGGAAATACAATAGCCTGCAACGACAATAATATGGCATGGTGGCCCTTCACAACCAAGGGGTTTGTGGGCCAGGACCTACAAGAACGGCGTGTGAAAAGAGGAGAGGAGATACTGAATGGGAGGTGTAGATGCTCATCAAAGCACATAAGGATGGATGAATTTCATCAGAGCATAAATGTTTGGGATGGAGGAAAAGTGAGAAGGAAGGAGTAGCCAAGGATAATGGTGTAGGCCATAACGTTGGTGTGTACAAATAAAAGAAAGTATAAAATGTGGCAGCAAGTATGGTGCAACATGGCTTGCCATTTACATACAGATATCACTTCCATTCTCCAATCATGGCTGAAGCATGTTAAAATGGCTGAAGGTTTAAACGGGTGCAGGAGTTGTTGCAAAGACAAATGCAGAGGCATGGAGAAGGCATGTCCAGGTTGGATGTAATGTTCCCAATTGTTTTTTATCTGAAAAGAGTAGCCAAAATTCTGCAAGCTGGATCTGAAAGGTAATAACTATTATGAATCCCTTTGATATTGAAGATGTATAGTTACAGTGCTCAGAATTAGTTACCAGATCTGATAGAACTGTCGAATTTTGACAACCAATGTGCACAACCAGCTGAAAATACACTTTAATAAGAACTGCAATAAAATTTCCAGAAATTATGACAAAGGGGCAATAAATTTTCAAATCTATAGATTGATCACTATATCCATCATAGTCATAATGGTCCTCTGAAATGAGATATATGTCCAAACTGACAGCTATAAATTGCTGGTATAATAGTTCGCAACAACGAGGTTGATGTAGAAAATTGCTGTCGACTAGCAGCTGGGTAAATCTTCCAGTGGACCTGTTGTAATCAGTGTTAATGCTTTGTCAATTCAGTGCCTCTCAACTGTTCACCCTTGATAGTAGTTGTATTTAGTTCACCATGATGAGAAAATCCAGGTGATACTAACAACTTATAAATGTGGATGCACGCTAATACAGATTGGCAGGTCAGTACACACACTGGGTTATGAGTTGTTGGACGCAATCAACACTTAAATGGCGTGGATGATATGCGTATAATAGTCCATGGAAGGAGGAAGAATCGTAGATGATATGCTTCCTCGACTATGAAATGTAGATGGTAAATTGGTGTTCCTTTGATATTAGTTTGACAGCTCTTGTTCACCTTAAGGTTGAAAATTCACAAAATTTCTGAATTAGCTCGACATACAAACCCTATGTGGAATTTTCCTTCATGTAAAGATGAGGGTTTTCGATTATACCGTTGGAGTTGGTTTTTGAATCCTACAGTTCCATAAATTACCTGCAACCAAAATATATATCACAAAGAAAGAACATAATTGACTGTTTTATAATCTATGTTTGAATTGATGAAGATTGAGCTTCTGAATTGAACTGATAATTGGATCGGATGATTAAAAAACTACCATAGATGAAAGCTTAAGCCAGGATTAAATTAAATTATGACAAAGTGTTCTTGCTAGGTATGAAACAAAAAAATTCATGAACTAGCAATAATAAAATACCACTTAGGTTTAGTTTAAGTGTAATAAAATAAGAAGGGGATCTGATAAATTAAAGGATTAATAAATTAATTAATTAGATGTGTTTTTTAAAAATTCTAACATTTGCTTCCTAGATGAAAGTCAAGAGGGTTTTCATCCTTGGATGTAAATCGAACACAAGTTCCCAAATAAAAATGCAAATGAAATCTTGATGATCAAGTGATGTAATGTCCCCTCCTTAGGCAGGTAAATTGATAGATGAGGTTAACTTAATATATGGTTCCCGTATAACAGAAAATTGTATAAGGGGCCCATTCAAGGGCTTATAGAGACATATTAGGGCTTTGTGAGTCAGATTGATACAGTCTCTTAGATTTTAGGAGGAATCGGGGGTTGACCAAGCTCGCAATGGTCAGACAACATCGGTGGATAGGTGTCATCAAACAAAATTTAAATTGAGATCCAATTATGAATAAATCGAAAATGATTTAATTGTTTCCTAAATTAGATGCTAAAAAAATGATAATAAAGGGCAATTATTATAATCACTTTATAATATGTAATAATTATAATAAAGGGGTTTATGACACAACTCCCTAGACAATAAAGTTAAGTTAAACTTATAAGAGGGCCATTTTACCATGACAAACAAGGCCTCCATGTTGGTCGCTCCCTAGGCAAGGGACTTAATTAAAATAAAATATTTTAGTGTTTGTTAAAATAAAATATTTAAATAAAAATCTTTAAAAAAGAAGAAGGAAAAAAATGGCTTTGCACAGTAAGCGAAAATCGCGAAATTTTCGATACTCCAAAACTCTACGTTAAAGAGCGAGGAATGATAGAAAATTTAATCAACACCATGGGAGAAGGGGAAAGAGAAAGAGAAATCGTGCAGTTGAATTTTCACATGGCAATCATTCTGCGGATCTGAATCAAACTAGGGCTCTGAGACCTCCTCCATTTTAGCACAAGAAAATCTGGAATGATAACCCTACATCTACAAGTAGGGCAGACGAATGGCAAGGGAGACTGAGGAACCCTAGATTTGTTGGCTTCAACACAAATTTAAACAAAGACGGGGGCGATGACTGGCACGTTGTGCGAAATTGTAGAACAAGGTATGATGGCGGAAATAAAAGCAATGATTTGAAGGGTTTATGTGTTATCTCCATTACTCGCAAGTTACCAGGCTTTGCATCTGGCGCCAACAAAATTCCGCTAGGGCGCTCTGCGGAAAAATGACCTCCCATCAATACTTCAAATCCTACGGATCCACCCAACATGCCACCGAAGTTTCCCCGTCGAAAGTATAAGCAACCACAACAAATTTTTTTGCCAAGATAATAAACTGCCTGGAATAAAATCCAGCGATCGAGATCATTTTAATCAAGGTTTTGGAAACCCTAAAAATCCTTGGGGTCCAATGAGAAATATAGAGCATGGAGGGATTCACCTATTGGCGAGGCAAGCAAATACTATGATTATCAATAACAAATACTCAAAGGGTCTCTACGAATATTGGAACCAATGGCTTATATTGTAAATGGTGCAGTTTTGGTTCCTCCCTGGAATATGTTGTTCAATGGCTCCAAGAGATGTTTGGGGACTAGGTAATTATTACTATCCTTGATGAAGATTTTATGTTCATAGATTGTAAAATTATGGCTTTGAAAAATATGTTATTACTTGGAGAATCCATTTTCTTTAAAGGATATAATTTCAAATTTTTTTTGAATGGAAACCTAATTTCAATTCAAAAGATTTTTACAATGCGACTGCATTGAGATGGATAATTATCCCAAACATGCATGGAGAACTACTACACAACTGTACTTTTTAATACGAATAGGGGATCTCTTAGGGGGTTTTAAGGGTTTGGAGATAAATTTTGTTTCCTCATCCAATGTCAAGATATTAGTAAATTTGGAAATGAATTTACAATTATTAAAACCAATTAAAATAATCACAAACCAATCTATTTATCTACTAGAACCAAAAATATTTAGAGGAAATATTTATGATAAGATTAATCTAAATAAGACCTAATAACAAAAATAAAAGCAATTCAATAACAAACTAACTTTGGATAAGGGATAGGAAAGTACATACAAAGAGTCTTGTGACATTAGTGTTCAATTCAATGAAGAAAATGGAGGGTTCATCATTATGCAAGGATACACAAATCCTACACATACTAGGGATGCTCAAATTAATGGAGGAAGCCAAGGGGATTCTGAGATTGAAGAGGGGGAGATTGTGGACAATATAGACAAAGTTATCTCTATTAAGGGAAGTAGAAAGATGTAAGATGAATTTCTATTAACAAATAAACCCCACCAAGATATGGGTGCCAATCTGGAAATTGGAAATACAAACATCATGGCTTCCCCTAACAACATCACTTAAAAAGGGGTGGAAAACCTTATGGTTGAATGTGATGTAAGACAAAAAACCAAAGCTGATTTTCTACAGATGGAGACAAAGGGGATCATAGAAGAACCATACAAGGTAACGACTAACCCATCCTTAGAGGGTTATAATGTAGCAACAGTAACCAATTCTAAGCAGATTAATGAAGGGGATAATGAGTCACATGATAAGATCAAGGAGTTTTATGATAAATTTGAGTTTCATGTCTTCAATGGGTAGGATAATAGGTGTTATGCAGGAGAGAGGACAAGTAACACAGAAGAGGAGAATCCTAATGAGATACATGACTAGTTGGGGTGTTATAACATTGGGAATGATAAAGAAAACTCCTATCAGAACTATGATGTAGATAAGGAGGCACGTAGAGAAGAATGTATGGAGGATGAAGTATACATGACCATCGAGGAAGAGAACAAAATAATAATCGACTATGTATGTAATGAGGTGATTAATGAACTCATGGCACAATTCGTCGAAGAAATAGGCGATGATGAAGAGCTGGCATTGCAACAATAGTTGGTAATTGCAAAAATTATTGCACTAAAAGAAGAGCGGTAGAAGGATGAGGTAATGGAAATGGTGGTTGAATTACATGACAAAGATAAGGATTAAGAAGATGATATTCTAGGCATTGCATTAACCAAGGTAGGCAAGGAAATGTCAGATTGTGCTAAGGTAGGCAGAAAAAGTGGTAGAAAATATATTGTTGAACTAAGATCTAAAGATGAGGAAGCTAAAGGCCAGACTAAGTTGACTACTTTATTATTGTAGGAAACAAAGTTAAACACAAAATAAATTGAAATATTTAAGAAAAAGTTAGGTTTTAAAGAAATATATGGTCATTCGAAAAATGGAGCCTCAGGAGGATTAGCAGTTATTTGGGATCCTAGATCGGTTTCATTTAGAAAAGATAGATCTAATGATAATTGGATGAGTGGGATGGCTAGAAGCATTAAAACCAACTTGCAATTTCTCTTAATAAATGTATATGGCCCTATACAAAACATGGATAAAAAGAAAACTTGGGATGAAATTGGACATTATTTGTAGTCAACACCCAATCAGACATGCATCGTAGGTGGGGACTTCAATGCAATTTTGAAATAGAGTGAGAAGAGGTGGGGTCTGAAATCTATCTCAGAATATGAGAGAGACTTCAAGGATTGGTTCTTCAAGAGTAATCTAATGGAAATAAAAATAACCAATGATTCATTCACATGGAATAATAGAAGGTTGGGATTCAGTAATATAGCTAAAAAATTGGACAGGTTTTTTCTTCGAGGAAGCATGATAGACCTATCAAGCACCTTATAAGCTAAGATCCTTCCTCTATTGGGCTCAAACCATTCTCTAGTACAACTGAGCTTTATAGATGACACCAAGTCTAGTAATTGTCCCTTCAAGTTTGAACTGATGTGGTTGAAAGATGAAAATATTATGGAACTTATTGAGAAATGGTTGAGAAAAACTAAGGTCATGGGGTCCAAGCTATTCAGGATTGTTAGAAAATTAAAGGTAATAAAGAACAACCTGTTAATATGAAACATAACTCACTATGGTAATATCTTTGAGAAAAAAGGAAAAATTAGAAGAGGAAATGGATACTGTCAATAAAGAGGTTATTGAGAAAGGTATGGATGCAACTCTCTATCGCATAGAGAAAGTGCTTCTAACTAAATATGAGGACATCCTAGCAAAAGAAGAGATCTTTTGGTGCCAGAAATAAAGAGAAACATGATTAGAAGCATGTGATAAAAATACGTAATTCTTCCATAATAACACTAAACAAAGAAGGATAATTAACAAAATAACAAAAGTCAAAACTAGTGAAGGTAATTGTACTGAAGAATCAAAATAAATTGCAACTGAAGCAGTTAAGTTTTACAAAAAGATCCTTAACAATTGGGATGGATCCAATTTAGGCACAAGGGATATAATAATTGCAAATATTCCAAAAATTATAACTAAGGAACAAAATAGAAGTTTGGGAGCTAGATTCTCTAAAAGTGAAATTGAAACAACATTAATGAAGATGAACCCTGATAAGGCACTGGGCCCTGCTAGGTTTCTTGCTGCCTTTTTCCAAAAGTGTTGGCATTTTATAGGAGATGAGGTAAGGTAGGCTTTGGAGGGGGTAAGAAATTCCAGGAGCATGCTTAAGGAAATAAATAACACTTTCCTTTCCCTTATTCCAAAGAAAGATAAAGTAGACAATTAGGATGATTTTAGACATGTAGCATTGTGTAATACTATTTATAAACTACTCACTAAAACTTTAGCAAACAAATTGTAGAAACTGCTACCCTTCTTAATAAGTGAGGAACAAACGGATTTTGTCTAGGGTAGGTCAATTTATGATGGTGTTATCATAGCCCATGAGGCTATTCACTCAATTCGGCATAGCAAAGAACTCAATATGCTTATAAAGCTAGATGTCAAGAAAGCCCGTGATAAGGTGGATTGACACTTTCTTTGCAAGTTCCTCGAAGCTTTTGGATTTTCCAAACAATAGATAAATCTTATTTATGAATGTATATCTACTCCTAGGATTTATATTTTAGTTAATGGCACCCTAGAAGGATATTTAGTATTTCTAGAGGGCTTAGGCCAGGGGATCTGATATCCCCCTTCCTTTTCATTATTATGGTAGAATCATTAGGCAAATCCATTACTAAAGCCAAAGAGATGAAATCCCTCAAAGGCATTAAAGTTACAAGTGAACTGGACCCAACAACATACATCAAATTTATAGATGATACAATGTTATATGGTCAAGGACATATACAAGAATCCAAGGCCTTTAAAAGCTTACTAGATTCCTATACTAGTGCATTGGGACAAGAAATAAATAAAGATAAATCTGAAATCTTATTTTTTTAACACTAATAAGGCTACAAAAAATACAATATGTAATATCCCAAACTTCAAAAAAGGTGAATTGCCTTGCAAATATCTTGGATTGCCTTTGGATAAAGGCAAAAAATCTTCAAATCTTTGGAATCAAATGATATAAAAAATCAAAAATAAAATTGATACTTGGAAAGGGAAATGACTCTCTTTAGTTGGAAGAGCCACTTTGATTAGATTTGTTCTATCTTCCATGCCTATATATCAGTTGTCATGCATAGATCTTCTGGTAGCCATGAAGGATGAACTAAATAAATGCCTAAGAACATTCTTTTGTCAAGGCACTGGGGATAAGAAAAAATTATCATTACTTGCCTGGGACAAGATTTGTATGCCTAAGGATGAAGGTGGGGTGGACATAAAAAAACATAAGAGAACATAGAAAAGATCTTGGAGAAAAATTAGTTTGGAGGATGTATAAGAATCCTCATTTAAAATGGGCAAAAATTTTATACTATAAATACTTAAATAGTAATGACCCTACTACTATCTTCAGAACAGTAACCCCTCCTAGTGGCTCGCGAATATGGAATTTTATGTTGGACTACAGAAGCACTATAACTAAAAAACTTACTTGGAATCTTGGCAGCGGTAATAAGGCCTTCTTCTGGTCTGATTCCTGGGGAGGTTCCAAGGCAATAGATAAATTGCATAATTTTGCAAATTCCAAATCTATTTTAGAAGCATGATGGGGAAAACAGGTCAATAACTACATTGATACTGTGGATGGAGACACTGCTTATGGTTGGGTATGGAAATCTTTAGATAATATAGAAATACCAATAAGAGAAAAAGTGGAGCTAATAAAAATTCTTAATTCTAGAAAACCAACCTTTCATCTAGGAGAAGACAATCTAGTTTGGGATGGATCTAAAACTAGTGAATATAACACTAAGGATGGCTATAACTCCCTAATCAAGAAACAAGTCAGACCAAAAACTAATTTACCATTAAAGTTATGTTGGGAGAATAAATGCTTACCCAAAGCAGGAATGTTTTTGTGGCTAGCCTTACAAAATAGGATCCTCGCTGCAGAAATCTTCAGAAGAATGGGATATGCAGGCCCAAGTAGATGCCCCCTAGTGAAAACTTTAGTGGCGATTATTTTTCATTTGGCGAATGTTGCATGTTGGTAACCCCAGATTTGGCAAATATAATACATATATTGGATTGACCATATCGCCTAAAATTTATTAATATTGGTCCAATGCCTGAGCCCATCACACATCGATTTATCTAATTTTCTCCATTTCTTTCACATTATCACTAATGGAATATAATTTTTGGACACGTCAAATTTTAAACATTCACCTATAATTTCAAAGTGGACCCAAATCGACGACCTATATTCTCCAATAGTTTTATACATATATTTTTATAGGTGACCCCAAATTCGTTTGGCATTTTGCGGATGCATGTTTCAAACCAACGCATTTTCGCCAACTTTATTAATCATACCAAAGTATTGGACGACCCATAATCACCTCGGAAATAACAACCTTAGAAATAACACAAGACATGTTATAATTACGCGGGCTTCGCCAAATATTTGTATACCTAATACCTCCTACCGAATTCACCAAAAAAGGATTAGTATAAATACATTCATAGATCAATGTTATTGTACACAATTTGGTTTGGTTCAATTTGATCAATAGCAAAGTTTAGACTGTTGAGTGCATTGGCGAGTTGCGACTGCAATTGAATTTGAGGCAAAGGTAAGTGATTATTATTCTGCAACTATGTAATTTTGAGTTCATTCTTATTTAGTGGGGACCATTTAGTGAACAATGGTGACTAGGGAGACCCCAGACATGATTTTAGGGCCAATGGATCATATTTATATATATTATAGTTCCATTGTCACTTCTTCAACAAGTAAACATTTTTTTTTGCACTGGTAGGTTGGTAGCCTTTATTTCACTGAAGAATCGAGATGTCGAACAAGAATAAGGGTAAGGCTCCTGCAAATGGGGAAAGCCAAGAGAGGCCATCAAAATGCATAACCTTATCATCGTACTTTGGTCATGGTGTTGGAAATGTTTTTGGCCAAAATCGGGAAGCTACTTCATCACAAAAAGATTTTCAAGATTCACAACCTGAACCTACATGACATATTGAAGATGTCAGCGAACCTGATATCTCAGATCACGATGAACTTGAAGAAGATTTTCAGTTAAATACCTAGAGTATCCATAATGATATAATCAACTTGGATGAGACTAAGAATGTCAGAGAAGATGATGGTGCAGGGAAGAAGAAAAGAAAATACAATTCAAAGAATGGTGGATAATTGAAATAAGATTGGATGTGGGATATGTCGAGGAATTTTCAAGTAGAATGGGTGTCAAAGTATCCATTTATTGAACTAGTGGACAATCCAATTGAAGGTGAGCCTTCGGTAGAATGCAGATGTAAGATTTGCACCAAGATAAATAAGAAGGAAAAGAGGTTGCAGCTAAAAATTGACACCATATAAAAGCATATGGGTAAAGTTTACGAAAAGAAAACCATAGATGGAGCTCAAAAATCAGTGATAAGATGGAAAACAAAAGAGGAATCTTAGCATGATAGGAATGCAAAATTATTTGAATTTCAGCAGAATATAAAGATGAAGCCTGGTGAAGTTAAAGGCTCTATTGAAGTTTGTTTTGGAAAAGCATTGGAAGTAGAACTAATGGGAAAAGTTGTTCAGCTAAGTGTTGTCTTTAATATTTTGAGGAGAGGGCATCCTATGACAGACTACCCATCATTGAGTGCTTTATTACAGTTTTTGAAAGTTTGTAACTATCCTAACATTCACTGGTCAATAAACAGTGGATGAGAATGGGCAAGTTGTCTTGCCGAGGTTGAAAAAGAAGATCTAAAGGAAAAAATTAAAGAGTCAAATTTTATTGCATTGTCTTTAGACGAGGTTGCAACAATAGATAATACTTCTTGGGTATGCATGCATGTTTATACTGTACACAATTTTGTCTGTCAACCTCATCTATTAACTGTTGCTAAAATGAAGGATAACACAACAACAAAAAAATTATTTGAACTAGTAAAGAGTTCTCTAATTGAATATGGAGGTATAAATGACATGACGATTGCCAAAAAGTTGGTGTGTGTTGGAGTGGATGGAGCTTCAGTAATGCAAGGCCACAAGAGTGGTCTTTGCACAAAGATACAATATTCTTGTGCACCCTACGTTACTCCCATCCACTACATGGCCCACATAATAAATCTAGCTTTTGGAGTTGTCAGCAAGCATGCTCTAGTACAAAAAATTAAACTTTTAATCAAAGAGCTCTACCAATACTTCTGTCAAAGTCCAAAATGATTGAGGGAATTTCAACACTTTGCCGAAGGACTAACCAATGGGAACAAGCTTCTTAAGGATAATGATACTAGATGGATCTCTTTGGATGGACCATCGCATCGAGTTTTTTCAAAATATCAATCATTGCTTGGTCTAATTAACTCAAGTTGTGGAGAAGTAGGGCTACCAAAATTTCCTATGTTGCTGCAAATGTTACGTAATGTAGAGACACTCTTAACGTTATCAAATCTTCTCCCTATGCTTGAAAAAAAGAGAAATATAATGAAAAAGGCCCAACAAAGAGATATGTATATTGCAGAATATTCTGTGCTGCATAAATTGACATGCATGACGCTCGATAATCTCTATCGATCATGTAATTATGTAAAATTTTTCAGCTAGCTGAAAATCATAGATTTGGACAATCTTGATAACTTTTTAAAGATCTGTGCAAATAGGGAGTTATGTGCATAATTTCATAGAGTTGAGATACCAATGCACTACTTTGCTAGGTTTGAGTTTGAGGAACGAGGAAAGAACCCCATGAAGCAACTATCAAGTGTTAAAAAAGAAGACTTTACCAAGATCGTTGAGTTTGTAACAGCTTCTGTGAAGCACATTGCCTATGATCTTTCCTCACAAATTAGAGCAAGATTCCCTCCAGTAAAACTACTTGAATCCATGACTATTGTGTTTCTTCGATATTGGAGTATGAACAATTTGAAAGATTTTCGAACTAGGCTACTAACTTTGATAGATCATTTTTGGAAAACCAAAGAGTTAAATGGAGTAACTCTAAATAGAATTTTAGATGAATCTTGTTTGAGAGATAAATCAGGTCATTTTTCATAGACAATAAGGGATCAATATAATATTATGTGGAACCCCCATGAAGATGGACTGGTAACAAGGCTTTGGAAAAATCTAGCTGAGAGAGAAATGTTGATTGATTCAATATCATAATTTTTCAAGCTTGTTGATTTATGTATGACCATGATATTGGGGTTGGTGGAGGATGAGATAGTTTTCAGTGCTTTGGGATTGCTAAAGTCAAAGATGATAAGCAAACTAGACAAGAATTTGAAAAATTGCTTGAGGCTCTATACATCCAGGTATGAAGTAAATACTTTTCCTTACGAAAGGGCACTGAAATTGTAGAGGAAGAAATGTTAAAGAGGGTTGGACAACATTTCAAACCAAAGTGGGAGTGTTAGAGACAATGATGTCATTGACTCATGTACTGGTACTAGTACTTCTAGCGGTGAACATCAGTTAAGCGGAGGTATGTAGAGTGAAGAAAATATATTGAAGAACCAAGGAAGCTATGAAGTTGATGGTGATGAATCTGAGGATCCCGATAATGATATGATGTGGCAACTTGAACCGTTGAAGAAGTAGCAGGTCCTAGGTATTTTTAAAACTTTTTCCTATAGTTTACTGTCAGTTTTTCTATCTCATCATCAATTATGCATAATAGCATATTCCAATGTCAAAAACATGAATGTGGTTGATAATGTCATCAAGATTCAATTATACAATTAATAATGGTTTTTATTTGCATTATTCAGCTCATATGGTACAATTCTCATATATTTTCATTATTTTTTTTGACAACATAGAAATTCATATGTTACAATTCTTAGAAATAGTGATTCTCATTAATTTATGAACAAATATGATACAATGTAACAATTTATTTAGTAATAGTAGTAAGAACACAACTCTGTGATTCTGTTTACAAAAGTCAATGACTCAATACCCAATTTCAATTTTATTACCCTTAGCCAATGACCTTGAATTCCCTTTTATAGAAACAAGGGAGCAATAAAAACTTCAGGTCAATTTTCCTAATCTAAAGTCTCAAAATCAAAATCAGTAAGACAACTACAACATCTCTACAACTGTACATTTCTGCATTTGACAGGCCGGTTTAGTAAATTAGCAATAACATATGCTACATTGATCCTATTCAAAAAAAAAAGTTCAAAATTGTTACTTTAAACTCAATTCAAGCAATTAGAAAAAAATATAGAGATGATTGAAACTGAAAGTACTTTCACATACTATGATTAATGAGATGATTCTACCAGTTTGTTTAGTATGCTCCATTCTGTGTCGGTTGGAAGGTCAACATTTGTCGAGTTATAGTAAATGACTTGCAACCTCGTCAGCCATCCATACTTGGAAGAGTGACTTGAAAGAAATGATCCTTCCAATACTGCATTCAAATTTGTCAATGGTTTCATGCACTTTGCAATGCCTTCATGAGTTGTGTCCCGAGGAAGCTTGCCTAAATCAAACGTCATTGTGTCCTCCAAATTTTTTTGTAAGCTTCTCTTCCAACAAAATTCGTTGATGAGTTATTAGGACCAAGACTCAAAAAACCAAGACCTATAATTTTGGTTGTTTTTTTTATTCATCTTAGCGAGCTTTGTCCCAAATAAGGCCATAATTTCCTCTCCTTCCATTAGTTTTTGACATTTTTGAAAGACAGAGTTTGCATTTATTGATGCACGATCATGGTCATGAATTCCCTTGCTTGCCAAATGTCTGTCACTGGTTGTGTTGATTTGTTGCAAAATATGCTTTACAGTATTCTATCTCTGACAAAAAATTTTGTTCTTCTCAATGCGCTCTTTGAGATTCCCGAAAACATCTCTAAGACTTTCATTCAATTCAAACCAATCACACAACATATTAGCAATCCCCTTTATTTGCCCTCAAAAGTCTTTTTTTATTTTCTTGACTGTATTATTTACTCGGTCATTCAAGCTATTTTCGTAAGTTTTAATTGTATTATTTGCCTTCTTTAGCTCTTCTCTCATTTTTGACAACTGGTGTTCACTATGTTTTTTTATTTTCTCTGCCTTCTCTTCCCACTGTTTTGATTTCTCTTCCCACTATTTTGCTTTTACCCTCTCATTCTCCAATTCTTTATTTAAGTTACTGATTGCTTGTGCCACAATCTCCATGTGTTTGTATAAACTTAATGAAGATATTTTTTCATCCTCAAGTTTTTTATTGCTCTCTTCCAATTTTTCGCTTAGAATTTTCAGTTTTGCATCCATATGTTCTTGTTGTCCAATTGCTTCTTTAGAGGATGAATTTTTTATCCTTTTCTCTAATTCTTTGCACCTATTATCTATTGCTTTCTCCTTTACCTTTTCATTTGCTAGGTCTACCTTTAACTTATCTATTGTGCCCTGAAGCTTTCCTTTCTCTCTCTCCAACTTTATCACTGAACTGTAGACCACTTGGTTGGTCATTTTTGACACATTTATCGTGTCCACATTTTAAATTTCAGATAAATCCATTTGGAGGGTGCTAACTTGAAATTCAAATGGATCTAACTGACTCTCTGGTGGATTGTTATCTCTAGCTAGAGGCATAACAACCATGAACTCCATCATTTCTTTATTTGGGTCATATGTGGGAAATAACCTATTTGGTGCAAGTTCTGCATCACAAGCTGCAACAACTGCATCCCTCTTCAATGTCTTAGTATTTTGTCTATTCCTATTTTTTGATTGTTCAAAGTTAGTTACTAAATCATTGTAATAAAAATTAGGGGTTTCTGACACAATTGAATGTTTGAAAGGTGAAATAGCACTTGCAGTGATGTACAAGCTTCCACCTATGTTGCATGTGGTTCTCCTAATTCCACCATGAGGATTAGCAACACCCTGACCCTTTACAAGTGGAGTTTTTGGACTGTTCTGAGAGTTTTGTCCTTATGGTGTGGCAATTGCTGGACTCACAGTCACCATTTCCATTGGTGTACTTGTCATAACCTTTTGCTTCTTTACACTACCTTGATCTCTAGGATCCACTAATCCCATGTTCACCTATAATATCCTTTTCAAACCACTAGTACTACCCATGATATCGACACCAGTGGGAGTGGCACTTGATTCAAATTGAATCTGAGTGCTTGGAACAGGTGGAACTAGATTTGAAGCTGGAACAAATGAAAGTGCAAGGGTATGAGATTGAGTAGTTTTTTTTTGTGAATCTAAAAATTTAACTCCAAGGACTAGTTTATCACCATATTTTGGTGGAACTAGTGGGACAGGTGGACACCAAGGCCCTTGTCCTTTGGGACCTAGACCACCCCAACCTGGATAACCCATTTTTTCTACAATATTTTCCCCTTTGGTATATATTTCTTTTGTGGACACATCAACTCCACTACTAATTGAATATACATTAGTGGATGTGGGATTCACAAAATCCTGCTCATACTCAATATCTAGATGATCATCATCGCTATGATATGCTTCAACTAGATGCTCCTTATTCCATAATTCGCTAAATATTTTTTCCTCTTCCACTACATAAAAATCTGCAGAGGTCTTTGGCTCGCCGAGATTCTTCCTCATTTCCCAAAAATTAGAAATTTTGGTTCGAGTCCAATTACCATTTGTACATTCATCCACTAGGTCTTTTAGAATAGATTTTCTAGATGGTTGAGCAAATTTATGGTAGAAATTGTACGATGTCATGGGCTGCACTTTTCCTTTCTGTTTGTGCAATGCCATAATTTGTGATGACAATTCTTGTATTGAAATATTATTTTCAACGACGTATTTCTCCATCTCTTTTTTGACCTTGTCCCAGGACTCCATGTTTTTAAATTTTTCTATCAATGACATACTCTCATGTTGACATTTGCTTGCAGAGTTCCCATTCTCTCTAAGCTTTGTTCCAATTATGTTGAGTGGATCATACTACCAGTGACTGACAACATCAAAGCGAAAAATTGAAAAAAAAGCCTATGCCACTTTGAATCCTCTTCTCTCAAATGTGAACCCTCCAAATGAGAAAGGAAAGGAAGGAAATATCATTTTCTTTTGCTGACCATTAAAGAGTACATATGTGCTCTCCATCTGCCATACATATTCCAAAGAAAATACCCTCTATGTCACATGTATTGGAAGTTTGTAGGGTTCTACCACTGAACCGTAAAACCTTAACACAGTGTAATCTTCCATGAAGTACTAGTCAACCAATTGTATTTAACTTTCGAGTTGAATGCAATCTCTACAAGAAATAGACAATCTAGGCATTGGAGTGCCTGCAATTTTATGATACATTGGTGCCAAAAAGAAGTCTACAAAATTATTGTAGTTCCTTATGTTATCAATCATCCTTATCTCAGGTGTCTATTCATATATTGGATTTTGGACCTGACTGCAAAGCTTGTTTGTCTGAAATATTGCATGATGCTTTGCTAAGAGAAGATAGCACAAGTAGGTTGTGAATCTAAATGTCTTATGTGAACCTCTTTTAATCATTAGTAATTATTCTTGCATACAATGAACAATGTGCTCAATAAAACTATATTTTACTGGTTCATTTTCACAATGAATATGAAAAAGCATTTCAAGAATGCTGGCACCCACTTCTTTGTTACTGTCCAATCCCAAACAAAATGCTAGAAAGGAAATACTATCTTGACCCCATTGCACAAAAATATCATAATCATAAGGAGGCTTATGATCTGGATTTAGACTAGAATCGCTTGTTATTCCTCTGATATATGAATCTTTCTGTGTTGCATCCATTTTTTCATAATCCTCTTCCAGCTTTCCTAGGTCAATGTGCACATTTAAGTTTTGATGTTCAAACCCTAGGTCCAACAGACTAGAAAATTCACTCTCGGTTATGGACAAAATTCCCTCCTGAGTATTTTTATTCAAAATTGCTTTTCTATTTTCATCATAATTTTTGGCACAGACCATGACAATTTTTGGGAAAGGGAATACTTGAGGTAACACCATGTGTGCCGACCCAGCAACCCATGGTGCAATTTTATTTGTCATTGCCTTTACCATGTTGTTAAATGGATAAAATTTTGAATCCTTCTTTGGATCGTTCCACTTATTTTCAAGTGCAAATCTAATTTCCATTATTCCCTTATTTCCATGGATAACATGATCATAAATATCATGAAATTCATCAGTGAAACCTGGTGTTTTAACCAGATTGTGGAAGTATATTATCTATGTCTCCCGTCTTTGCCTTTTACTCGTAATCATGGTATTTATTTTGGCCATTATGGTATTTACTTGTAGGAAAATTCAAATAATTCTACTTAACTACAATTTACAAGCGTGATTCAAAATTAAACCCTAATTCTAGTTCTACAAGCTAAACAGTAAACCATGAGATTTGAAAAATTAAAATGGTGGGACGTAGGTGTTTTGGATTTTACCTGGAATTTCAATTTGAGTAGACTATGAGTGGGCTGAGAGATGAAAGAATCTATTGCATTCCTCAATGTAGAAGCTGTAACCCCTTTATGAATCTCCAATACTATTTACAATTGAAAAACTTAGATTGAAAACCTAAAGGGAAAAATTTGTACAATCGTGACTCGTGTTAACTTTTATTGCTTCTTTTTGAAGACTGATATCTGATGTCACTATGATATGTGCCACTTAATCATTTGACATCACAACTTCAGTCAGAGACCCAAAATTGAGCTTATTAGTTATTACATTTATTAAATATTTAGTTTTACTCCAATTTAGATTTTAATTATACTTAGCTGAATGTCAAATCATGACACGTGCCTTGTTTTCGGGGGACATTTGCAAAACGAGGTGATCTATGCTCATCCAACGGTTGTTGGTAGTCACTGTCAGGTGTCGCGGGTCCCATTTACTTTTGGCTTGTTAGTAGTCACCCGACCTCACACGTCATCATCGAATGACACCGACCGTGTGAGTGGACACATGTCATGATTCCAGAATAGGTTTGCAAAAATGGGGTTTCTTTTCCCTTTCGGCTCGAAATACATCGTACGTCGTTGATTTGTGCTCATCCAACAGTCGTTGGTAGTCACTTTCAGGTGATGCGTGTCCCATTCACTTTTACCTTGTCATTAGTCACACGTCATCATCGAATGACACCAACTTGAGTGTACACATGTCATGATTCTAGAAGAGTTTTACAAAAAATAGTTTTATTTCCTTTGGCCCGAAATACACCATACATAGTAAATTTATTAAATTTAAATTAAACTATTTTTCATTTACACTAAATTCTAAAATAGTGAACACTGAATAATTTACAATTTTATATCAATAATTAATTGGGTAAAAAGTTCATACAACTTCGATTAATGGTTATCTTAATTTAGGAATTCTGACGGTAATCGAGAAGGCAATGACATTTTAAATATTTAGATTTAAAAATGGAAATACCATCGCTTCCTTATTTCTACTGAAACATACTTACATGTCTAATACACAGATAAAGAAACTAATTAAAATATTGCAATCATAGAGAAGTCTAAGAATCATTTTTTGTACCCATAAAATGCAAATTGAAATGAACTTGCAAAATTTTCATTATTTTTTTCATAAAATTAGTAATTACATTGTCGAGTAAAAAGAAAAACCTACTAGATGACTGGTAGTGGAGTAATGTCAATGGTCCAGTGGTATGATTGTATAAAAAAACCAAAAAACATGGTATGATTGTTAAAAAAAACTAAAAAAGTGGGATGAAGGGCCATGGATAACACCAGTGATTTTCCCATCCATCTAAGTAGAATTATCCAAAGAGGATTAACTGTGAGAATTCATCAAGCCATTCGTATTGCCCCTCCTTCACTTCGTCGAGCAAAAACCACTTACGGAGAAAATCCCTAGCAATCAACGCCCATTTCCTATGGCGCTTCAACTACCCAACATTCATGCCCAACATAAAAGGTTGCATGGCCACATTCTAGCCTAGGAGGAGAAGCTTGGGTATTTCACTTGCCCAAGGGATCCCCACCCCTATTTTTGCAAACATAACAACATTAATGTTGTCCCCCGGCTATTCTTCTTTGAAAACCTTCCTCAACAGCATCAACATGTCCACCTTTTCTCCTTTGAGGTCAAGAAGAGATGCCAAAAATCAGGATGTAATGTTCTTGTTCACTCGGTGCCTGTATTCATTATGTAGAAACTCTCTGCCCATCACCATTTTTACAACCTCATTTATGAAAGACCCACCCTCCCTACAAATTGATTCCAAGGTTTCGTCTGAGAAGGAGCCCAAAAAGGCCTTTTGGGCCTCCTCAGATGTGCATCTAAGCCTAATAGGAGTGTCCATCTAAATCTTTAGAAACTTAAAAATGAAATTATTGACAGACTAATACCCTAAACTAGAGGCAACTACAACAATTTATCTAGCAAAGATGAATTGAGGAAGAAAGAAGCTAGATCGTCTATAAATAGCCCTTGATTGATACTTAGCAATTAATTATTCTTTCTTTAATCATATTAAATCCATTGTCCTTAATCTTTCATGTAAATCTTTCTCATAAATGCATGCATGTGAGAAATTTAAATCCATTGTCCTTTATCTTTCATATCTACATGTAAATCTTTCCCATAAATGCATGTATGTCAGAAATTGGTAATATTGTCTATACGAATTTGGAAGTGGTGCATGTTGAGTGGATGATAGTTAAAGAATGTCGCTTGTCACTAACAAGGCATTTATTTCTTACCGAGTTATGAGTTACAAGTTGCACTAGAGGACTGTGCAACATTATCCACCCTCCACATGTGACATTGTAGTCAACGATCATGGTTATGGTACAGGTTAAGGTTTGATACATGTCATCATTTCGGTGACTTCCTGGAGAACTGTGTTTTTTTCAAGAAATTGAGGCCGAAATCAAACTTCAGCTATTGATCTAGGATCATTGAATGGTCTCAAATAATACATTTAACATTATAAAATGATGGATCTTAGGTTATGTGTCGATGTGACTGCCATTGGTCATGCTTATCGATACCAACATGTTGAGTCTGTAGACAAGTTGACAACCCTAATTTGATATGTGTCAACATTATAGTGACTTCCTAGAGAACTTTGTTTCCTTCAAAAAATTAGGGCCAAAATTAAACTTTAGCCATTGATCTTGGATCAGCAGATGGTCTCAAATAATACATTTAACATTATAAAATAATGGATGTTACTGTTAGGTTACGTGTCGATGTGACTATTTGTGTTTATCGATAGTAGATAACACTATTGAATCTGTAATAAAATCACGTCCCATCTTTTGAAAATTGCCAATAAAATATATTTTTTTCCATAATTAACGAACTATTAGCCAATAAAATAAATAAATTTTCAAATGGTACATAAAATTTGCCAATACAATTATTTTTTCCCTTCAAAAGAAAATCATTCACCTCATATATTATAATTTTTTTACTTTAAAAGAAAAAATTTCGCCTCATAAAATATATATTTTCCCCCACATGATTGTATAATTCACCAAGAATTTATGGAATTTTCATTCGGCAGGGAAAAAATCGCCAATACAAACTATGAAAATTTGTGGATTTGAAAAAAAAAATCGCCTTCATTAAGAAAAATTTCCCCCTAAAATAATGTAGGATTCGCTAGGATTTTACACTTTTTCCTAGAAGGGGGTTTCTTAAAGTTATCCCTAATGCCCCCTATGTTAGGAAGAGGAAGAAAGAACTGACCATATACTATTGACATGTAAATTCTCACACCTGTGTTAGAATTGGCTAAAAAGCAAAATGGGTTGGAGCTCAACTTCACTTAGTTTAATCCTTAGTATGTTTTGAGCTTGGCCTATCAATAATAGGGACAACTTGTATGGGGGTGTATGGGTTGATGCACCTTCAATTGTTATATGAGAACTATGGAAGGAACATAATAGATTCATTTTTAAAGAACATAGCATGAGATGGGAGATATTAACAAATAAAATGAAAGCTGCCACTATTGAGATTGTGAATAGTAGAATAATGAATAAATAAATAATTAATGTCAGGATGATTTATTGGGACGAAAATATGAGAAGTAGGTGCATAGGTTTAAAAATCCCACCCTATGTAGGCCTTGGGGGTGAGGAGAATAGGCGTAAAAGGGCAGAATGCAAGTGGCAGCCACCTAAGCCAAGCTGGATCGAGCTCAACTTTGACGAGGCCTCATGAGGAAATCCAGGTCAAGTTGGTATTGGATGCTATCTCCACAACTTTGATGGGGTTGAGGTTGCAAGTCTTGTAAGACCTATTGGAATTGAAACCAATAATAAAGTTGATCTCCTAGATTTGGTTGAAGGTCTCTTAATGTGTAAAAAAATAAAGATTAACACAGTTGAAATTGAAGGAGATTATACAATTGTGATTAATGTCTTTGGGAAGGGATCAATGCCTAACTGGAAGCTAGAAGCTTTACTATCGAGATCTCTCCATGTCACGATATCCTTCAAAAGAGTCACATACAACCATATTTTCAAGGAGGGCAATTCATGGTTTGGCAGTTTGGAAAACACAGGGGCAGATGGTATTAACATCATGTAAATTGAGTGTGAACTAGTACCTAATTGCTTCCAAGACTCAGGTTGAGATGCTCATTAATCTATATGGAAAGTACTAAATATTTGTTCTTTTCATCTCTATAAACACAACTTTTGATGGATCATATAATTCATTAAACTAATGTTTATATATATATATATATATATATATATATATATATATATATATATATATATATATATATATATATATATATATATATATATATATATATATATATATATATATATATATATATATATATATATATATATATATATATATATATATATATATATATATTACTTATACAATTATATGTGTTATGGACACCTTGTAATTCCGGTGAAAACCAAATGGATTCCTGATGTGTGTGTGTGTGTGTGTGTGTGTGTGTGTATAAACTGACATTAATAGACCCTTTAAATTATTATACTAGCTAATGTCTCTGTTAATATGAGGGAGAATGACTTAAAAAGAATTTAATAATAACACCCATTACAATATAAGAAGAAAGGAAATGCAAAAGCATCAAAATAGACTAGTGCTCTTTCTATGTCTAGACTCTCAGTTTAACCTCGTAGTTTTAATAGTAATAAATTCTCGGTTGCTTTTGGCTTCATCGTAATAGGATTTTTTTTAAAATTTTGGCAAGATACCTTTGACAATTGGGTGAAGCGTTTAACTACTATCCATCTACTTAACTTTGTTAATGTGCATGAACAGTTTCATAGACAAATACATATGTGGTGTTAATATTAATCTTCCATGCTTTGTTATTAAGTTGTTTTGAAGACATTTATTTTGACTGCCTACACTGGAGATACAATGGTTTCAAAATTAGCAAAGGGAGATGGTTTCATAATAAGTAGATATTTTCTTGAGCAAAAATGTATCATGGCAGGTTAGATGTAAAATTCAAAATTCAAATTTTTGGTTTCTGCAACTGCAATAGTAATATATATATATATATATATATATATATATATATATATATATATATATATATATATATATATATATATATATATATATATGTGTGTGTGTGTGTGTGTGTGTGTGTGTGTGTGTGTGTGTGTGTGTGTGTGTGTGTGTGTGTGTGTGTGTGTGTGTATGTATGTATATGTAAACATATATATAAAGACTAGAGGAAATAAATTGGGTGAATAATGTCTCAATCACTTTCTGCTTGACGTTTGGTATTACTAACAAATTTCTGAGGCTCACCCTCAATTTTGAGTATTATATTCAACAATCAATGATTACCTATGCATATTCAGAGATCCGTGTTGTCTTATTATCAATCTACACCTTGGTTTGGTGGCCTTTACTTTTGGATATGTTGTTGCTAATGGTCTTAAATTGGTGCTATTCTGGTCTTCTCATTTTGTCCCTATAAAGGATGGGACACCAAAATATGATTTCTTCTTATGAATGTAAAGTGATTTGTTTTGCCTGTTGTTTACTTGGTACTAGTTATATGCTAATTGTTACAGTATAAGGATTTTGGTATGGTTATTGACCATCAATGTTGTAGGAAGTAGTAAAATTACTGTTTTGAGATACTAACACAAAATTAGAGGGTGTGAGATAACTTTGGAAGGATTTTCATGCAGGAAATGGATGATAGTAAGTTGGATACATTGGTGATCCATTAGAGATGCTTGAAGAACATGATTAAAAGGAAGCTCATGATATGGGAACAAGACTCATTGTATTAAAAAATAATAAATGTATATAGACATGAAATGATTTAAATCCATTAGATGGATAAATTACTATGAATTCTTATGTAAAGAGCTAAACTCTCATTTACCCACTCATTTGATATTGGGTTGTGTATTGTAATGATCAGGACTGTATTGTAATGTTTTTCTTTCCTTCGATCTTTTCTTCAGGTGCATGCACTGAATGAAGGTGTAAAAATCATTTTTATTAATTATTAATAAAAATCATTTTTATTAATTATTAATAAAAATACATCAAGGCTACAACCATTTATTGATTAAAAATATTTTTAAAATAAAAGGTGATATTTTGAAGGAAGTTCGAACCCTTTTGGAGGGAAAGGAAATGAAATAAATGAGGGAATTGAGAGCTCATTTGATCATTCCTTTGGAGATGGAGCTTTGATTAGGATCTTGAAGCCATATTTATCCTCTGAGAATAAAATCTCTCAAAAGATTAGAGACTTGCAAGTGTGAGAGATCACCTAAGGGTCTTAGTTTTGTACAAATCAGTCTACAAATTCAATTGGGCATAAATATCAAGGCATATTTATGCAACTTTCAAAATTATTGAGGAGACTACTAGATAATTATAATTATAGATAAGAGGTTATTGGAGATAATTTCATTGATTATTCACAGCCTAGTCTAGTCGTACAACCTTGGACTTGATGATAAACACATAAGTTTGGACATATTGGTTACAATAGTTTGGGGGTAGAAAACATTGAGATAAAGATCTGATTTGGTGTTGTAGCAATTTGTAGGAAGAAATTGGTCTTTAACCCAACCTTACACCTTCAAATTAGTTTCCCTTCTTCCAGATCTAGGCAACAACACTTGGTAACATCTAATAAAATTGCAGTTGAAATCTGAATAGTCAACCATTTGCCTGGTATGATTTGTAACATCAACTTCACTAAATAAAATTTGTTTAGAAATTTCCCTTCTTGGTGTTAGGTATTGCATGATTATTAGTTTCAAAATTTGTCATTTTGGTGTTGTAATCATTTAAAAAAAAACACAAAACCACAAAAAAACTAGAAAGACAAGCAAAAACAAAAAAAAATTAGAATCTTTGAAAAAATATGACTTAGCAATAACCACATCCAAGGGTGTCTACTACAAGTATATAAAAGTATGTGCTAACTTTTTATTTTAATACATGTTTAAATCTATTTTGTAGTTTAATTATGATAATATTGTTAAGTTGCCTCTAAAATTTAAAATTATTGGACCCAACTTAAATAATATTATTGAATAATTTAATTAAAAAACCAGGGACATTGACATTACACATGTACCTCAACAAATGTGTTTTCATGAAATGTGACAATTTGCACAAAATAGGATACTTGAAGAATATTTTAGTTTTCTGAGAGTTTATGTGGTCTTGTAGACTTTATTGGTTGCAAGATATTCACAAAATAGGTTTGTTGAAAAGGCCTTAGAAACCTTCAAGCAAATATAATTGGTATGTGAAATTTTGGCTCCACAACCTTTGTTGGTATCCTCCTTGCTAATGTTGAAGTGAGAGCATTGGGACTTGTTATAATGTCATTTCAACACAGTCTCTACAATGAAATAGAGATTAGACTATATATAAGAAGATGACAATCAAAGGCTATTGACATTAAAATATGAGGCACTAAGTGAAATAGAAGATGCACATCCTTGATTTCAACTTGATAGAAATATTCCACAAAAAACTCAACTAAAAACTGTGATAAAAGTGTTGGTTGTTGTGACAAAAGGCCTAAGAAATTGTGAACTATGGAGGTTTGTTAACTTGCCACAATGGAGTTGATTCCATCGCTTGAAAAAGAAATATCCTCAATGGTTCCTAGAGATGAGTACACTATTCCCATACTACTACTTTCTAAAAATAGTATTAAATTTTGAGTCCTATAATAGAAAGGAGGATATGAGAGAGTAAGTCATAAGATCAAGTTTCTTAGAAAGATCTTATTGGGACTGACCCTTTTAAGATAAAATTATTTTATCACTTGGACATTTCAAATACTTAGAAAACAAAGTGGATGACAATGCATATTCTTAGCTTATCTTTGGCAAAGGGGGATCGTCCTTCTCATCCTCTTGCAACAACTCCTCTTCTTTATGTTTCAAGTCATCTAAAAGCTCCTATAATGGAGGGGATTGTTTTAAGCTTGGGGAGGCATAATTAGGAATTGGTTGGTCCCCCAACTCTTGCATTCTTACTAATAATTGCTTCATCAGTTGTTCCTTTTTTGTGATTTGCCTTGCAAGGTTCTCCTCAAACTGTCTTTGACATTGGGCCTCCATTTCTTGCTTATGGGAATATGCCCGATAAGCCACCTCCTCTTCCTTATGCACTTGCTACTTCTGATACATATCTATTTCATTTATTTGGCTTCTAAAATTCATTAGCATAGTCTTAAGTTCGCTAATGTTGTTAAATGATGTTGGGATTGATGGAGCAGGGAAAGGGAAATGATTGGTGTACTAGGTACGTGGTGAAAAATGAGAGATTGGGTTGTAACTAAAATGTGGATGAGGTTGGGCAGACACATTTTCATAATACAGGGGAAGCTAATAGGAATTTCTATGAAATGGGTCCATCGTTAGAGCATCAGAAAATCAGGAATAATTTTGCACATACCAACACAAATACTACTTGAAACCAACAAATTTTGCACCTAGAGTCAACATGATGTTTGATTAAAATTCCTCTGAAGGTTGATAGCATAAGAATAACACCCAAATTCTTAACGAATGATAATTGACTAGCTAATCAGTGGGTTTATGTAACTGAACAATGAAATTAGTCCTACTAGAAGTGCCAGAAAAAGGAACTGTTGACACCTAAAATTGCTCTCAGGTGTAACAACCTTATGGGAAGTTCAGTGAGTGTGACACCTCATGCATTTTTATTGAAAGACCTCCAAGATTTTAGAAGTAGGCTCTTGATTTTATGCTGAGGGGAAATGGGAAGAAAAGATAATCCTACTAAGGTGGTTCGTCAAAGCTTTTTGAACACTTTAAAATGCACAGGCTAAATCCTAAAATGAGATAGCAATGCAACCCTTTGAATCAAGTAAAGGAACAGTCATAGATATACAAATAACTATTTAAGCATGATACATAAAGCAGGAAACATGTAATCATAACCATATATAGAGAAGCTTAAAGCATAATCTACATAGCATAAATCAAAACTTGCAACTACTGAAGTCATGGAATGTACAAAAAACAATCATGAAAATAAACAAATCCTTGAAAAAACAAATGGCTACAAGCACGGTTGATATATTTCATTGATTTGAAGTTATCATTATAATCTTAAGGCTTTCTAAAATGGCCTTTTGCATAAGAGTGAAAGTCCTCTCCCCCCCTTTTTTAATCTTCTTCCCACTCTACTTTTATATCAAGCCTACATCCATTTTCCCTAGGTCAATCTTGACAACTTTAACAAGAAGGAGTTTGGGACTGTGCCAAGTGTCATAATCTGTAGGACTTAGAAGGCATGGCCACCATCTCTTGCATCCAACACCGATGAGTAGCCTCCTTTCTATAAATAGATTATATCTCAATCATTTTGTTCAATAGCCACCCTCTCTGCACAAATATTGATGGTTCATTAGAGGCATGCACATGAGTTGAAATGAAAGTTAGAAACCACGTCAGAATGATCTGAACAAGCTGATGGATGTTAGGCGCGTGGACAAATTTAGTCGCGATAGGGAGGACACGTGGTAGACCAGCGTGGAAGCTCTCAAGATTTGAAATTACATCCTCATATTATTATACAAGACACCCATGTGTCATGCCTTTGAAATAACCTGGCCTATCGACAAATGGGGTTGTAACTTAGCTTTTGGATAAACACTCGACACTCGAGCAGGTGATTTTCTTCAACATGCCTTCCTTTCTCTCTCAAACTCCCATAAGGCCAACGTGTGTTCAGTCTTTGAAAAACCCAAGCCCATCTACAAAACAAATGTGTCGAGCACTTGAAGGACACATGGTAGTCCAATGGAGATTCCTGTGAATGAGAGGAAATCCGCGACTAAATGCACATCATGATAATAGATGGAAAGGCGCGCTACACTAAAACCTCAACACCTTGAACATTTAAGAAAGGGTGCCGACAAAAATTCAAACTTCACAACATTGTGAAAATTAAATCACATGTCACAAGTTGGAATATTAAATTTGGATTGGGTTATGGAAGGCAATTGATGTTGCAAGGATGAAACACTTTGAGCTATGTTATTGATGGTCACTTGAATGGATAATTTGGTATTGGACATGGTTGATATTGAAGGATGTTGAACATTGTGGGAAACAGATGTAGCATCAGAATATGAAAGTGGGACATTGTGGTAAGTAGGTATAGGAAATGGTTGGAAAATACATGAAACACTCACAAAAGGAGGTATATAAGAGTTTTTATTGATATAGATACCTCCAAGACTAACATGTGTATGATTGATGTTTTGTATAGATGTAGCATGATGGGTGGCATAAAAGTAGGCACATTAGGTAATGATGTTGGTATAGGAATGGAATTGTCAACATGATTTGTAGAATTAGAGATATTAAGTTCTTTGACACAACTTTTCATAGACATGATATTATCATTCACAATATGAGATATTTTATGTGGCACATCCACACCATGTTCATTGTTTTGAATCCTCCTTCCCAACCCTTCAATCAAAGGATTGCCTTACTATTCAATTATTCTTGATCCATCCAATGTTTGAGATTTTCTAAATCATTAAAAATATTTTCCAATTGATTAGGAGATAATCATGTCAAGGAGTCATCCTCATTATGAGAAGTGTGGGAAGAATGGTTCTATACAATATTAGGTAATTCATGTGTAGGCATAGAGGTTTCACCTAAATTCCCATGGAAAATTCTATTTGAATCGATCTCTACATGCTTATTATTTAAACTTTGGGAAGACATAAACCTATAAGTTATTCTCATAGGGATATTAGATGTAGCGCTCAAGGTCATAAAACTCATGTACATTGCTAGAGAGAGAGACGAGATGTATAAAAAATGTAAATCCTTAACAAATTAATCATTTAAACATTGCTAAAATGAGATTCTAAATGTACATTTGGATCTATAAATGTATTTGATGAGGCCACTATACACACACATATCAATTCTAAGTCAAAATTTAGCTTAAAATTTGGATTTGAAATGAAAAGCTAAAGATAATGCAAGCATATGTAAAATCTGATAATGCAAGTATGAGTCGATTTTGTTCATGCAAATTAGATCTAGATATCTGAATTAGAAGTAAGATGTAAGGAGTTAGGTTTACCAAAATGTGATGAGGTAAAATAGGGTTCACTAGTCTGTGCATGTAAAATAAGACTCTTAGGCCTATTTCTCTACTCACATTAGGAGGAGAATGATCCACTTGGTTTAAGATCCTTGGGAATAAGGTGAATTCAGCGGTCCTTCATGATGATTTGAAAATGACTATGGAACTATAGAGGATGAATGCAAATCTAGGATAAGACTTGATGACATGATGACTTTCAACATAATAGAAATTGACTACATAGATTCTGGTAGGAGATTTGGAAAGTATAGATGATTACTAACTTGTGATCCAAATTTTGGATAAGATTAGGACTCGGTCACACTGGGTGACCCACAATTGGGACTCACTCAAGTAGGGTGGCTCGCTCCTAGCTATTTCACATCTAACAACATCTAAAAATTATGCCTTTCCTTCAACACCTTGGATGCTTGATCTCTTTCTCTTCAGGACTTGAGTACTTTCACTTGAAATTGAATTGATGGATGGATTGAATATGATATCAAAATGAGGGAGGGTAACTTGCTTTTATACCTCTCCCTAGCATTTTGGGGTGAATTTCAAAGCAAGCTAACATGGCTTAAGTTTTGTGTTCCCACAAGCTAATTCTAGCGTGATTTAAATTTATGTCCTGATTGCGGGGAGCCAATTGCCCAAGACAACCTGATTCCCCCAATGCGGGCCCAATTTGGGACTTGGGGACCATATTACCAAGAAGAAGCTAGAATTTAATTTGGAATTGAAAAAATCAAGCATATTGGGCATGTGAGGCCATGAATGCCAAAATCGGGCCTAAGAGAGTAAGAAATTACATAAGGATGCAAATTACAATTCTACAAAAATGTTCTACATCTTTGACATAGACAATAGGGATGAGATGTTAACAAATGCAACTCGAGAAAATTGCATAAGGAAATTTTTAATCAATTCTCAAATCTATACTCTTTGCTTTGACACAATTAAGCTTGCAAGATAAATAAACTAAGAGGCTTTAAATCTCTAGGCCTAAATGATGAATGCCAATATGATACAATATTATAGGGTTAACATGGTGGATCTAGATACGTCAATTAGGATTACTTGCCCAAAATGACAAATATTATTTCTTGGGAAAATTATAGAGCAAAGGTTAAAGGTGGTGTTTTGGGCTACAAATAGCTTGATATTGACAACCATCACTATGGTCTTGGGGTAAGATTTCATGGAGTTTGTGGGTTGACAAACAATTGATACTGACATCTCTTCGCATTTTGTAGCTTCTTTACTCGATGAAGTAATTTCTTGCACAAATCCTTTCTGGAGCCAACTTACGACGCCAAATGGATGGAGGACTTCTTCAAACTAATTTGGGAGGAAGCTAAAAAAGTGAACGCATAATATATGGTAAACTAATAGCATATTACCTCTTTAATTAGTCTTTTTTGGTGGGTTTTGTTATCTTGTGGACAAAATATTCATATTATGGAATTGGTAGTTCAATTTGCTATATTATCTATTAGTATTTTGTAAATTTATGCTGATATAATATTTTCTTTTTGATATTATAATATAAAGCAACATAATGCTATAACTTGCATATAAAAAAATAATAAATTATTAATATAATATTAAACAATTTTATAATAGACAAGAGTTAGAATTATAATATTATTAATTTACTATATTATTATAAAATATTAAAAATATAATTATTTTGATATTTAATAATAATAATTTAATATTATTAAATAAAACTTATAATGTAATTATATTATACTATTAATATAATCTTAAACAATTTATAGTAGTTTAATGTTAGGGTTATAATAGTATTATTAATAATATAGTATTATTAAATATCACTTGTCATTATTATAATATTATATATAACAAGTTATAATATAATAATAGTATACTAATAATATAATATTATATAAGGCTAGGATAAAATTATTGTTAGATCTAGATCATATACTTGTAGTATAATACTATTATTTTTTGTATTAAATATAAGGAGTTCAAGATACAAAATATCACCATAGAGTATCAACAAAGATTACAAGAGGCAAAGCCTCATCACGAGAGCATCAAAGAGAAGAAAATCCCAACAACATATCCAAAAAAGAGTCACAAGAGACACAGACTAATGAAGAAGGTCTTCATGTGTATCCACCCACGCAGTCCACCCCATTCTGCCCTCCATCCAAACAATGTTCTTCTAATTCTGAATTTGATTTCGCATGAGGATCATATTTCCAGTAGTGTCTTTGCTATTCCTCCTAACTTCCTTGTTAAGCATCTTGATAGCTTGTTCGAAGAGTTTAAGGTTGTCCATATGCCGCCTCCAAACGTGCCCATCCTTCAGCTTAGTGGCAAAGAAAGTGGTGTATCCAATCCTGAGCAGCCTTTTGAATTTATCTTTATCAACTTTCATAGTAATATGAACCTGTGAGAAAATTTTAAAATGTGTGAGACTTCGAAAAAACTCAGTAAGAACCCTAGGGATGTTTTGAAACCTTTCCTCATTCTCGCATTTCCAAATTTTCCATAAAATGTTAGAAGATAGAATATCCCAAAAAAGATTAATGTCCTTTTTAGTACCATCAATATATCTAGTAATAATTTCAAAAATATTGAACTTGGTAGGGATAGAAATACCAAACATGAGCCAAACCTCTTTAGCAAAGCTGCAATTGAAGAAAATATGCCTCCTCATTTTCGGGGTTCTACAGATGTTACAATAAGGAATCTCAGAAAAATCCTTCCTAATGGGAAGCCTATCCAGAATTAAGAGCCATTTAAAACATTTAATTTTAGGATCAATAGAGCTTTTCCAAAGTTTATCAAAGAACTTCTTCCATGAGGAGACATCAAGATCAGTATACCAAACCTTGTTAACATGGCTGATAATGGAAACATTATAATCAATAACAGCATAAATATTTTTGGCTTTAAGTTTGGTTATAATGGTTCTATTCGGCCACTTAATGCTCATGAATCTGCTGGAATCAACGTGGCAGAGGGAGGGAATATCCTTGCTGGCTCTGAGGATCATGTTATAAGTCTTTTTTCTGAGAAGCAGGAATGTTAAACTTGTGCTTTAGCTCATCCCATAAGATGAGTCTGTCATTTTCAAAAATATCCACAAATTGAGTGATCCCCAGGGCAGCCCACTGTTTGGCAGAGCAACCTTGGGAGAGGGCTAGAGGTTTACCACCTAGCTGCAGGTTCCACCAAATGGATCTTTCACCATGGAGCTGCTTGTCATCATAAAAGTTCTTATTCATAATGTATGGCCTAACATGGTTCCAAGCTTTCCAAATGGATTTGAAAATAGCAGACCCTTGGACCACGATAGGGAAGTTGCCACAAATCAGATCACCCAAAGGCAAAATTTTCTAGAATTTGGCTTTCTTGGGGAAACCTCTTTCTATGTTGCTTTTGATAAAAAATTTCCACGCATCATCTCCATCAAGAGAGTGAAAGATCCATTTGGAGGTGAGGGCTAGGCCACTAATTTTAAGGTCCTTTAGCCCTAAACCCCCAAGGAGCTTGTCAACATGACACCACTCCCATTTAACAGCATGAAGTTTTTTGTTACCTTTGCCATCAGACCATAGGTAATTCCTGATGGCCTTTTGAATTTCAAAAACCTGGTAGTTGTTGAACATCCAAGCAGAAGCATAATAAATATTGTAAGAGGATATAATTTTTTGGCAAACTTGAATTCTACCAACTAGAGATAAAGATCTGTTGTGCCATTTATTCAGCTTTTTGAAGATTTTATCTTTAACCTAGAACCACATCTCCTTAAGAGAGGGTTTCATAGAGAATGGGATACCGAGATACCTAACAATCTTGCTAGGGCCTCCCCATTGATAACCATACTTATTAAATCAGTCAGGCGGCTGGTCTTTCCATCCAAGACAAATGGATTTGGACTGAGAAAGATGGGCCCCAGAAATATCACAAAAAATCTTGAGCTTTTTATTTAGCGCAACAAAGTTTTCTTTCGTGGCTTCATGGAAGATAGCAGTGTCATTAGCAAATTGACAATTGGTGAGCTCAGTATCATTAGGAAGGGTAATACCCTTAACCGCAAGGGAAAGAGAGTTGTCTCTGAGAATGTAAAAAAGAGCATCAGAAGCAATGACAAAGAGGGCAGGGGCCAAAGGACAACCTTGCCTAATGGAACGATCCAAGGGGAAAGGCTCCGAGAGGGAGCCATTGATGTCAACCTGGGAAGAAGCATCTCTAAGAAGTATACTAACATACTTACAAAAACTAGGAGGGAATCCAAAGGCTTCCAGCATCATAGTAATAAAACTCCATTCAACCCTTTCGTAAGCCTTTTCAAAATCCAGCAAAAACATAGAAGAATTTTTTTTAGAGTGTCTAGCCCAATCCAATGCCTCCCAACTGGTAATCAAGTTTTCAAGAATGTATCTGCCTTTAATAAAACCAGTTTGAGTAGAGCACACAAATTTCAGAAGAATGGTTTCCAGTCTGAGGGCCAAAATTTTAGCAAAGATTTTATAGGAGACATTCAAGAGAGTGATAGGCCTCTAATTCTTAAGCAAGGTTTTATCCCCATCCTTGGGAATTAATTTGATAATTCCACTATTAATGGAGCAACCCAAGGATCCAAAATTAATAGCTTCACTAAAAATCTCAAGTAGATCTTTGCAGATCCAATTACTGTTAGCTTTATAAAATTCCACCGGCAAACCGTCAGGGCCAGATGTCTTATCATTCTTAAGAGAGTTAATAGATTTCTCTATTTCTTCCAGGGAGATATCCTTATTAAGCAGGGAGGCATCACTGTCGGTAATTCTCTTGGGGATAAGGGTTCTGCATTGTTCCTTGAGGGATCTAGCTTCCAAGGAGTCTTCGAAAGAAAACAGATTTTTATAAAAGTTAGCAAACTCAATTTTAATGCTTTTTAAGTTAGAAAGTTCATGATTATCAATAACAATCTTCTCAATGGTTTCATTAGAATGCTTTTTCTTAATGAGGTTGAAGAAGAACTTATTACCCCTGTCACCATATTGTAGCCAATGGGCTCGGGATCGAATCCTAGCACCATGGATTTTATGCTGCTGGTGTTTCCTAAGGGCTTTCTTAGCGCACACAAGATGAGGGATAGTGGTATCTATTAATGTTCTAAGCAGATTCTGCTAGTCAAGCAGATTCTGCCAAGCAAGCACATTCATGTTCCACCTCTCAACATGGGAAATGGAGGGGTAGTGGTATTTATTAATAAGTCTAATGATGCTAATGGTGGAAAGGATATCTTCATTAGCCAAAAGGCTGGTATTAAGAATAAATTTAGGACTGGTGATCCTACTATAAGCAGGGGAACAACTAAATCTAATGGAGATAGAGATAGGGTGATGATCTGACAGAGTAGTGGGGGTAACTAAGACTAAATTATTTTGGTCATCAAGAGCCACTGAGAAAAAATTCTTATCGAGATAAAACTGATCCAGTCTAGAGTAGATCCTAGGAGGACCTTTTTGAAAGTTGCACCAAGTGTGCCATAATCCCAGATTAGAATTCTTGTTCCCAGTTAGCGGATCAAAGAGGAGTTTACTTTGCTTAAGAATATTCCATTGAAGTTTTTCTTGATTTTTCCAGGAGAACGGAAGGCCTCCAATTTTATCTTCCTGAGACTCGATCATATTAAAGTCCCCCCCCAACATCTAAGGAATATTAGGGAGAGAGGTCAGCCAAGACCAGAGACTAGATCTATCCTTATAATCATTAGTGGCATAAACAGAACATATACCAAAATCACAATTATTATAGTTAAACATAATCCATATAGCTCTATTACAGGGGGAGATACCATTGCTCTTGATGTAGGCCTCCCATTTAGGGTTAATCAGAATGGCGACACCCCCTCTACCATGAGGGTGATTAGTGACAAACTTAATTGCATTACTCCATAGAAAATTAAGGTTGGATTCAAGAGTGAATCTAGTAGTTTTAATTTCTTGCAACATCAGAATATCAGTAGACTTAATACTATTGAGAAAATTCTTAATAACAAATTTTCTATCAGGACATTCCAATCCCCTAATATTCCAAGAAAGACAATTCATGAGGAAACCATATTCAGAGTAGACGCATCAACACCAACATGTTCCTCCAAAGGAGAAACTTCCACAGAGGCAGAGCTGCCTTGTTTTTTAGTCATAGAGTTTTTATTATAATACTATTATTGTATATTAATATAATATCATATAATTATATATATATATATATATATATATATATTAATTTATTTATCTTTCATATTTTGTTCCTATTTATACATATATACATATATAGATATATTTTTTGGAAGGGCCTATTATTCTTTTATTTCAAAAAGGACATTTCTTAATGTATATAGTATATATTATTATCTCTATGTGAGAGAGTTATGAACAACACATATTTAAGATTAATTTAAACTAAATAGGCACTTCAAAAACACTCCCTTTCTAACAAGCACAAATTTAAGCTTAATTTAAATTTTTGGGTATTTAAATTAGTGCATTATTATTACTTTTTTTTCATATTTTTTAATATTAAAGGGATTGGAGGTCACTACAATCTAAATGTCTACAACATGACTATGTCATTACACCAAATCACCTAAAAGAATATAAAACATTATATTACTCTATGTCACAGTAAAAACAAATTATCCATTTTGATTGTTGGAAAGTATACAATGTATGCTTTCATACATGATTGCAACATTTTGTGTATTGCTTCCACCATAGAATCGCTCTTGACATAATAAATGACACTTAGTTTTGCAAACTATGAGAGCAATGAATGGAGATAGTAGTTAGAGTTTATAATTTTTTTCAATAACACATTGTATAAAATCAATTAATTGGAGAAGAAATAAAAAATATGTTGAACAACACGGTGAAATATCTCTAGTAAATCACTAATCAACAATTAACATGGCGTAGAAAACACTAATATAATTTCCAAAACGTAATCAACAATAAAGGGAAATAAATCATTCATAGAAGGAAGGTTAATCCAACCAGAAGATTTGAAAAAAAATATTCTAAATGACAGAAAATAAAAGGGAAAATGATACTATAAATTTTAAACACTAATAATTTCAATCAATTACAAAAATGGACATGTTTCTATTACAAATAGTTAAAAAATTAAAATTTATTTATTTATTATTATTTCTAAAAAAATCTATTTTTTATTGGAGTAATATACACCCAAAAAAATTAATTTAAAAAAATCAACTTCAAAATTTTATATTATTTATTAATTTATTTAATTTCTATTATAAATTCTTAAAAATTTAAAGTTGATATTTTTTTTAAAAAATTAAATAATCAAGAGTTTACAAGCTGATACAATCAAAAAGAGGTGGGAGGCAAGCCTACCACCACCAACAAAGGTCCAATACAAAAAAAGCACAAAAAAGTGCACCAACGATCAAAACTAATCTAGAATATCATCCTGATCATCAATCCATGCTGTCCATCCAAGCTCACCCTCCATCCAAACAATTTTTTTCTGATCCAGAATCTGAGAGAAGAATTCCAGTCTATCAGAGAAGGGGCCTCTGGTAGCGCGCATCTCTTTAAGCAGTCTCTTTAAAGCACCTTCAAAAGCTGCCTGGTTATCAATGATAGAGGCCCATTCCAGCCCATGTTTCATTTCATAGATGAACATCGTAGCAAGCCCATCATGTAGAAATCTTTTAAGTTTTTCTTTCTCGAGCTTCATGATACAATGAATCTGCGAGACAATCCTAAGACGTATAAGTTTCAATTGAAACAAAGTAAGGGTACTATCAGCATCTTGAAATTTGCTTTCATTTCTACTTTTCCAAATAAACCAAAGAATATGCGAGGAAATAATATTCCATAAAAAGTTAGAATCCTTTTTAAAACCATGTATATTTCCAAAAATAGTATCTAAAACAGAGATATGATTAGGTATAGAAAAACCAAAAGACTTCCAGATATTTCTAGCAAATTGGCACGTAAAGAATAGGTGCCTCAAATTCTCAGGAGCCCTGCAAAAAGAACAATTATCAGTGATACCAGTTTGATTTTTAAAAGGAAGCCTATCAAGAAGAAGCTGCCATTTAAAATGCAAGATTTTAGGAGGAATATGAGCTTTCCAAAAATTTTCAAACATTTTTTTCCATTCAAGAGGACTCAAATTCATATACCACATAGTATTTAAATGAAGGATAATAGAGTTATCCTTGTTAAGCACTTTATAGATATCCTTGGCCTTAACCTTATGCAAAAACTGGTGTGAGTCCACATCACATCTACAAGGAAGGTTAAGGATACTGCGACAGGCATGAGAAACCATATTATAGGTACAAATATGAGAATCAGGAAGATTGAACTTATCCTTAAAATGCTGCCAACTAGGGAGACTATCATCCTCAAGAAGATCAATAAAATACTTAATACCTTGGCTATTCCAATGCTTCGCAGAGCAGCCCTGAATCATAGCAAGAGGTTTACCATTATGTTTTAGATTCCACCATATGGAACGTTCCCCATGAATCGAGTTAATGTCACTAAATTTAGAATTATATATATATCCCCTCACAAGCTCCTAGGCCTTCCAAATGGATTTAAAGACCAGGGAGCCTTGGACAGTCACCGAGAATGACCCAGCAACAAGGTCAGTGAATGGTAGATTTTTCCAATGCTTAGCCTGCCTAGGATAGCCATTCTGAATATTATTCCTAATAAGAATCTTCCAAGGTTCCTGACCATCAAGAGCCTGGAAGATCCATTTAGCAGCCAAGGCTATACCCTGCGTTTTCAAGTCTTTAAGACCAAGACCACCACATTTCTTCTCAATATGACACCAACTCCATCTAACAGCATGCTTCTTTTTATTTCCTTTGCCATCCGACCAAAGGAACCTCCTAATGGCCTTCTGGATTTCCAAAATTTGATAATTACTAAACATCCACGTGGAAGAATAGTATATACTATATGAAGACAATATTTTTTGACAAACCTGCACCCTGCCAACAAGCGAAAGCACTCTATTATCCCAGTTATACAATTTCTTAACAATTTTATCTTTGACCCAAGTCCACATATCTTTGAGGGAGGGGGAGATAGAAAAAGGAACCCCCAGGTATTTGACAATCTTGTTAGGTCCACCCCATGAGTACCCAAATTGAGGAAACCAATCAGGTGGTTCCTCATCCCATCCAAGCATAATAGATTTAGATTTAGAGATACGAGCACCAGACATAATTTCAAAAAACTCAATTTTTTGGTTAAGATGTTGAATATTAGAACATGAAAGTTCCAAGAACAGAGAAGTATCATCCGCAAACTGGATGTTAAGCAAATTAGAGTTATCAGGGAGGAGAATCCCATTAACTTTGGGAGAGATACTGTTATCTCTGAGAACATAATATAAAGCATCAGAAGCAATAACAAAGAGGGCAGGAGCAAGAGGGCATCCCTGCCTAATAGACCGAGACAGAGGGATAGGATTAGTCAACAACCCATTAATTTCAATTCTAGCAGAGGAATCTTTAAGTAAAACTTGAATATATCTAACAAACTCATCAGGGAAGCCAAAGGCCTGAAGAATAACAAGGATAAAGTCCCATTCAACATGGTCATAGGCTTTCTCAAAGTCTAAAAGAAACATAGCAGACCTCTGGTTTGAGCCCTTGGCCCAATCCATAGCCTCCCAGCTCGTAACAAGGTTCTCAAGAATATACCTACCCTTAACGAAACCAGTTTGGGTGGGACATATGAAGTTGGGAAGAATATTAACAAGTCGAGAAGCCAAAGCTTTAGCTAAAATTTTGTAGGAAACATTAAGCAGAGTGATAGGGCGCCAGTTCTTAATGAGGGACTTATCTCCATCCTTAGGAATAAGTTTAATAATCCCAGTATTGATAAGATTGCCAAGGGTACCACAATCATAAGCTTCTGAGTATAAATCAAACAAATCCTTGACAATCCACTCAATATTAGATTTATAAAATTCAGCAGGGAGACCATCAGGCCCAGGGGCCTTATCTTTTTTAAGCGTATTAATAGCATCAGTAATTTCCTGGATTGAGATCCTAGCCCTAAGGATGGAGGCATCTTTTTCGTTAATTTTCTTGGGTATAAGCGCCTTACATTGGTTCCTAAGATCCTTCGCTATGCTTCTGTCTTCTGAAAGGAATAAGATTTTATAAAAAATTTCAAAGGCAGTAGCAATCTCATTAACATCAGTGAGTTCCTGATTATCCACAACAATCCTGTCAATCCTTTCCTTATTATGCTTTTGCTTAAGATAGTTAAAGAAGAACTTAGATCCCTTATCCCCATGTTTTATCCACTGCTGGCGACTTCTAACAGAAGCCCCAATGGTTTTAACATGCTGATGTCTCCTTAGAGAATCCCTGGCAGCAAAGACCCGCTCGACATGGGGAATGGAAAAAGGATTAGCCTGAGCCTCAATTTCAACAGATTGAAGATGTTCATTTAACAAATTTTCAACTCTCCTATAATTTTTAGCCTTTCTCTGCCCTAGAGTCTGAAACAATTTTTTCCATGAGGAGACATTCATATTCCATTTATCAATTTGAGAAGAGTAATTAATATTAAGGTTAAACATTCTGATCATCTTAACAGCAACAATAGTATCCTGATCATTCAGGAGAGATGAATTAAGAATAAACTTTTCATTATGATGCATACTAGGAGCAAGAGCATTCCTAATGTTAACATTGGCAATGATAGGGAGATGATCAGACAAGGTAGAGGAAGAAACAAGAACAGGAGAATTCTGTTGATTAGGAGAAAAGGAAAAAAAATCAGCATTCACATAGAACCTATCAAGTCTAGAATATATTCTTTTAACTGCTATCTGAAAATTACACCAGGTGAACCAGGGACTTGTGAAATCTTTTTTACAACCTTGCAGAGGATCAAATAAATTGTGCTTATATTTGCAGCGATCCTAGTGAGTCTTCTCTTGTTGTTTCCAGGCAAAAGGAAGACCACCAAGCTTATCTTCATGATGCTCAATCATATTAAAGTCTCCACCCAATATCCACAGGATGTCAGGGAGATTATAAATCTAATCCCATAAAGTAATCCTGTCCTTAACCTCATTAGGAGCATACCCCGAAAGAGGAGCCATTAAGTTTAATAACAACCCAAACAACACGGTTACAGGGGGAGCAACCAATAGAATCTATATATCTTCCCCAAAAGGGGTTAATTAGTAAAGCAGCACCACCTTTCCCTTTAGGGTGGTTAGTAAAAAATTTAAGGGCATCCCTCCACAGAAATTCTAAGGAGGAATTAAGAGGGAAGTCAACCGCCTTTAGCTCCTGCATCATGAAGAAATCAAGGTCTTTATGTCCCAGAAGAAATCTCTTAATGATAGCCTTCCTATCAGGGGATTCAATCCCTCTAATATTCCAAGAAATAAACTTCATGATGAAGGGGGTAAGGAGCAACCAGTAAGAGGGGCTATCAACTCCCCATTTTTCTTTTTATTTTTTGATCCCAAGGGTCTACCTTTTTTCTTAGATCCATTGCATCCCAAGAGGGTGCCATCCTCTTCCTCATCACAAGTTAGATGAGCAGGGCTTGGTTGGGCTCCATTCATACTAAAATTCCCGCTCATATGAGATCCATCTACAATGTCAAAAATTTCAACAGCTCTGTTATAATTATTATCAACCAAATTCCTCAAATTTTCAGAGTCGGGGCCATCTTTAGCTAAAATAACTTCAATGAAGGAATATTCATCTAGCTCATTAAGGGAAGAGCTGGGAGGGATGGTGATATTACCATCATTAGGGCACACTCTGCTACTAACCAAATCTACAGACACCTCTTGCATGGTAACATCACCAGCCCTTCCACTAGTAGGACTTTGCCCTTTCGAGTTAAATGAATAAGTAACCCCTCTATCAGTACAAAAACCATCTTTAGTCAACAATGTAGGAGAAGCTAAAGCAGCAAACAGATTAGTTTTCGAGGTAACATGATTTCGGTCAGAAGCCAAATTTTGAGTGCTCTTTTTCCTAGGCTTTTTATTTTTAACAGTTTGGAAACCCTCACTACCCATTAGAAGATTATCTTGTTTAGGGATAGCAGAATTTTGGTGAGAATTGGTTTGATCATTACCCTTAGGAATATCAGAACTTTTCCCAATTTGTGAGCCCGAAAGTTTATCTAGTGTAGGATAAACCTTCAGGGGTACCAACACCAGTTCTTTGTTGTTTGGTACCCCATTATCCTTATTTCCTTGCACAGGCTCTGAGTTCCTCTTAATAATCGGGCAGTTCTTTCGAATATGCCCTTCTTTTTTACACAAATAACAAGCATTAATGCCTCCGAGAATTTCCACTGGGCAACTAATAGTTTCGCCATGGATTTTTAAAGAGATTTTTTGAGGAATATCAACACCGGGTTTTAGGGAGATTAATACCCTGGCATCAAGATTAGAAACTAGTCTGGAGGTTTCATCAATTCTAATAACAGAACCAAAGGGTGCTAATAAATGAGCAAGGAATTTCCATAAAAATGGAGGAACCTCTTTCAGAATCACCCACCGGGGGGAGGACAAAGCAATGATTTCATCACAGATAGCATCTTGAGACCAGGCCAATGCCCTAAATGAGGTTTTACCGACAGTCCAATACTGTCATTTTAGGGCTTCGACTTGGGCCTCATGACTGTTAAAAAACACAATAAACAAACCTTTTTGAATTTGCCTGCAGAAAGATATTTTAAGCCCTAGCTTTAAATTCCATAGATTATGAAACCAATCATCAATTTCCTAGGAGGACACTTCTCAATATCTACGCAAGCAAAGAAAATTGCAGTGTCACAGAGCCGAGACTTCTCCAGTGCAATTTCCTTGAGCATTGCTTCATTCGGTGAAATGACAATCTCATTCGAGATGTGGGCAGTACCCTTACCTTCCTTGAGCGATCTTTTGCCTCCAACCACCTGCACAAAGCGCGCATCAGTGGAGACCCCATGGTTGCTTGGAGCCACCGTTTCAGCGAAGGATTTCCTCAGTGGCACTGAAGAAGGACTAGGGTTAGAAATATCGGCCGGGGGCACAGAAGGAGAGCCAGAGACCTCAGGTAACGCAGAAGACATCATACACTCACCTAATTTATCCAGGCCATCCGAGCCCGTTTCCATGGCAATACATGCAGATCTATCAAAATAAATGCACAGGGTAAGGAAGATCAAACCGTAGTCGTAAGGAGTAAAGTCACCTCAGATTAGATCCAGGTTCCCAGACCACGCGTCATCATCCGTGCGACGCAGCAAGCCGGGGAGCCGCCAGAGGACAAACACTTAAAACACTGCAAATTTTCGCATCAATTTCTTTTTTCCTTATTGTAATTAATATCCAAATCTAATGAAATTCCAAAGTTGATATTATAAATTATTGTGAAGATAATAAGATTTTTTTTATTTTATATTTCTTTATAAAAGACTTTCTTTTTGTTGTGAAGATTTTGTTTCTATTATAAATTGAAAAATGAACTTCAAAATCTTAATTTATTTATTTTATTCAAATATTTCATCACATAACACAATCATATAAAGAAAATATATTTTTCATTTTACATTAATTTTATAAATTTTTTTTAAAAAAAATAAATAAAAATAAGTACAAAATCACTTTCTACATAAAAAAAATTAATTTAGTGTTTCTATTTATTTTTTATTTTTTAATGTAAGATATATTATTAGTATATTTTTGAAAAATGTTAAACTTATATTATGTATAATATATAATGTAGGTATTAGTATAATTTAACTAACTAAAACATATTGATGAGTATCATTCTGGACTTTATAAAAAATTTAAATCTATCAAAACTCTTTTTGTAGATTTTACATGCAAATCATTAAAATTCTAAAATTAAACTAAGTTTTATTTGTTTTATAATTTTGAGATTTATCAATTATTTTTATATTCTTCTATCTATGTTAATCTTTCCTCTAAATAGAAAATGAACAATCTTTTCAACTATTTTTTATCATCACCAAAAATAATCATTAATGGAAAAATCCATCAAGAATATGAATGCACTATTTTTGGGGGTAAATTTTGACACCATAAAATAACAAAGACATCCAAAAATATTAAAGGAAAATTTGAGGATCAAAGGAATGTATGTTGTGTTTCCCAGGAATAGCATAGCAAAAGCTCTCATTAATGAAAATAAGATAGATAGTAACTTGCCAAATTTAATAACTCATAGGGAATTAACAACTTTGCCTTGTAAGTCCAAATTCAGATGGTTGTAAATGATTATATTCTGTTTGTAAATAATAGTAGGGCACAAGATTTGAAGTCATAAGCAATAATGTGTTTCAATAAATGTCACCATGGAAAAATTGTTGAGGAAACCAAGAGAAAATGCAAGAGCATCAAAAAAGCTCATGCAATCGAATGGTATGGAAAGTTACTAAATATTATATGAATATTTTCTATAATTTAATATGTTAACTACACTCAACAAGAAATATCTTTTAATAATGTTTAAATATAAAATATTCTTTTAATCTAAATTACGAAAAAAAAAGACAGCCAAAAAAGCTGACAACTTTCTTGCAAGAAAATTATTTTTCAGGGAGCAAAGCTCCCACATAAAGCCTATCGGCTTAATTAATTACTCTTCTCAAAAAATGCAATATTTATTTTTACATCTAATTTATTTTTCTACTATTTTATAATAAAAAATATTTTTCTTTTATTTATATATATAAATTTCTTCAATTGAAAAAAAGTATCAAAATTTTTATCTAACTCTTAAGGAAATTTCACCCTATATCGACATGCCCATTAAACCCGTGAGTTCAATTGAATCAAGAGAAGTCTTAAATTGGCAATTCTTCATCTCTAGTTTAATGTTAAATAGATTTTTCATTTTGGAAAGCACGGCCTTGAGTTCAACGTAATCGACATTGGAAGATTTCAACATATTCTTTGGTAGTTGTTCGAACACGATCCCATTTCAAAAAAGTTGCAGCAGTCCTCTGTCCGCTATATCGCAGGAGAGGCATTTGTTCTGCGAAAGATGAAGCAATTGATTATACGAAGGAGTTATAGACGAGTTATATAAGTTTCTTGAGCCATGTTGAGGGCTCTTGTGAAGAAAATATCTCCAAACCCTTTAATTTCCTTAATACCCAGAAGGAAAATTAGCCCCTACCAATTTAACTCAACAATAACCAGAACAATCTCAAATCCAATTGGCTCCAATTCAAATCATTCTTCGATTTTTAGTAGGGCTTGTTTTTCATCCACAGCTGAATCTGCAGAGAAGCAGTTGCCATTTCAAACCGATGACTTGGTTATTACGGACAGTTGCGTCCAGGTATTTGCTTTTGGTGATCTATATTATTTCATTTTTAGATTAAAATCCAGGAGAAGGAAGCATGCAAAAACATAAACTAAAATGTCAGCTAAAACAATGTCCAGATAGATACAGAGCTGTTAAAAACCCTGTCAAATCTTGCACCAAATTGCTAAGACGGACTAAACCGAAGAGAAAATAGAAACAGGATGGGCCAAAAACACCCTTTTTCTTGTGGGATCGGAGAACCATATTGCCAGTATGTTTTTAATTACACGCATTCTTCCTGTTTTTTTTTTATAGGTAAGAGGCCGAAGCCAGAATAATTTTATTAATAATAATAAAGTTAAAATATATAAATTCTCCATTCACTGTAGGCACTAGTAGGAAAAAACGGAGAAGAAAACCTCCAGTTTCCAGATCATACATAGAAAAACTGAGGGCATACCCTCATTTATTACAATAATGATGTTCATTGTGTACAAACAGTCCAATCAACATAAACCGAAGGGGAGCGATGTGAGGAAAAGCTGTCTCCATGGAAAAGTGTCGCAACACTGAATCAACAAAGCCATCTCTGAAATCTTCAAATTTGCGGGATACTCAACATCCCCCGAAGACGGAAATTGGTGGCCTGATAGAAGAGGAGAAGCTGAGACGGCTAGGAATGTCTTCTCAATTGGAGATGTAAATCGAACCACTCCATAAAAACTAGGTGCTTATGGCACAAAAGTGGACTGCACCACATCAACAAAGAGTGGAGGAGAGTGAGTGTGCACTGGAGAAGATTGAACTACAGAGGGAACAACCTCTTAAGTAACCTTACCAACCGTGTTAGGGCGAGAGAACAGTTATAGGAATGGATGCATCAGAAGTGGGAACCTTATAAAGTAATGTAATGGCTGTTTTATTGTAGATTCCCTCTACCCATCCGTTTTGCTGCTTTGTAGCTGTTCATGGGTTGTTGGTTGTTATGGCAGTTCTTATTTTTGGGGCTTTTGCGACTCCTTATGAGAAGTTTTTGGTGCTGTGTGCTCTTCGGTATCTTTAATTTGGTTTTGGTTTGGTGAAAGATAAGCTAATATTGTTGTCTCTCCTTTTAGTTTTGATTTTTTCCTCTAGATTTATCAATCCAGCCTGTGTGATGTTTGACTTATACATTATTTTTTATATTTATGACTTGCAGGAACAGAGCATATTATGGAATTCGTTTAGAGGGATCAAACAACAGTTTTGAGTCTTGATTGTAGGGAATAGAGGTTTTATTTGTATTATTTTTTAGTATTAGAGCAGTCTGTCATGGAACAGAAGGGAGTTTGTGTGAACTGGGGAAGAAGGGGTAGGAAGAACGCAGGATTTTAAAGAAACATTGGCGAAGCATTTAGAAGATTAAGGGTCCTTGAAGCCAGATTACAACTGGATGAGTCTGAAGAGTAACTAGAGAACTTATTAAATGCTATTAGGGTATTAGACTCCACAGAGAGGCTTATTGAAACATTGACTAAGCAAAGTTTCAAAGTAAAGGTGGACACTTAGAATTTTAATGGTGCTCAACCTTGATATATTCCTAGATTGGCTCTATGAGTTGGAGCTATGAAGTCTGGATTGCCTGCCTGGGACCCTCGTTTGGCTTGTGGATTCGAACCCAGGCAGGCTGGTTCATCAGGGCCAAACCCAGGTCGAACCAGTGTAGACCCAGACAAACCAAGTGCCAACCGGGTACATTTCCACTGAGGAACATTCTATAATTTAGTGTGGAAAACAATTACAGAATTTGAATAATATGTTTAACATTACAAAACAAAATTTGCTGAAGTTAAGATATTTATTACATCAGATTAAACTAGCCCTCAAGATTTCTTACAGTGAAATTTTTATATCCAATTGCTGATAATGAGCCCTGCCCGATTAATTGGAAGCTCTCTATATTGATAAATCATATTTTAAACATTAAACAATATCTTCAATAGGTGGAGGGAGTTGCAAGCTACAGCTTTAACATTTCTCAAGTAGGATGTTAATTACAAACAAACAATCTCTTTGTATAGTGAAAAAGTAATAAACATTTGAGGGTTTGGAAAGTGAGAATGTTATTGGTGCAGCTGATCCCATTGGCATTGACAGTGTTTGTGAATAAACTAATGCCTTTGAAGAAGAAGAAGAAGAAGAAAATAATCCATTAGATGATCGAAACTTAGCATAAAGCTCCAATTGTTGTAAGTCAAAACAATGATACTTGAACTCAATATTATTATTTTAATATTTTGATGTTGATATGATACTATGATTACAAGTTTATAGTGTTTTTGTTGTTTTTATGATACTATGTGACATTCCAGTCTTAATTCATTCTTCTAGGCTGCATACATACATACATACATGCATATAATTTTTACATTGTTTTGTACTAACTAACCCAAACCCCAACTCAAAATTTTGCCATACCTGTTCTTAGAACCCAAACCTGGACCGGCAACATAGAGTTGGAGATGATCCAAAAAGAGTACAAATCATTGACCTCCAAGATGCTGCAGCATGTAGCCCTATGGTGGGAAAATATGCAAAGTTGAGAAGAAAATAAGGAAAATAAAACATTGAACTTTGACCTAAGACGTTGAAACATCTAAGAGATTGATCATTGCCCTTCGATCACCAACAAAAAAAATGTTTAATGAATTTCACAATTTCATAAGGCTTCAAATTCAGATGAATACCGGAGAGTGAAAGATAAGTGGCAATTCAGTATCCAATTAGTCTGCATCATCAATTGGTCTAGTGGTGTTGGCTAGACAGGGAAGGAGCTATATAAGGCATACAAAGGAATTGAAGGAGACCTAAAGGGGATTTTAGGATAAAAAGACGATAGAAAAGAAAAAATGAGCAAAACAGGGACAAGTGTTAGGAAAAAAGGAGGGTACCAAAGGGCACAGTTACCAAGGCAATAAAAACATTCCTCAACAGACCTCTTCATAAGCACCTAAGTTGTCCCATAATCCATATTTTGGAAGTCAAATTGGCCACAAATCTAGCTAATATTTCAGGTGTATACATCATTCTTGTGCCTTTTGTTTCCCTGCCTTGGCAGACCTGTAGCTTGGTTGGCAAAGGTGAAACTATTGTATTTTAAATATTCCTCTAAGGGCACACAGAAAGGGAAGAGGGAACCTTCCAACCAATATAGATGTTTCAGCAAAAATACAAGCGGCATGGCCAAAAGGATGCGGCTTATCAACTGTGTAGAAAAGGACATCACTTGAAGGCTTGTTTTACAATGGATTTATGTTAAATTTTAAAGGCAACAAGCAATGATAAAGATCACTGAATAGGCAACATCTGGCCAGTGTAGCAAATAATAATAAAGAAAAATGATGACATTGCTCTGGTGACTGCTCATTCACACACTTACCAATAATGAGAAAATCAGCATTTGGTGTATTGTATCTGGACCATGATGCGGAAGTGAGGCTGGTTTGCAAAAGTGAGTGTGCCAGAGATGATTAAAAAATTGTACATGTAAAAGACAAGACCAAGCTTCGCAGGGTTGGTGCAAAGGGGTTAGAAAAAGTAGAATGTTCATCTTTGATACTTTGCTTATTTTCCAACAAGCCTTCAATGTTGTGGCAGAGTGATTGTGTTTTCCATGGCAGAAACGAAATTAAATATTTTCATCATATTTCTTATTTTCATTTTTTACCCTTACATTTAGTTAGGATGAAGTTGTTGCACAGAGCACAATTTGACCCCATGAAGATAAGAGATGATGCTCTCCAAACTTGGCAATTTTAGTGGTTGAAGTCTAAATTTTGATATATATTCTTCATAAATGAGACACAAAGAATAGGAGCATGCCGTGTATGTATGTTCTCTTATTCCCTGTGTTTCTTTTTGAGTCATCATTTACCTTCTAAAGCAAAAATACGGTCCATAATTATGTGCAGATACTCCTTGACATTCAAATTTGGCTGAAGGAGCGTACATATATTTGATAACTTGTACCTAGGTGCATGCTATGTCCTGGGAGTATTGGATATTTAATTTTTTTTTAAATAACTATGGAGATCATTAATTTCTCATAGGAGGCTTCTTAGTCCTGAGAGAGATTATGAATCTTATTCTTATGTTGGATTGGCACTGGAAGCATATCTCCATAGATTGTATTCCTGTCCTTGTGATAGCTTTGTCTAAGGCTTGTTTTCAACTTTCTAAGATGTTAATACAAATTGTAGTGTTGTTATAGATCTTTAATTGTTAGGATCATAGTAGCATTTTCTTTCAGGGTTTTGACTATGCAAACCAAAAGAAAAAGTGTTTCAAATTGATTGGAAAAACTTGGGAATTGAAAAGTGCTGAATAATTTGTAAAAATAGAGACAAAATTGTGGGTGAGATTTTTGGAATAAATTGTGAGTTGGAAAAACCAATCTATGCAAAAACTTGCTGGCAATCTGTTTTCTATTTTCAAGGAATTTTCAGCATTTTTTTATTTCCCAATCTTTTTCACAATTAATTCAATATCTGATGATTGATTTGTGTGTTCCTGATTTTTGCCGCCTTGGGAATCCTGTTTGAGTTTAGGAAAAAAATGGCAATCCAATTCACATCACATTGCCAGTAGGTCTGATTCCTTATAACGAGTGATTATCATGAATTATTTGTGATTTTTGCTAAGTTGGCTTGGATTACATTTTTTTAAAAAAAATTTTTAAAGAAAAGTTTTTCCTGATTTCTTCATTGTCAGCTTTATGCTGGATAATGGTTTGTATTGTTCTAAGCTTTGACACTTTGTTTCATGGTTATGTTCTCAAATTCCCTTAACCTAAGATATTTTTGTCAAGATGGAATCTGGGACTTTGATTTCAAGAGAATGCTTACTATGTTGCTTTTGACAAGGGATGTTTCACACATTATATGAACAACTTTTGATTGTAGAGAATTAAAGAGTTGCAGAAAGGAGAGGGTATGAAAGGAGAAACAATGCTTCGACTGAGTGTGGAAGGTGGTGGTTGTTCTGGATTTCAGTACAGTTTTAACTTGGATGATAAGCAGAATCCAGATGATAGGTATTGCTATCACTTTCTGTTTGAGTGTATATTTTGTTTCGCTGACTAGAGTCATTTTAGGTGTTGCTATCACTTTCTGTTAAAGTGTATGTACTGTTTTGCTAAGTACTCAAATTTTCTTTAATATTTATAGCATGATTGTTTCCTCATGCTAGCAGGGTTTTTGAAAAAGAAGGCATCAAATTGGTTGTGGATGAGGTTTCCTATGGATTTGTGAAGGGCGCTACGATAGACTATGTTGAGGAGCTTATTCGGTCTTCATTTATGGTTAGTAACATTTTCCCTGTAATTTGAAATAAAGGTCTCAACATGACATAAATTGATTTTTCTCGACTTCATATCTAGACTGTAATTCCATTGTAGATCGGTTCAGTGATTTAGTGATGAATGAAGCTAAAGTGAAATTGTTGTTAGATCTGGGTTGGTTGGGGAGTAAATGGACATGCAATGAATATGTAAACGATTCAAACATCTTTACCATAAGATTCCAAATAAAATTATGACATTCCCATTAAAAGAAATTTTCTGTAGGGTGGTTTGTGAACGTAAATGCTTCTGCAAGTTGTCAAAACTATGCTAGCTATAACAATAAGGTTTAAGATCAATAGTAATGAGCAAATTTTACTAACATAACCTGGTTTTTTAAATGTACTTATATGAATTTCTGGTGAGTTAGACATGATGTTTTGCTGCTTCAATCTTACAGGAATTTTTTATTTTTGAAATTGGAAATATTTGGCAGACTTAACTTTAGAATACACTTGATCATTGCCCTAAGGAAGGTACAGTCTACCTCATTATCATATATGGATATTTTATTAGTGACAATTCAGTCAAATTGCATGTTAATTTTGCAATGACCTTGAGGCACGATTAATGCATAACAACAAAATTATGTGGAGGCAAAAACATAAATGTGATGGATTTGCAACACCATTGACTTGGTGTCTAAAATATCAATATAATAAAGTGAAAGTTATTCAGTTTTGCACTTGCTCTATGTCTTCAAAGTTTGTCATACTTTAAAGTGTAACTTTGTACATACAACTCCCAGACCATACACATACCCACATATCACGAAACTATAAATATATGTAATATAGTTGTATCTTTGTTCTTCTTGTAAACTTGTACCCTGATTTGATATGGTGTTGTCATCTTCTCTCCGATACTTGTAAATTACATTTGCTAACCATGCTTCCAGGTTAAACTAATTGATTCATTTCTTTTGATGGGTAGTTGTCCATACTTTGGATCAGAATTGAGTTTTTATATTTGCAGCATCAAAAATTGGATAGACCTCCCTTGGGAAACAGGGAATTTCCTTTTATTGGGTTTTTAAACAACTAAAAGTTAATAGCTATTAAAGTTATTCCATTTTATGTGTTTGTCTACCCATTGAAAGTTTGTTTTTCTCAAAGATGTAAATTTATGATCCAAAATGCATCAAATATCAGTCAAGCATGCTTTTTTATAAATGTATGTTCTACCTTTATGGGGCTAGAGCCCTCTATTAATTTCAAAAAGGATTACATATGCTTGACACACCTTACAGACCGTTACACATTGTTGCTGCTGTGAAACCGAAAATGCTGAGAGGGGGAGGGGGTGAATCAGTATTTTAAGAACTTAAATGTGAAACTAGGAGACAAAATTCATAAGAGCACACAATAAAAGAGACAAGACATCCAAGTTATCTCGTGGAAACCCAAGACGGGAAAAACCACGGCATCACTAATCAGACTGGGCAACAACCCATCGTTTACAAAGAGCTACAACTCTTAATGAACAACAATTTGAACTGGCTCCAACCTTTTCAAAATGATAAGTGTGTCCACAATACAACAAAATTAATCTCTAGTCCTTACAGAAGTATAAGAACATCTCAGAAGTTTAACAAACTGCCTGGAAACATATTCAGTTTAAAACTGATAGTGAAATCTTCAGCACTCCATAAACAGTCAAACATAATATGACTTCAAACTGTTATCCCAGCGAAGGACAACTCTGCTGCATACAATTAACTAACTCTAGCATCTACAGGCTACCAGTTCCTTGTGTGTCCCTCAGACCAATCACAGAGACTGTGTGAATATGTTTCAAGCAATCCTTTTGTTCTCACAAGGATCTTAAGACCTGCAGCACTCCCCCTGAATTGAAATACCACTTACTGTCACTCAAATTGCTCACTCTCACCAAATGATACTAGTTCTGCACCTTCCAATACATCACAAAAATATTATGCCGGACAGTCACCTTCAGACTTCAAATCATACAAAGTGTGATCCCTCACTTCACAATCTAACACCCGAGAGGCTTTTTATGTCCAACAGTGTTCGTGTTTGTATACCCGTTACAGCCACTACTCGCTGCTGAGTCTGCTGGACTTCATCACAATGATAGCCCCAACTTCGCACAGGTGCGTCCCCTTTTACAAAGACATTCAACAGTTTCGAATATCTGAGATGATACCAGGCCGCACTTCTTTGTCTGTCATGAATATTTTTTCGTAGAACACACCCCACACGAAAAAGACTTATTCAAACTGTTCTACACTCAATCGGCATTCACTGTTGTCATGCACCCTTTTCTTGTCTATTTTCCAGTATCTCTGTTTTTTTCGAAGAAAGGCCACACACAAAAGAACGTATAATCTCTGCTTGTCGCATACGCACAGCACAAAAAAACGCATCTCTGCCGCATGAACTCCAAATTGAAACGCTCGCCCAGTTTTTAGTGCCAAGATGTTCTTTTTAGGAGTCCCCGTTCTAAGTTGTTGAAGGCCTGTTTAACGAGATATTCACACTTGTTTTTTAAGTTCCTTGTGCACAACACCTCCTCACTACACCTACAGCGTATCTTTTTTTTACTAAAAACTTCATATTCCAATGGTTGTATTTTTAGCTCAATTACAACCGTGACAGTTACAATCTCTCTGCAGGAGCCGTCCACTCTTCTACCCATCACATACGGCATCCAAACCTGCAGATGAGCAGAGCTTTAACTGCTGCAGCTCAGCAGATCTGACGATACTTAAGATTGTGATGTCAAGACGCCATCTGTAGCAGTGTTCTGTAGCACACCCAGTCTTAATGGAAACGTAAGGCATCATATGATAGTTGTTCTGCTCTCACGCCAAGTACCATACATTAAAAACGCTTAAAACGGTTGTTTGTTTTGACACGGAAGGAAGGCAAATGAATATATAAGACAAAGTTACAAGCAGCGCAGGTGCCAGGTGTTAGTTCTTCTCAACAGGAAAGAAGACTTTGTCATCTTCTGCAGGATTGACATCTGTCGGCACATGGACACTTCATGAAACAGACTCAACAGCAGACTCAATAAAACAGAGAGTTCAATGCGACACAGAATCAAATGACAAAAACCGCAACAGCTGCATCATACATACCATCACATACCAGAAAAACCAGATCATACTACCTATTTTCTATTCCAATCCTACCATATACCATAACCCAAGGAACATCACACAAATTTCTTACAAATTTAGGCAACCCCCCTGCACAGTTTCATAAGAATCCATGCTTCTCTGGGGCAGAAGGGAGATACATCAGCATACAGCAGTCTGTGGAGCTTCCCAAAACAATTTTGTATTACACTATCCTGAAACTCCCTCCATATGACACTCCTTGGTGTTCTCTTTTCCTCTCCCTGATTCTCGGGTGGTTCTTCAGAGTCTCCCACCTCTTCAATGATGTTGCCAAAGTACATAGACAAAGGCCTTCTCAAAATCCCTAGCTCAATGTTGAAAATCTGGTCTGCAACTTTTGGCCAAAAAACTGGGGCCACAAATTCATTCCCTATTTGAAAGTCGGTTTCATGAGAACCCACAGTTTGCACTATTGGATAGGAAAAGGCACTAAAAATCTCCATGTCGTGCTGGTGAACACCTCCTGGACTTGCATCCAGAATCATGTTCATAGAGTTAAGAGTGTGATCCTCACCAATCCGAAAAAGTCTCCTACATTGAAATATCCAAGACTCTGATAAGGCTTCAAATATTGCAATAATGTTCATAATGTAATATTGCAACATGCAAACATGCAGATTGAACATGCAAGATAAACAATATAGATTTTCGAGGAAATTAATTTTATGAAATACAAAGAATCATAGTTAGCCAATGAGTATTATTGTGATATAGAAATGTATTGCTGTTCACAAACATCTGCTACTGTTACAAACAAGAAAATGCACAATGCCATCATGTAACACATAACTGGAATGCCTCCATACATAAGATAACAAACTCTTTGAAGTTCTGCAAGATAGATCAACGAATCTCCATGAAAACTGATCAATGATGTGCAACTGCGAATCTTGAGATGAATTCACCAAGTGGGCTGATTTGGGTTTTCGTCCAAAAAACCAATACCTCTAGGGTTTCCATCCTAGGGTTTACTGAACTTGCAAGTTGAAGCTCTCAAGGAAATGTTGCTTTGAAAATAACAAGTCAAGAATGAATGTTGCTGTTCACCTTTTCATCTTATAATATTTTTCCTTTTTGAAAGCAATACTTTTTTATTTATCTTTTAATTTTTTTTTCCCCTCAAAAGTGACATTACATTATAATTTGTCATTGACATTATTATAAAGTACCTTAATAAAATAAAACATGTCCAGCTGCTAATTAATTAAATTTAAATAATCCCATAGGACTTGGGACTTATTAACATTTAATTAATTATTTTATTCCCTTGAATAAATTTAATTAGCCTACGGCTAATAATCTCCTCTAGTTGATCATTTGGACAAAAGGGGACATTACAATCTTCTCACCCGGAGATTGCTTGTCCTCAAACAATCACATGGTATTAGATTTGTGTTAAGCTCAAGTGTTCTAATCAATACCTGAATCCCAAATTAATCTAGGACCTTGGCATGTCTTCCCATGTGTATCTCCTTCAAGCTTCCGCTGCTCCACTCTAATGTAAACATTACTGTGCCCAAAATTGTGAAGCAACTCATCATGATCCCAATAAAGTAGTACACCAAACATGCCAATGTCAGGATCCCATATCATCACGCTCTCACGCCAACAAAAAGTGGAGGAATAAATGTCTTTTATCATGCCCCCAATGCCATATGTCCAACTAAATCTGAAAGAGCTCCCATGGACATGAAAACTGATCATTACAAGTGCACAATCAATCATGTCGATCCACCATATGCTGTTGGAAATCCTACTCAAAATGATGCAGCAAGTACCTTCAATGAAAAAGGACGATGGAATCTCATCATTGGACCAATCTCCAACAAAGAAAGATTGATCCCACTTACCAAATCTTCCAACCAGATTCTGTCCTAAAGGACCAAACTGAAGTCCTTGTGATCAATAGTGTGAAACAACCATCTATCACCATTTGTGAGAACTCCAACTCATTGAACCATGGCTGAAAATTTCATGCTCAGAAATGTAGAACAACCCTCTATCCTTGTGATGGTCAAATCCGAAAGGTTTGAACATGAAGTACTATTGTCCTCTACATGCTCCATGATGTCTTCTTCATTTACAAAATATACTCTCCAAGTATGATCAAGGAATGATATTGTTATGAAACAAAGGCATAATGTCAAACCTTGCATGCAATTTGGTTCTTCAATTCTTATCACATGTTCTATAATAACAACAAGATGAATGAAACCATGTAAAGATGGGAGATGGCTGATCATCAACATGAGACCCACCTTTATTTTGTACCTTCCAAGTTTGCCTTCATAGATGCTATCATAGGCTGCTATCCCAAGGCGTGTGACATACTGAAAACTCCTCTCATGAGTGGTCAGACTTCCCACCTCAAGGCTGCTGTTATAAATCAGGCCAACAACTAAATTGAAGTCAATGATGTCTGAACCAGAAAGATACATATAAACAGAATCCAAATAACACAAAAGATTATCCTGGGAAAAACCCTCTTGGTAGAGGGAAACAACCCAGCCCACTAAAAGCAGTACACCTTTATTGATATTCAATATTAAAATACAGAAGATGAGGAATACTCGAAAGAAACAAGATTGAATCAATCAGTTCTTACTGAACGAATACAAAAGAGAGATCACAACTCCAGGAATAACATCATATGAGAAGAAACATGTAAACACTGTCAGCAACATCCATGGAGATATATGATCCAGATGGAACAATGATACAATGCATGAGACGTGAACTCCTTAGCTGAATCAACGTACAGGAATAACATCCGCTCACCAATTGAGCAAAACGGCAAGGGCGGAGACAACAGATATGCGAGAGGGCACATCCCGCAACACAGATAGCATATGAAGAATGATATCCAGAATGAACTCATGCTGAGTGAATGCGCGCTACACGGATAATCCAAAACTCATACGCTAGTACTGAAAGACAACAACAATCTTTTTCACACAGAGCTCATGTAACTATCCGCGATCAAAATGATCGAGCAAAAAACAGTGCCGAAAAGAGAGCCTGAGGAAAAACATAGCGTCCAACAAGGTGACGCTTCACCTTGCTAGGTGTTACTGCCAGCAAGTGAAACGTCACCGTTGTGACGGTTACAATCGAGGGAAGGAGCCGGTGCACTTGAAATTCTTGCCAAGGGTTTATCACGACGCAGCACATCGTGTGGGAAGACAAATGCGAACGTTGGAGATTCAATGCGAAGACATGAGTTAGCCCGATAGTTGGTTATGAGTTGTAACTGAAAACAACTACCATAATCGGTTGAACTCTTATGTGCGGAATCACAACCGTAGCATAAATACGTGGACAGGTAATGAAGTCTCTGTCATTGCTATCAAACTTCAACACTCCCTCTTAGCAAGAGAGAAACTTCCTGTGAGGTTCACCTGAACAAATGCACTAAGCTGCAAAAGAAACATCATTAGTAAACAATCTCAATGAACAATAAAACTAGTTATCATTAACCAAAGAACTTCATCGTAGCTCATCTCAGAGGGTGAAAGAAAGATAACGACAAAATGTTCATCATAGCATAAAATCACAATAAAGTGTTCAACATGATCATTTAAAAGATCAAAACAAAATTTTAGAGCTCACATAAGTGACTCCCACCATGGCTGCTTCCAGAGGGTGACTCCACCATGCCTACTCGCAGAGGGTGGATCAAGGGCTTTCACCTCAAACTTCTCCCAGAGAAGAATGCAGTAACCACCTTGCCTACACGCAGAGGGTGGGTTAAGGGCTTTCACCTCAAACTTCTCCCAGAGAAGAATGCAAATGAGAAATGGAGCACTCCGCCTGAGGTGCCTTTTCAGCAAGAGCTTCATTTTCCACTAAACCAAGTTGTTCTCAAAAGTAACAAAACTTCACCCTTGGAAGTGACTTGGTGAGGATGTCTGCAGTTTGTTCATCAGTGGGAACGTATTTCAGTTCAACTGCCTTTCTTTGTACCATGTCTCTTAAGTAATGAAACTTGATTTCCACATGTTTGGACCTGTCATGGAACACTGGATTGACTGAAAGCTTTATGCAGCTTTGGTTATCACACATGATAACAGAAGGCTCGAGAGGCTGTCCAAACAATCCTCCAAGCAACTTTCGAAGCCAAACAACTTCTTTAGCAACAATGCATGCTGCCACATAGTCTGCCTCAGCTGTGCTATGAGCTACACAAGACTGTTTCCTGCTGCTCCAGGAAATTACAGCGGAACCAAGATTGAAACAGCTACTTGAAGTGCTCTTCCTATCAGGCACACAACCTGCCCAATCTGAATCAAAGAATCCTTGCAATTTGAGCTTGGTAGAAGAAGAATACTTGAGTCCATATCCAATGGTGCCACGAACATATCTCAACACATGCTTGGCTGCCATATGATGAATGTGCCTTGGTTCACACATAAATTGACTTAACGTATTAACAACAAAACATATGTCAGGTCTTGTGTTCACCAAGTACATCAATGAACCAATGAGTTGACTGTACATGAAAGGATCAACCAAATCTGAATTAATTGAGTCATCATGCAGCCTTTTCAGATTCACTTCCATAGGAGTAGCCATGGATTTACAGTCTAACATACCAAACTTTTTCAGGATATCGATAGCATATTTCCCTTGACTTAGGATGATGCCATTTGAGTTCTGCCATACTTCAAGTCCAAGGAAATAGTGCAGCATGCCAAGATCTTTCATTTCAAATTCTGAAGTCAGCTCCCTCTTACACATGATGATAAGACTATCACTGCCTGTGAGAAACAAATCATCTACATATAGAACCAAAATCAAAATTTTATCATCCTGAAGTTTTAAGTATAAGTTAGGATCATCTACATTCTTTTGAAAGCCTAAACCCAAAAGATATTTATCTATTCTCTCATACCAGGCACATGATGCTTGTTTGAGTCCATACAAGGCTCTTTTCAACTTACACACATGAGATGCTCTGTCATGGATGATAAATCCTTCTGGCTGTTCCAGGTAGACTTCCTCTTCAATGACTCCATTCAGGAATGCTGTTTTCACATCCATCTTATGGAGTTTCCAGCCTTTGATTGCAGCTATAGCAATGATTGTTCTAATGGAGGTGTATTGAGCCATTGGTGCAAATATCTCATCATAATCAATGCCTTCCTTTTGGGAAAAGCCTCTAGCCACAAATCGTGCTTTGTATTTGTCTATGCTCCCATCAGCCACATGCTTAATCTTGAACAACCACTTAGATGAGACAACTGATTTGTCTTGGGGCCTAGGGACAATGTCCCATACATCATTCTGAATTATGGACTTGTATTCCTCCACCATAGCGTCTTTCCATACTTGATGTTTGGAGGCCTCCTCAACTTTAGAAGGTTTAGATGAAATAATGTGACTCATTAACTCAACATAACCAACAAACTTGTGAGGCCGTTTGCTTTCTCTGAAAGTCCCTTGAGGACCTGCAAAAGGTGTGGCTTCCTCCACAATATTTTTGGCCCATAGAGGTCTCTTTTTATTCGTGGAAGAAGAGTGGGGACCTGTGGGATCAGCTGGTGTAGAAAGAGGAGCAGGGTCAACAAGATCTTCACACTCCTTCTCAACCTCTAAAGGAGAGTTCGGATCAGCCATGGTTGAATCTTGAGGGAGTTCAAGATCTTCCTCATTAGTTACAACTTCAGATTCCTTGGGAGGATCACAAGCTATGTCTTCGTCAAAGATGACATCTCTGCTGATTTCAATCTGCCTTTGACTAGGTACATAAATTCTGAAAGCTTTAGAAGAGTCACTGTAGCCAACAAAGAATCCTTTCTTGCCTGAAGGTTCCAATTTTGACCTTTTCTCTTTTGGGATGTGAATCACTACTGGGCAGCCAAAAATTCTGAGGAAGCTAACATCTGGTTTTGATCCTGAGAAGGCCTGTTCAGGGGACATGTTAACAAGAATTTGATGAGGGCTGCGATTTTGAATAAAGACAGCTGTACTGCAAGCTTTAGCCCATAAGAACATAGGAATATTCTGATCATGAATCATTGCTTTTGCTGCCTCAACTATGGTCCTGTTCTTTCTTTCAGGCACACCATTTTGTTGAGGATTATAGGGAACGCAAAACTCCCTCTTAATCCCAACATTAGTACAAAAATTATGAAAGACTCTAGATATAAATTCCCCACCATTATCAGATCTCAAGGTCTTGATCCTCTTCTCAGTGGAATTTTCAACCAAGGCTTTGAATGTTTTGAAACAAGACAACACTTCATCTGATTCTTTTGATTTAAGAAAGTATATCCAACATTTTCGAGAAAAATCATCAATGAAAGTAATGTAATACCAAAAACCGCTAAGGGACACAACAAATATTGGGCCACATAAATCTGAATGAATTAAATCTAAAATACCTTTAGCTCTAGATTCACTGCTATGAAATGTACTTTTAGTATTCTTACCTAGAGCGCATCCTTTGCAAATACCTTCATGATCCTTTTTCAGCTTAGGAAGACCAACGACAACTTTCTCCATGGATGCCAAGGTTTTGAAATTTAAGTGACCAAATCTCTTGTGCCAAAGAATGTTTGGATTTGGGGAACAAAGAGAGAGAGCTTGAATAGGCCGAGCTGAAAGTCTGTAGAGGCTGCCATGATGAACTCCTATCTCTCGAGCTAAAAAGGAGTTAGAGTTCTTCCAAGCAAGGACCTTACCATCAATGAAGGACACATGATATCCTTTGTCTTAAAGAGCTGAAATAGAAATCAGTTTCCTCTTAATACCAAGGACAAATAGAACATCACTAAGGTGTAGGGGAATGCTTGAATCAAGTTGGAAAGAAGTGGAGCCAGCCCCTTTCACTGAATAACTAGCATCATCCCCAATGATTACTTGAAGATGAGAATCCTTTTCATTGAGGTTGAAAAGATGATCACTGTAACTTGTGATGTGACGTGAAGCTCCGCTATCAATCAGCCAGGTGTCACAGTTTGTAGGAATGTTGCTGGATAAGGCAGAGATGGAACTAAAACCCTCAGGTTCATCACATGATTCTTTCTTGGGAGAAGAGTCTTCAACATGTGTAGTAGAGACTTGAGGCTTCGGCCTTGAGTGGCAATGCCTGGCATAATGGCCGAATTTGTCACATCTGAAGCATTGAACTTTGGAGACATCAACCTTCTTTCTTTTGTGGGAAGAATCTGGATGAGAGTCATTATTCCTAGATCGCTTGAAGTATGGTTTCTTCCCTTTTCCTTTGGAGGTGTGGGCTGCCAGCACTTGATCATCTTCATGATGACTTTTGCGACCATTACCTCTAGCCTCAAGTCTGCATTCCTCTTGAATGCAATCAGCCCTTAGTCTGTCAAATTTAGGGAGATCGTCACGCCCACTAATGCCTTGAATAAACGATTCCCAAGAGTGAGGGAGACCATTCATAGCAAGCATAACCAAGTCTTTGTCAGGAATGGAGTCGCCAATAGTACTAAGCTGGTCCCTGAGTTCTGAGATTTTCATGAAGTAGGATATAGCTGATTCTCCTCGAGCCATCTTGATGTGAAGGATCTGATGCCTCAAGGCCAAGGCTCTGCTGGTATTATTAATCTCATAAAGATCTTTTAAGGTCTGAAACATCACATTTGCTGAAGACAGGTTGGAGATAATAGGGACAAGATGATCCTTCACAGAATCAATAAGAATTTTCTTTGCCATAATTTTGTTCTTCTTCCAAAGTGCTTTCCCAACATCATCAGTATGTTCTTCCGGATTAGAATTTATGTAGGCAAGAAGATCATTTTCCTCTAGGGCGATCACGATCCTAAACTTCCAGGAAGAGAAGTTGGAAGAACCGTCAAGCCTGTCCTTGACTTTTAAACCGTTGACCATGATGGCGAAGCAAGAAGAGTTTGAAGAGGCTATTTGGTCTTTCTGATTCTGGATCGAAAAAGCCTAAACCTGGCTCTGATACCATGTTGAAATCTGAACCAGAAAGATACATATAAACAGAATCCAAATAACATAGAAGATTATCCTGGGAAAAACCCTCTTGGCAGAGGGAAACAACCCAGCCCACTAAAAGCAGTACACCTTTATTGATATTCAATATTAAAATACAGAAGATGAGGAATACTCAAAAGAAACAAGATTGAATCAATCAGTTCTTACTGAACGAATACAAAAGAGAGATCACGACTCCAGGAATAACATCATATGAGAAGAAACATGTAAACACTGTCAGCAACATCCATGGAGATATATGATCCAGATGGAACAGTGATACAATGCATGAGACGTGAACTCCTTAGCCGAATCAACGCACAGGAATAACATCCGCTCACCAATTGAGCAAAACGGCAAGGGTGGAGACAACAAATATGCGAGAGGGCACACCCCGCAACACAGATAGCATATGAAGAATGGTATCCAGAATGAACTCACGCTGAGTGAATGTGCACTACACGGATAATCCAAAACTCATACGCCAGTACTGAAAGACAACAACAATCTTTTTCACACAGAGCTCATGTAACTATCCGTGATCAAAATGATTGAGCAAAAAACAGTGCCAAAAAGAGAGCCTGAGGAAAAACATAGCATCCAGCAAGGTGACACGTCACCGTTGTGACGATTACAATCAAGGGAAGGAGCCGGTGCACTTGAAACGCTTGCCAGGGGTGTATTATGACGCAGCACACCGCGTGGGAAGACAAATGCGAACGTTGGAGATTCAATGCGAAGACATGAGTTAGCCCGATAGTTGGTTATGAGTTGTAACTGAAAACAACTACCATAATCGGTTGAACTCTTATGTGCGAAATCACAACCGTAGCATAAATACGTGGACAGGTAATGAAGTCTCTGTCATTGCTATCAAACTTCAACAGTGAGAACTCCAACTCATTGAACCATGGCTGAAAATTTCATGCTCAGAAATGTAGAACAACCCTCTATCCTTGTGATGGTCAAATCCGAAAGGTTTGAACATGAAGTACTATTGTCCTCTACATGCTCCATGATGTCTTCTTCATTTACAAAATATACTCTCCAAGTATGATCAAGGAATGATATTGTTATGAAACAAAGGCATAATGTCAAACCTTGCATGCAATTTGGTTCTTCAATTCTTATCACATGTTCTATAATAACAACAAGATGAATGAAACCATGTAAAGATGGGAGATGGCTGATCATCAACATGAGACCCACCTTTATTTTGTACCTTCCAAGTTTGCCTTCATAGATGCTATCATAGGCTGCTATCCCAAGGTGTGTGACATACTGAAAACTCCTCTCATGAGCGGTCAGACTTCCCACCTCAAGGCTGCTGTTATAAATCAGGCCAACAACTAAATTGAAGTCAATGATGTCTGTATATCCATGCATAAGAAAAAAACTCATCTCATATTCCAATCCAATCCAATCCAATCCAAAAACAGATGTAGACCCACACACTCCAATCCATCCCAAAAACAGATGTAGACCCAGATGAATCTGAAAATGCAATGTATAACCTTGTAAGACAGCCACATGTCAACCATGAATCCATGAAAATTATGTCACAACCCAACAAATAAACAGTTTCATAAGCATATGAAATAGGTGACGAATTCATAGTTGTATTGAAGTTGCTTCCATTAATACCCAAAGTCAAACCATGAGTGGCTGATCCACTAAATGTATCGCCCATAAAATCATGATTCACCTCAATGAAATTGTCAACATCAACTGAAAAATCAGAATTTTGGATGTTAGAGAGCTCCCGCTTCTCATCATCCATGGAGTTGTGTGAATCACAATCTTGATAAAGATGAAGCTTTGTCTGATGAATCATCAACTTGGCATTCATTGCCTTCATTAGTCAACTCTCTTTCATTATTTGAGACTGATTTAATGTTATCGTCCCAAAGTGTACAAATTCAGTCCTCTCATAAGATGCATTATCACAAATATTATGTCTAACCTTTGAATCTTGTACACCATTAATTGGAGAGTCAATGACACTTACTTTTTCATGAGAATAGGCAGCTAACTCACGAGTATAAAGAGATATAGTGCTTCTTTCCTTAATCAGAGATTTAGGACTGATTGTACCTTTTCTTTCCGTGCCTTTGAAATCTTCAATGCTAGAGTACACTTGCATAAACTTGGCAGCCCTATCTTGTAGCATTTCATGTCTTGAAGCTATGTCATCATCATAGTCCATTAAGGTATCAACATCACAAATTGATTCATGCTCTTCGTAAACTGCTGGTATAAATCAGATTGTTGGCAAATTGAGGTTTCAACCTTTACCTCATACTTATCTTTCCACTCATGAATGTCTACCGTGCTAGACTTCGTGTTAACGCTATCCTTCTTGGATTTGTGCCCATCTGATGTCACAAGATTGTTGTCCCAACTCAAAAACCCAAAATTATGCTCATACCTTTCGAAGGTGTCTTCATTGCTCTTTCTTGTATCCTTTTTGAGGAAAGATTGTTCGTCCATGAGTGTTGACCTATGAGGCATGTCTTGCTGCAAGTAACTTAAATTCCTTGTTGCTAAAGCTGATTTGTTTTTCATAACTAACCAACTCCATGGTGTAGTATGCAAAACAAACCAAACATTATAAAATTGAAAGATCTTCTTCCTATTAGGCAATCTTTTAGTCTCAATAATCAGCTCTCTAAAGAAAAATACCTCTTATGATCTTAGCAAATGTTCTTTCATTATGCATTATGCTTGTTCAACCATAATGGAATCAATAATGTTTCCTTCTACACAAATATGTATAACACTAGTGGGTGATCCACCAAGTCAGTGTCTATTATCATCATAATTTTGAACCTTAAGAGGACTTTCTAAAAGACGAAACTCATGAACCTCATGATGCAAACTTAATGCCCAAACTGAATTTTCAGAATCATGCCTCTTCTCTTGTTCACACACATCAACATGTTCTTCTTGTTTGAACTTGTATACATTCCTCTCTTGGAAGAAATAATGATCTAATGCACGATTCCCTTTGTTTCCTTGCATTGTCAAGCTGGTTGCATCATTCCTTGACCTTTTGTAGGTGCTGTCTTACTTGGGCAGCAAACATCTTTGCCTTCTTAGCTCTTTGTAACCTCCCATCACACATATCTTGTGCCCTTTTAACATCTTCTATGGTATACTGTACAAAGTTAGAACCTTTGTGGCTTGAATACACAATATATACTTCATGTTTGACACCTTCAAGTTGAGTGCCACCATTGTAAAACTTAAGAATACCATCATCTTCATGTGTAAGGGCTGCCAGCTCATGATTTTGCATAGGTAAGGGACTTCTGTTCCAAATCAGGGAATCAGTCCTTTCTTCATTCGTTTGTGTGATGTGTTCATAAATCTTAATCACCTCTCCTTTCATGAGTGGATGGTCATCAACAAGTGCTGGTTCACTACATACCGAAAATTATTTATTGTGCCCACATAGCTGATCAGTTATTGCTGGTTTGGCAAACCCCAAGACTAACTTTTGAACAATATGTGATTCTTCATTGCCTAAACCCTCACATGGCTGAAGTGAACTTGTGGCTTCCTTAATCTTTTAGACAACTTTATGCCTAGTCAAAGAATCATGATGGTATGATGTCAAAACATAAATACTCTTTGAGTTCTCCTTGATTGGTTAAGTCCTTCCTCAAATTTGAATCAATAATGTTTTTCACCACACATTCTTCAATGGGATCCATTGTTTCCACTTCTTTATTCATATCCTCAACATATGTAGATGCATCCTCAAGTAATGGATCATGCAAAATTAATGTACTGCTAGTAACCAACTTAGAATTAACTTCATCCCTTTCAGTAGCGTTACCATAGATGGGACAAGTCTCACGTGCTTCTTGAAATGAATCTTCAGCATTGAGATGATCTATATGCCCATCATTAGTGACTTCAATTTGTTCATCGTTGTTATGCCTCTTATCCATCTTGTTGATGTTTGTTGCATCGGTCAGATAAATAATACTGACTATATGATTATTATGAGAAATGATTTATTAGATATATATATACATATATATCAATATATAATAATTGATATTACTATATACATTTATATATATATATATAAAGTTGGATTATAATTATTCTCATAATAACTAAATAGTTAAATTATATGATCCTGAAGGATCATATAATGAATGAATAGACATGTCCCATGAAGGGACATGTCTCTTCTTGTCCTTGTCATGTATAAACACAAAGAGATCGATGCATTTGGAAAACACATATAATATAAGAAGTGCTATTACATTTGCAATGATCCTAAAAATCTTAACTTGGTATCAGAACCAAGTTGCAAATGTAAGAGAGTAGTTTGTTGATGGTGAATGTGTGATTGTCTCAGAACATTAAGTCTTAGTACGAGGACCATATCTCACAAATGCACCGTTGGATTTCGCTGAATTTTGGATATGTTGGTGATAAACAAATTTAGAAGAATCTCACCAGAGTGATTGGAGAGAAAATGTTAGGTTCAAAAGTTATGATCGACTGTGTACAGGTCTATGCAAAAATCTGTAAAAGAGCGAGGTTCCTTCTTTAAAAGCCTAACCGCTTGAAGGGAGATCTGATCATATTGAAGGTTGTCATAGTGTATAGAACCTTTGGATATTCAAGACAGGTCTTGTGAAGAATTATGGTAATGTTGAAGAACGACGTCATTTTGTGAATTTGCATGATATTTTCTATATGGGCTCACCTTACAAAATGAAATACTTGAAATTTATAAAAGATAAGTATTTCATGTTTTATTAATGCACATAATTTTTGAGTTTGTAATTCATGCTATACTATTGGTTAGTAAAATCTTGTATGCTTCTATCATTGGTATTTTAGGTCGAGATAGTTTAGTGAGCTAATTGTAATCTCTCTGACACACCTTCAGGACAAAAACACAAGATAATTGCATTCAAGGGAGACATAACTTGATGCTTGGAAACGAATTGATGATTGAGACTAGATGCAAAGGGAGTCTGACATTTCAAAAGAGGTCAAGAAGTTGATAAACTTGAGCTTCAGAGGGAGCAGATGGTTCAGTCAACTTGTGACAATCTTGATCATATTGATTGAGAGGGAGCTCACTATTGAAGGTGAAACACTTTTGAGGTAAACTTGATATAATTGATTATTATACTAATGAATCACGAATGTTTTTAATGGGCCTGCCCCCTGTGTAAATCATGAGGAAGTGACGACTTCCAAATGATTATCTCTTGTATTTGCAAAAGTTATTAGAAGGTGACGATCTTACAATAACTTGATCTTCTATTGTGATAGACATCTTGTGATGGTTGGAATAGATCATGATAGATGTCATCTTCTATTGTGATAGAAATCTTGTGATGGCTGAAACAGATCATAATAGATGGCATCTTCTATTGTGATAGATATCTTGTGATGGCTGAAATAGATCATAATAGATGATGTGAATGTTCTTATGGTAAGTGCACTTACCTATGAACATTTGTTGAGTACTTGGTGGATATCATGAGACTTGATATTCTGCAGGCCATTACTTTGAGCACTTGGTGAATATCACGAGACTTGATATTTGCAGGCCAATGCTCTCAATATCATGAGATGATATCTTTATGAACTCTTGAGTACTTGGTGGACATCTTGAGAATTGATGTTGGTAGGCCATTACTCTAGGCACTTGGTCAATATCTTGAGAGTTGATATTCTGCAGGCCAATGCTATCGATATCATGAGATGATATCTTTATGAACTCTTGAGTACTTAGGTGAATGTCATGTGTTGACATTCTGATAGGCCAATACTCAAGATATCAAATGGATAGAATCGCCGATGGAGGCAATCCACCTGAGGACTTGTGGATAGAATTGTTGATGGAGGCAATCCACACATTGAGACTATGTTTCTAACGATTACATCTTGAGGATGATGCCTTTATTGCTTACATCATATAATTGATGTTGTCAAGTGTCTTAAGTGTTGACATTGGATTGATTTATCCTCCCTAGCTAAGAGGGAGTGTTGATGTTTGTAGCATCGGTTAGATAAATAATACTGACTATATGATTATTATGAGAAATGATTTATTATATACATATACATATATATCAATATATATATATATAATTTATTTTATCAATTTAGCTATTTAGTTATTATGAGAATAATTATAATCTAACTTTATATATATATATATATATATATATATATATATATATATATAAAGTTAGATTATAATTATTCTCATAATAACTAAATAGCTAAATTGATAAAATAAATTAATGAATAGACATGTCCCATGAAGGGACATGTCTCTTCTTGTCCTTGTCATCTATAGATACAAAGAGATTGATGCATTTGGAAAGCACATACAATATAAGAAGTGCTATTACATTTGCAATGATCCTAAAAATCTTAACACATCTTTTTAGCTTCTTCCAGAAGCAATTTCTCTAACAATAAGGACATATCCAATTAATATTTTTGAAATGCTTTAAAGAAGTCATTCATACCATTCATAAGTTTTTCCATATGCCAATCATTTTTTTGTGGACTTTCTCTATTTTTTCTATCCCTTTCTTTAGTTGATGAGGTAGGAAGGGAAGTAAGTAAGAATCTTCCATCTTTAATTTTAGCCATTGAAGTAACCTTTTATACCCCTGTTGTAGATGTCTAAGATAAACACTGAATTTGTTTCCTCTATTGCTAGCAACATACCTCTGAGTTCATTCACTATCATGCATGAGTCAAAATGCTAACATGCAAAGTAAATCCACCTTTTGGAACTGATTAGGATTGCCATGCAATCAAATCCAAAAATTTGAACTGCTTGAAAATGGCATGCAAAAGAAACCCACTTCATTAAATTGATTTAAAAGTAACATGCAACCATTTGGATACCCACCAAACTGTCATGCAACACAAATCCACTAACCAGGATTGCTTGGGAATAACATGCAATGATAACCCTCTTCATAAACTGCTCCTTAAGTGACATGCAATCATTTGGGTATTCACCAAATTGCCATGCAATAACATTTGACACACATGCAACTGCAAAATCTGACATACACTACTGAAACCCTAACAGGTTGGCAAGATCACAAGCTCTGCTACCACGGAAATATCCTAGACTTTGATAAAGCTTCAAATCTTATTTAGATTTAGATTTTTGCTTATGATTTGCTTCATCATATTGTAATATTGCAACATGCAAACATGCAGATTGAATATGCAAGATAAACAATATAGGTTTTCAAGGAAATTAATTTGATGGAATACAGAGAATCTAAGTTAGCCAATAAGTATTCTTTTGATATAGAAATGCCTTGATGTTTACAAACACTTGCTGCTCTTACACATCCGAAAATGCGTAATGCGATCATGTAACACATACCCGGAATGCCTCCATACATAAAATAGCAAACCCTTTGAAGTTCTGCAAGATAGATCAACGAATCTCTATAAAAACTGATCAATGATGCACAACTATGAATCTTGAGATGAATTCACCAAGTGGGCTGATTTGCCTTTTCATCTAAAAAACCAAAACTTCTAGGGTTTCTGTCTTAGGGTTTACTGAACCTGCAAGTTGAAGCTCTCAAGGAAAGGTTTCTTTGAAAATAACAAGTTAAGAATCCTTTTCCTTCCTTTATAATACTTTTCCTTTTCAAATTATATACTTTATTTTATATCTTGTTTAATTTACCTTTTTCCCCGCAAACGTGACTTTACATTATAATTTCTCATTGACATTATTATAAAGTCCCTTTATAAAATAAAACATGTCGAGCTGCTAATTAATTAAATTTAAATAATTCCACAAGACTTAGGACTATTCATCATTTAATTAATTAATTTATTCCCTTAAATAAATCCAATTAGCCTACAGCTAATAATCCCCTCTAGGTGATCACTTGGACAAAAGGGGATATTACATACATTGTTGCTCTCTTGTTTCTTCTCTAAATAGACAACAAAGGCGTCGAAGGCCATGACTATTGAATCACTCACCAATGCCCTTGATTTCGGTTTGATACCTCTATATAGCTACTAATAAATTTGAAAATGTATTCCAAAAATGTAAGTAATCCTTTGTAATCTCGTTCTCCACTTTCCCAGGGAACTCCACCCAAAATAGAACTAAATCCTACTAATTCGACTGACATGTATCTACCTTATATCTCCGGTGTATCTACCTTATATCTCCGGTACAGATATCCTCATGCCTAGTCCCATCTGTCTCTCCCTCCGTCGTACAAAGCTGTCCAGATTTCTGCCATTTCTACCTATCAATCGATCCACTTGCTGAAAACTATCTCTATCCTCTATCTTGATGGCCTCCATTTAGGAGGGGTTCATCTTTCAAATCAATCTCTGTTCTTCTGTCACAACCCCCCAAAGCTGATCAGACTCATCCTATTCCTTCTCTCCCTTTTTCTTGAGAGATCATCTTCTATCTCTTTCCCCAACTGCACTTTCTTTGATGCCTCTAGTACCACTCCCTTAAATGCTAGCAAATTCGTAGCCCGATTAGCTTCTTTGTACACATGCAAGAATGAGAATTCTTCCAAGGCTTCTAGTGATGTTTTGATCATAATTAGCCACTTTTCCAATCCCCAACTATGTATGATATTCTTATTTATTGCATTAATGCAAATCAAGAAGTCCCCTTCGACTTCAATTTTTTTAATACCTTTCTGAGAGCACAAAATTAGTCCTCTTGCTAATGCCTCGAACTCTGCTTCATTATTTGTTGCCAAATCAATTTGAATAGCCATTGCCCAAATAAATACATTGCCCTAAGTCATCTCTAATGATACAACTTGCCCTTGCAGCTCCCGGGTTGCCTTTTGCCGCCCCATCGAAATTCAGCTTGCATTTACCCTTTGCTGGAAGTGACCATTTGACTCTTCTTCTCTTAAGATTTTTGTTAGGAGTCAAAGAGCATGGGCGTTTCAACCTTCCCTACTTTTTCCGGATCTCTACATCCCAAGAGGTGAAGTGAATACTTTTTTACAATATTTGATTAGAATTTGCAACTTCACATATCCTCTCTTCTAATATGTAAATTAGTGTTACAAGACTCGGACTCGCCTCGGACTCGGCAAGCTGGATTCGGGTTCGGACTTGGACTTGGCACCTGGACTCGGCAAATTGAAAAACCCAAGAAATTCATAGATTTTTAAGGATTTAAATATTTTTTCATGCATCATTCAATCAATTAACATCAAAGACACAATAATTGACATAAATAGAAGCTACTTTGCATACATAGACAAGTTTACATTGATCACATAAGTATACATGCGAAGCGAATCACTGAAGGAAATAAGTTAACTGTTAAACAACTTAAACTAGTTAATAAATAACACCATTACAAATCTGAAATATAATATTATAAATAGTGTCACTGTCAAAGACTCAAAAGTCTACAATATCATGGAAAATGAAATCCATGGAATCAAAAGTTCAAAACATATATGAAAATAAAAGGCCCTATGTCTTCCTGCGTATACGCTGAAGATAGGTCATGGAAGATTCTGCAGCCATCTTCTGTCCCTATGTCTGAGGCTCAACCTCAATGGCATCCTCATCATCCTCACCATCCTCACCCTCATAATCATCATCATGCTCAGATCCGTCACTGTCAGTGTCAGCCTCAGGGTCCTCCACTGGGTCTCCTCGCGCTCTAGCCTCCTCTTGTGCCATTGCTACTGCCTCTGCCTCTCGATCCACCTCATCAACCTAGTCCAAGTCTTCATCACTAAAGAAAGGATCATCAATCTCAGTGTTCCACTATGGGCCTATGAAGTAGATTGTGCCATCGTCGATCAATGACAGCTGCATGTATAGGCCTATGAAGTAGTTTATACAAAATTCCATATGCCTGAAAGTTAACTAAGTCTGAATTTTTTTTTGAAATCTCAAAAATTAGAAGTTGCATCTTAACTCCTATGAAGCTAAAACCTATCTCAATCATCCTGAAAGGTACCTAATTTCTTTATACAAGTATAACTTAAAGTATAAGAACTTAAAATGTTATACTTGTGTAAATAATCTAAATGTTATACTATGTTTATACTGTCACAAGCAATCAGCAATCAACGTATGAGAGCCAATCGATTTGCTGATTTTTGTCTAAAACCCCTATATTCTTCTCCCAAGCCTTTTTCCTCTTTTCTAAGCTTTTCAAAATGATAGAATGACCTTTTTAGGTCAAATAGAAGTCATAAGCAAAAAGAAATCATTAAAAAGTATTAACATTTTATGTTTTTACATTTTTTTTTGTGGCTGGACGCACCGAGTCGAGGCCACAGGACTTGGTGAGTCCAGGCGAGTCCAAGGACTCGGCGAGTCCTGTATACAAGCCCAGGACTCGGCCAAGTCCTTGAGTTGGGTCACCGGGCCTCGGCGAGCTTGGCTCGGCTTGAGACTCGCCAGGACTCGCCGAGTCCTGGAACACTGATTTAAATATAGAAATAACTTCTTGAATACTTTTGCAGCTAGTTTCTATCTTAAAATACTCTCTAATTTCACAGTCAAGCATGCTTTATGAGATATTAGAGTCTAGATAATGGACGTCAACTCATAAATCCAAGGAAATTTGGGTACTCGTTTCCGACCCTTTTTGACACATCCCCGTTTCTAGGATATCTTGGGGATGGGGGGACGGGTCAAGGATGTCCCCTAGCCGTCCACAAAAATTGGAAAATAGTAGGAAACGTCTTGGGAATGTGGGGACGACAGTGATTCTCATAGGGAATGTTCCCCCGTCCTTGGGAGAGTTGGGGACGTCTATAATGTCGACCAACCGTTCTAGGGATGACCGGCTGTCCCCCTTTTCCCAGCACTTTAAAAAAACTCAAATGCTTTAAAAAAATGTTTTTCTGTTTCTCTTTGTGGGCCTCCACATCTCAGTAATAGTGAATAAGTGTTTGATAAATTTCATACACATTAAAGTACACGTGTTAATTTCAACTACAATAACAAGTTTGGAAAACACTTGGATAGGTGCTGCAACATATCTGGGCAGCAAGCACAACTCAATTTCATAAACACCTAGAACTTGGTAGTGCATATGAAAGTGATTGTAGATCTACAACACTGGAATTTTCACTGATATGAAGGGTAAGCATGTCATGTCTGAATCGTTGCCAAAAGCACCCTAGAAATCTGAAATAACGAACAACATTAACGCTTTAACATAGAACAAGAACATTCTAGAGCAAAGGACAACATGAAATGAAATTGATACACATTTTACCCAAAACCAAAGTAATATTCCGAAATGGCAAGATAAATAGGTGTTCTTTAATTTTATTTAAGTTAATGAAACTCCAACCACCATTGGTTCAGATCAAAGAAACGAGAATCGGAATCGGATCAGAATCGGCAAGGCCGAATCGAATCGTGAATCGGCCATGAATCGGAATCGAATTGGCCACGAATCGGCAAATTTAAAAAACCCTTGAAATTTAGAGATTTTAACAATTTAAAACTTATTTCATGCACCCTTTATTGAATATATCTTAAACACACTATAACATCATCAAATAGAAGCTAATATACATAAGAAAGGAACATAAATGATAAATCCATCACATACATTACACGTAAAATGTAAATTGTAGCTAAAGTAAATAGAAATCATAGGATCGTAATGAGTCAAATCATAGAATGTATGTAAGATGAAGATCCATAAGACATCAAATCATAAATGTATGTAAGATGAAGATCCATGAAACATATGTCTATCAGTATCTGTAAGATGAAGATCCATAAAACTAAATCGTTTCATAGTATGAATCTATGATGCTTGATCATTGATTAATGCCAAATGTCAAAGTCTTCATAACTAGATCTTAGGTAGTCTTTGTTGGTGGCTGTTTTCAAGTCCCTAGGTCCGGCAAATGAGGTTTGAATGACTTTGGCCTGTTGGGAAGTCATGTTTGTTTGGGATTTGGGCGAGAGCTAAGCTAAGTTTGTCATAGAGATGGGGTCGAAACCAAGTGATTTGTGATAAAACGAGTTAAAACCCTTTGAGAATCCTTTTGCCAACTTCAGTTTGACCTTAGAAAGCCATGATGGATTGTGGGAGGTAACCCTGCTAAAGGCTTGTTGAATCCTGAAATTTGGTTAAGTCTAGAATTTTCAAAATCTAGAATCTGCATCTTAACTCCTATGAAGTTGGAACCTATCTCAAACATCCTGAAGTATATATATTTTATAATTTATACAAATATAACTTAAAGTATAAGAAATTAAATAAATCAAACTTATACTTAAATGTTATATTTCTATAAACTTACAACAAATAGGAAAGGCAAAAAAAAACATTGAAAATATTTGTGTTTTTTAAAAATTTGACTTGACTTTTTAGCAATCTGCCGATTCATGGCATCCGATTCAGGTGATTCATGTCATGAATCACCGATTCAGGCAATTCATGCGATTCAGCCCAAAAATTCGGCGGTTCCGATTTCCAATTCAAAAAAAATCATTTTCTGTGAATTGAATCGTGAATCGCCCGATTTAGGCGATTCATGGGCGATTCTTGGAACTTTGGTTCAGATACACTGCTCCACGGGAGCACAAGATCATACTAAACTAAGAGAGAGAGTTTAGAAGCTTAAGACTATTCTATTGTTTATGGTGCCTCAAAATCGTCAACTTTGCGGACCCTTGGAATGGCCCAAAATGCTAAATAGTCCTAAGTCAGAAGAGTGTGTTTTGGTGGAAGAACTACGATTTGTGAAACCCTAGCACATTGCTAATTACGGGCTGCAAGTATTCATCAGGTTTGGAGGCCAAATTGAGGACAATATAAGTGTCGGAGACTCAGATTTGGGAACATTCGCTACTACAAATCATTCATTTCTGAGTTTTTTGTGGACAGCTGTTAAAGTGCATCAATTTCATTAGTGAATGAAAAGTGCATTGTCATGGCCTCTTTGGTCCTATCCGAAGAAGGTGGTCACAGTTTACGTGTGGCCCTCCTGTTGTATTCTGTACTCTTCAATGTGTACCAAAGAAAATCAACATGTTTTTGCTCTTTTGTCTGGCATGCTTCTAGATTTTTGTTGTATTTTTCAACTTGATAATCCCCATCATATTTTGGGATCTTTGCTAACCTCAGTCTACTTACATGCTGTAGTACTGTATGTAAGTATTTAGATTGATGAAGTGCCCACTGCTGCATAGTTCTACCTACTCTTATTATCTAAGTTGCTGAATCGTGGGATTTTGCAATGGTTTTGTTTAGCATATGTATTGGTATATGACATTCTAAACTTAATTCTATTTTTTAGCTGCACACACACACAGATCTATATGTATGTATGTATGAATACATGCATGCATGCATGTGTGTGTGTATTTATTTATGTATGTGTGTGTGTTTGTCTGTATGCTATGTCATTATGTGCGTATGTATGTGTCTGTCTCTCTGTGTGTGTATGTCTATGTATGTATGTGTGTGTATTTATTTATTTGTATGAATTTACCAAAAATGTACCCAACCCCCCCCCAAAAAAAATATCTGCCGTACTGGCATTTTGTACACACATACCCCTGTATGCATGCATGCGTGTGTATGTATATATGTATGTGTGTATGTGTGTGTGCATGTAGCTGTTGCCGTTCCCACACCGACTTAGCTTAATATGGTGAGTCATGAGACATATGGGACACACATGGTATGCCTTTCTGTCATGTTGATGCCTTATGGAATTTCTATAATAACCTATGCAGTAGTTCATATTCTTGCTGCTATTCTCTGAATCAATATATGGTAGTCATGACTGTTTTTCGACCCATCTTGGACCTTATCTTGTGTAGGTAGGGTCTTAGATTTTTGCAGTGCAATGACAATGTGTTATTAGGTCACTCTTCTGAATGCTTAATTCCTTTATGTTGGTTTGTCGATGATAGAAAAGGGGCTGGATAATTTTTAACCCAAATGGATGAGCACTCTAGAACACAAAGTTTCCAAAGCAGAAGCATTTGTAACCAAATTAGATAGGCAAGCACCATGAGAAGGTTGTCATAACTCAAAGCTTAGTCCACAATACAAAAAAAATATAACAAATGCACAATTCTGATATATATTTTCATTTCAAAGATGCTAAAAAAAAAGATCACAAAGTTCAATACATTTCACTACCAAAAATGGCTTCATCCCAATTTTTTTCCAGAGCTATCTTTCCCCCCTTTCTAGCTTTCAAAAAGCCTATATATACAAAAATGGAACCGTTCATTTTGAAATAATGGTCTTTGAAAGCAAACGATATCAAGAAAGGATGTTGAAACAGAAACAGTTTTAACACTCAAAATTTACTGTTACTACCACTTATTACAAAAAGATTCCATGCATACTAAACCAAAAAAAAAATAAAAATTGCCTTGGGTGTAGGATTTTCGTCTGCGTCCAGCTACATTTGCCTGAAAAGGTTGTGAAGCTCAACACACTCCTCTTCCTCCAGGATGAAGGTTACCCTACGATATTCAACGTAGTTGGTCTTTTCCTTCCATGCAACCAAGCGTAGCTGGGAGATGATATCAACTTGTTCCACTTCAGGCCAATTCAGGTCAGGCTGCACAATAGGCATGGGCTCTTCATTCCATGTTTCATTGCTTGCAAGGAGCCCCATTTTTGAGAAAAAAATACTTGGCTAATAGAAAATTGAACTCAAAAATGGCACCACCTTTCTTCATAGCCAAACCTTAAGCTCATTTAATTTTGGTGACAAATAATGTTTTTTTATTTGTTAAAAATCATGTTGCCACCTCTGTAAATTCACCTCATTATGCTTGCCATTTAAGAGATTTACTTTCCCAAGATTCGAAAAGATTATACCTTGAAAAATGCACCACACAAAGTACTCGCAGAGTTGGCAGATTATGGGGATTAATTACCAAGTCTGCAAAACTCAGGTTTGATCACTTCCCCGACTTACCATATTTGGAGGAGAGTTGCATTCTCGATGATCAGGAACTCGTCCAATACCCCAAACTGTTGTGAAGGTTAGGCAGTTTGGGTTTTAGCCTTACCATTCGACAGTAAGGAGTTAACACAGTCAGTGAAGTTGGGGGCTTTCTAAACTACGAGTGAATGAAGTTTGAGTGTGGGTGCCTAATAGGTCGGGTGAACCAGGTGTTTGGCAGGAGCAACCGGTTTGACAATGAAGATTTGAGCCAAATGGGGGAATTAAAATTCCAAGGAGACCAAAAGTTTCAAATTTTGGGTTACAAACAGGCTTTGATTGGGGACGAAGACTGGAAGGATGAAGTGAATTCAAAACTTTGAACAAAGATTAGTGCCTTGTCCATTGGGCTACAGGGTCAAGAGGTAATAGAAAGCAAGGAGCTGCTTGGAGAAGGTGTGGAGGGGAACTAGGCAAAGCCAAGGGCTCAACAAACCAAAAATCAACTAAAACTACAACACACCCAAAAATTTATTTACAGACAATCAAGGCAAGAAGCCCTTCCTTTTAGAAATACCTTAGGTCGTTCATATGAAACCATTGATAGGTTGTGAGAAGTATGAGCCTTTGCAAAACATGGTATTGTGGTTGCATGTCATGGTTAAGGGCAACCACGAGGCGCTAAAAATAATGCCATTTAACAGAATGAAGGAAAACAAAGGGAGTCTGTGAACACATGTGTGCCTGAATAACCATTTCTCATTATAAACCTTTGAATCACAATGGGCCATTTTCTTGACCTCATGCATGACTTCCATAGGATTATCAGTTTCATTAGGAAGTAGGAGAAAAACACTAGGAACCGTGCATACCTTATCCAAGTCACAAGATGAATTAATCTCTACACACACAATAGTCGATTGTAATTGCTGAATATGGCATTTTACTGTCATGGGGTCAAACCTGGTCGTTGGAAGCTCTTCTTTCCCAAAATGGGATAAACTGTCCAGCGCTTCATCTTTATTTTCATAGGTTGGACACCCATTAATAAGAGGGTGAAATGGGGTTCTTTGTATCTGCATGGATTCTTTCTCAGGCAAAGGATTCTCAGGGTTGTGGAACCTTACCACATTTTCTTGTGCCATCTCCTTCTTATCTCCTTTGTCAGGTTACTTTTAAAATGAAGGTTCAAGCCGTGCTATAAAAGAATCTGGCTGATTGACTTCATCCACAACCATTACGATTCCAACTTCTTTTCAAATGGATTGGGTCTGGAGTTGGTGTCATCAAAAACAAAAAACTTCCACTTTGGGGTCTTGATTCTCTTCTATTTCGAAAGTGAAAGTTTCCAACTTAGAAGAGAGCAAGGACACATACATGCTACAATTTGTACCTTCTTTACTACTTGAATGACTTACAATTGTCTCAATCTTCACCTCCGTGATGTGACCCTTTATGTCTTCAACTTCACACCACAATTCATCTTTTGACCTCTTTAGACTCTAACTTGGAAGGACAACTTTATGCTTCTTTGGTAATATTTCCTTTTTTGAGAAGATGGATGACTGCCCACTCCGTCCCATTTGTGTGCATGTCAAGGACTTTGGCTCTTTATCTCTAGCTTGGTCAAAACTCTCTCTCGTTGTTGATTAATGTCATGACATGGAATTGGTTCATCCAAGGACAATGTGGAATTATAAGACACCAACCCTTCACTTTCTAGCTCTTCTTTCAACCATTTCAATCTTTCCACCAAAGTTTGTAACTGTTGAATCTTTTGCTCCAAATCTTTGAACAAATAGTATCTATCATGCATGCACCTTAACAAAAACACAGATTTACGATCTTCAAATGAACATAACTTCTTCCTCTCAGCTTCACAGATACTTTCTTTGAAGGCATTCAAGAATGAATGGAGTACTTCATCATCTTTGACCAATATTTCTTGGAAAGTCGTTATAGGTCACCTTCTAGGTTGAGATTGGTTTATTTGTTTGGCCTGACATTGAACCATTTTTCTAAGGTTTTCTAAACAAACAAAGTCGCTAGCCTTCGTTTATGAGAAGGTGCTAAGAAAACACACCAGTCTTTCAATTTTTTCCTAGCGGAGTTGCCAAAACTTTGTTAGTTGCAAATTTTTGCCCGTTTAAAATAACTTCTAGAAATAACTCCTTATACCCAAGATTAAGGGCAAACTATTAACCAACAGTTGGAGAGAGCCCAATTAAATGGATGATCTTCCTCTGAATTTTAGATGTACAACTCCCTCTTATAACGTAATTGGTTTGTGAATCGGTGAAGAAATCCAAAGTGGCAATGGGATCGATGATGTTATTAGTGTAGTAAGGCAGTTTTGTGATTTGTGGAAAGTGTGTGACATCACATTGCCTGAGGTATGCGTTTGAGGTGGATTCTTCAAGAAGTTTCTTTTGGTCAAAATAGTTTTTGAAGATGGTTCAATTTCCAAGGTGAAATTTATATGGAAGTTGACGCGGTCAGAGAAAAACGGTTTATGAGTTGTTAGATACCTTGTATCTTACCTAACATGATCTGGATCGTTCGTATCTTAGATCTAGGGTTTACTTTAAGTTGATGGAAGAAAAGCTATATATTGGAAAGTTGAAAAATGAGTTATTTGCTGATTGCGAATTGCAGAAGGGTGCGTTGACAAAGCAAGTAAAGGAATCAAGTGCGATCAAGCCAAGAAAGATTATAGTGTGTGGAGAAAAGTTTTAGAGCTTAATAGGATCTAATCATGCAGAGGTAGTGCAATTTCACAGATCATCTTATCTGTTGCTTTCTAACCATTGTAACAGTGAAATCCCTTAACCGGGTAGATCCTAATAGATCTTAGTTGTAAATCCTCTAACAAGGTGGCATTTGTGTTGAATGTTTAAAGTCCTCTAACAAGATTGCTCCTAACAAGGCAAAGATCCTAACAGGTCTATAGGCAAATCCCTTAACCGGGTAGCACCTAACAATGCTTTTGTAAACCTTTAACCGGATAAGCTCCTCACAGGGTGTATTCCAGAAGAGTACAGATTTAGTGGGTACCAACTCCCATCGTGGTTTTTCTCATTTGGGTTTCCACAAGAAAAATATAGTGTCTTCATTGTGTGATTGATTATTTGTGGATGTATGTTTTGAAAGTTTCTATTCATGTTAGTTGATGTTGAATGTTTTGGTGCATAAAATTTGAAGAGTTTTAAATTAGAGAATTTATTGATTACTGATTCACCCCTCCCCTCTCAGTAATCAGACCTGTATTAGCAATTGGTATCAAAGTTTTTGTCCTCTTGGTGATAAGCTTAACAACTTGAGGGAAAAGATCTAAAGATGTATAAGAAGGAAGCACCTAAGTTCTCTAAGGACAATTTCTTTACATGGGTAAGCAGGATGAAGCTGCATCTATCAGGCATTGGAGATCAAGCATTGGTTCATCTCACAAACAAGTATGTTCAACCCATTGGAACCCTCACCGGTGAACAAACAAAGAGAAAGCTAGAGCATAATTCTGTAATGATAGAAATAGCTGGTGCTCTATCTGATGCTGAGTTTGTAGATATCAAAGATATGGATAATGCTAAAGACATGTGGGACAAGTTGATAACAATTTATGGTAGTGATGTTCATGTTCAAAAAGCAAAGGTGGATAGTCTCAGAGGAAAATATGATGAAATGAGAATGCATGAAGGTGAGAACATTGCTCATTACAGCTATAGGATAAATGAGGTTGTTGTTGCAATCAAATGTGGTGGACAACGTGAAGAAGATGATGTGGTAAGTAAAATCTTGAGAACCCTACTACCATAGCACTCTATTAGAGTCTCTGCTATACAAGAATTGAGATCTATTAATCCTACAAATGTGACTCTAGATTCCTTGGTCGGCAAGCTTACTGTGTTTGAGTTAAGTAATTTTGATAACAATATGCCTAGAATAGAATCTGTCTTCAACACTTCCCTAACCATTGGTTCATCAAGGAAAGGAAAAGAAATCTCTAATAGTTCTGAAAGAAATCATGACTATGATTCTATCTTGTCTGAGGAAAGAGATCAAGAAGAGTTGGAGGCACTGCTACCAAGGAGATTACCTAGAGGAAAATGAAAGTACAAAGGTAAACTTCCCTTAAAGTGCTTTGCATGTAACAAAATTGGTCATATAGCATCTAGATTTCCAAAAAACGATAGGAAGGATAAGCACAAGAGATTTAGGAACTTAAAAGACAAAAGCAACAAGGCATGTTACCTAGTAGGAGTGACTGATGAAGAATTAGACGAAAGAGATAATGAGGAAGAGTTTGAGATAGTGTTTGTTGCAGTCAAAGAAGAACCCTCAACCGGTGTAGATGGAGATAATGAGGAAAAAACATCGATTTCAAACATGAATTACAATAGTGATTGGATAATAAAAAGTGGGTGTACACATCACATGACCGGTGATAAAAGCAAATTTATTTCAATGTATGAATGTGATGGAGGAGCAGTCAGATTTGGTAATGGTTCCTAATGTGTGGTAAGAGGTAAAGGTTCAATAACACTTAATGAAAACACTAATTGTGATGATATTTATTGGGTTGATGGATTAAAGTATAACTTGTTAAGTGTTGCTCAATTGAATAACAAAGGTTTTCGATTGGAATTCAGTAATGGTGTTTGCAAGATCTTAGAAAACTCTGGAGAGTTGATTGCTGTTGGTGAATAGACTAGAGGTAACCTATTCTGATTGAACTCTACCAATAAACATTGCTTATTTGGTTGTGGCATAAAAGATTTTGTCATGTTAACTTTGATAATTTGGTAAAGGTCAGTAAACAAAGATGTGTTAGAGGTATGCCTACTTAGCTAAGCCGGATAATGCTGTGTTAGGAGTGTCAGTTGGGAAAGTTGACTAGGTCTAGCTTTACCAGTAAAGTCTATTCATCAAAGAGCGTTTTGACCTTGACACATTGATTTGTGTGGACCGATGAGAACTGAGAGCTACTATGGAGACAAGTACTTTATCTTGTTTGTTAATGATTACTCAAGAATGATGTCTGTTATGTTTTTGAAGGATAAATTTGATTCATTTTACATGTTTAAGGTGTATAAAGCAAGAGTCGAAAAAGAAATAGGTAAAGCACTTAAGTGTCTCAGGTCTGATAGAGGAGGTGAGTTTACCTCACAAGAGTTCACGACATTTTGTGAAGAACATGGAATCAATAGACAAATGTCAGCACCAAGGATACCCCATCAAAATGGAATTGTTGAGAGAAAGAACAGATCCATAATTGACTGTGGAAGAACACTTTTGATAAAAAAAGGAGTGGCTCAAATCTTTTAGAGAGAAGTTGTAAGTACTGCTGTCTATACTTTGAACCGGGTACAACTTAAGAAAGGTACAAACAAAACACTTTATGAGCTGTGGTATGGTCATATTCCTAGTGTCAGTTATTTTAAAATGGTAAATTTGACTCTAAGAGTGATGAAGGGATATTTCTAGGATATCCTACTAGAAGTAAAGCTTATAAATGTTTGAACAAGAACACCAACAAGATGGTTGAAAATGCAAATGCTAGAATTAATGAATTTTCTAAGAAAAATGTAGAAGATAGCAAGAAGGAATCTGAAGACTATGACAGGTTTGTCTATGTTCAACCGGTGGAGCCAGATACAATACCACAAACAAATGAAGTGGTGAATGATTCACAATCGGTAAATGATGATGAAGGTAACCAAAGAGTAGAACCAGTACTCCCTGTTGGTATTTTCAGATTTTCACCAAGAAATATATTCAATCTAGAGATCTAACAAAACCAAGCATAGGGTATGAATAAATAAACAAGAAGAAGGAAGATAATACTCGGATTGTAATTCAGAGATCCATCCTTGGAGTCTTTAAAATTTGATCCTTCATATTCTTCTCGATCTGCCCTAATTTGTCCATCTAGGGTTGCTTCAGATATGTCTTTAATTCACTCCAGTTCTGCCTTAAATCGCTGCTCCTAGGGCTGCTAGAAATTCGCCCATCTTTGCTGCAAATTTGCTGCTCCTAGGGCTGACATAATTCGCCCTTAATGGCTGCATGAATTCGCCCTAGATCTGCTATAAATCTGCCTTCTAATTCGCCTTCCAATCAGATATAAATCGCAGACTTGGAGAGAAGCACATAGATAGACTTGAGGTCTTCATCCTTATTTCTTGCTTCTATCATTCTCCACGTCGCTCTTATATATGAGCAATTAAGATAAAACCCTTGGCCTCCAAGTTGGCCGACTTGGGCCCATAATAAATAATAATCTTATATTTATTATTATCTTAATTACAACTTGGGCCCTCCAAGTATTAAATCGATCTTCAAATAAATAATAAATAACTCCTTTATTTATTATTATATATTATTATTATAATGACAACTTGGGCCCTCCCAAGTATAGATTAATTAAATCATTATAGATAAACAATAGATAATAAATATCCCTTATTTATTATCATTATTTAAATCGTTTATAATAAATATATCTCCATATATTTATTATATATATATTTCCAATTATCCAATTGGTTGATCTTTGCCGTAAAGGCCAAAATATCAACACTCCCTCTTGGACTTGAGGAAAAGATCAACTTAATGATCTCCCTCTATCACCCTTGATAGAGAAGCCGAATAATCTATCTTCAAGATATGATAAGAACACATATGTTCTTCATCAACCATTCATCATAGCCATGTTGGATTCCTTATCCAATGGTATCATAGATTGCACATCTATGAAGGTAGATCCCTATCTACCAACCATAAGTCACATATGTATATCAACATTTGACTTCATAATGTTATCTATCTTGTTGTGGGTTGATCTGGCCCACAAGAATATCAAGCCCATGATATTCAAGATAACATTAAGTCACCAAAGTAACAACATCAAGTCCATGATGTTTTACTATGCAGATGTGGATTTCTCAGATCCACGAGTCCCATGACTTAAGAGTTTAGAATTTCAACTCTATGATATTCATGGTATCATCAAGTCCATGATGCATACCATCCAATTTTGTGGATAACTAAGTCCACGAGTCACCTTGAATCAATAGTTTAGAATTTCAACTCTATGATATTTATGGTATCATCAAGTTCGTGATGTTACCAAATACTCAATTGTGGATCCCCGATCCATGAGTCTCCAAGACTCAAAGAATATCAACTCCATGATATCCAAAGCATTGGTCTAACGAATATCAAGTCCATGATATTCACCAAATGCTCGGAGCAATGGTCTTTTGACATCAAATCCATGATGTCTCACCAATTGCTTGGAGCAATGGTCTTTTGACATCAAATCCATGATGTCTCACCAATTACTCAGCAATGGATCCCTAATCCACGCGAATGTGGATCCCTGATCCACAAGATATCAAATCCATGATATCCTCGAGCATTGGTCTAACGAATATCAAATCCATGATATTCACCAAGTGCTCGAGCAATGGTCTTTTGACATCAAATCCATGATGTCTCACCAATTGCTCGGAGGAATGGTCTTTTGACATCAAATCCATGATGTCTCACCAATTACTCAGCAATGGATCCTTGATCCATGTGAATGTGGATCCCTGATCGACAAGATATCAAATCCATGATATTCATAAGAAACAAGTTAGCCATATGTATAGATGTAATCTCATAAACACAATCTTATCTTACAATTTTTGATCATATAAACAAATCTTATCTCATGAACAAGCATAAGAGTAACAACTATGATCTAATAAAGTGTCCATGCATAGAACCATATTCATAGAACCATATAATCTCAGTCATATGAAGTATGATCCATTCATACACAATAATCCAATAAAGTACGCTTCATCCATACATGCTAAGGTATGCAATAGGTAAATCAGGTATGCTGCTTACATACATGCTAAAGTATACAATGTGCAGTAGTTCTCTCATAGAACAAGCATAAATCAGTAAGGAAGGCATACTTAAATTAATCCAAATAGATAGCTTTTTATGTTACCACAGGTGTAACTGTTATACACTAAGTTTGCACCCTTGTTTCAAGCTCTCGTAGTTTTGATAACCTAGTATAACATGGGAATCATCTCCAGGTTGTGGGACCTATGCTAACTGAGCTGAGACCTCCAGATTCTAGGCTGGTTCCTCTTGGATAATCACCTTAATTTGCTTTTAGACATGAAATTAAACTTTTGAGGGAAAGGGATAGAAGGAATGCTTGGAAAGGGAAATGACTGAAAGCAAATTACCTACTAGGTGATACACCGAAATTAGGGTATGAATTGCAGCATAGAGGGATAGAATCAATGAAAGACTTAGGTCTAGTAGGTCACAACTTATTGAATAGGCTTGCATAAGTGTTTCATAGGAGGGCCTGAACATAAGACAACCTATGACCTGCAAGCAGACATTCGCTTCTGCAACTCGGTGTAGGATTGAGACAAGACTGTTAGGGGCTGAAGTATACCCACAAAAACATCTAAATAAGATCAAACACAATAACACACAATTACAGAAAGTAAGAGGGATCAGGAACCCTAAGTTGTCATTGAAAACATGCATAGACTTCAATTCATTAAGAGATGATTCAGACAAGGAAGCATAGGGACATGAAGGATTGTCACAAAATACCTCTGCAATATTTGAATTATCAATGAAAGATTTACAACTGTATAAGCTAGAGGGTAGGAATGATACCACAGATGACCCTTAAGAAAAGTGAAATTCTTTTACAATTGTCCAACTCTCTGAGCACTAAGGCTCCAAAAATACAATATATACATACTCAACTGCACGCAGACAGGAGTCAAAAACCTAATTAGGGTTACAAGATTTTTTACATTAGAATAATATTCAACCCTAATTCTGTCAAATCTGATCATAAATACATCTCTGTAATACTATGGCCAATCAGATATTGTGTGCCCATCTCTGTACTGCATCAATCCGTGGACAAGCAACCTGGATCCATCAACTTTTCTGCAACAGGCCCACCATGAATGCTAAAATGGTACCTCACAGGGACAAGAAATGACTCATGACGGCCGCCCAGACTTCTTCATCATCTTTTCCAACTGCAAATGTCCTGCAGACATAAATTTCTTAGCTACCCTGCCACTCGCAGCATGTCTGAATCAATCGTTGGCAGAAAACCCTATGCAGAGATATTTGAATTGGATTATAACGGCTAGCCGGTCATTTTAAAACGTGTCCGTCGATATCCTTTATTTCCGGGCAGATGGACGGCTCAGATCAACTTTACAACAGTCGCAAAACCCCTTGAAAAGTCAAAAACCACCTCAGCACACTGCAGCCAATAAAATCTTAGCACGTCAGCACACCTATCATTTTGGCCCCACCTCGAGCTTTTCTTTCTTAAGTCATTCGGCGACTACGCGACCAAAGACTTTTCTCTAAGTCACGAAGAACCCGTCATAAACCTGGTCCGGTTAAGCGACTACGCGAACAAAGTGGTCGCTGAATTTCTAAGTCTTTCGGCTAACCTTGGTTAAGTCCAGCGAACAAGAGAGAACCCCTAGTCGCTGATTTGCGGAACCTTGCTAACCCTGGGCCCATTTGCCACTTGACAATCTTTCATTTGTCCCGACCGCCCCATCAGCAAAACACCTCAGCAGGTTCTGTCAACGGACCCTCTGAGAATTGGATTCCAATCCAATGACGGGCACATGATCTCATGGCCGCCGAATATTCCTTCAAATCATGCGCCAGCCGCTGATCCTTTTAGAATTGGGACCGCACGACACATCAGATCCTCTGAGAAATCCCGGTCATCACACAACAGCCAATCAAATGCGAGCACATCAGCGCCAGGTAGCACATCGGACCCACGCCCCAGAGATTCTCATCGGACGGTTGTCGCATGATCTCATAGGGTCAGAAGATTCTACGAGATCATACGACCACCGTAGATCTTCGCCTTTCTGACACATCCGCAAACCTTCTGACACGGTCCCACTGATAGATCCAAGTTGTCGTCTGGCCGACCAATAACGAACGAGCATGTCATAAATTGAGGACCCACTTGACAGAGCCTAGAGATAAATTAAGATCAACGGCGGGCGCATGATCTCATGTGTCAGAAAAGCTCCTTCAGATCATGCGCTAGTCATTAGATCATCGTCGACTGACAACCGCCGGGCCCGCGTTGACATGGCGCCGAATCACAAGTCTTTAACCAATCAAAGGTGTACAGCTCGGACAAAGTGGCCGGACCCACTGACAACCGAACTCTGCAGGCAGGAAGATCGACGGTTGTCGCAAGATCTCGTGGAATCTTCTGAGGCCATGAGATCATGCAACAACCGTTAGATGAAGAATCTTGACTTTATTCTAAGCAGAGACTGCCAACTCAAAAGGTAACCGTTCGCGTGATTGCTAAATGTTAGAGCTTTGACTGTCGGGAATCGGAGATTTGGCGACTGAAGGATTTAATTGCGCACATGGGAATTGATGGAACTTAAGTGGCCAATAAAGTAACAACAAATTAGAACATGACCTAGGGCTTCTTAGGGTTTTTGGCATAACGGCTAGTTTTATGAGTTTTTTAAGGACTTTTCACCTAGCCAGGGACCTAAAAATAGTTGCAGAGACCAGGGGGAAATAGATAAAGCCATTAAATTTTTTGGAGTCTCACAGGACCGAGGAGATGAAGGTTTGACATAAAAAACCAAGGCCAAACTTTAATGGAAGGAAAATTAGGGCAACATTTTGGCGATTTCTGCTGGATGTCAGCCTGCTAGACATTGATTAGTGGCCTTAAAGCAATCCATTGGGCATGGGGTCATTTCAGGAACACAAAACTTGACAGAGAGACAAAACTGAAAACCAGAAAGACAACCTTGTGCACAGACACTTCTTGGAAAGTAGGAAACTAAGCTAGAAAACAGGGACAGAAAGTAGGAAAACCTAACCTATCCTGAACTAACCAGTTACAGAAGCCTGGTCAAACAAAACCATTCACTGGTTGTGAAAAATAGCTACCTTGCCTTATTAGGATATTTTGCATTGGACATATGAGGATAACTACAAAGATATGAGGCACACAAAAATTTGTCAAATAATTATTAACTGCCTCTGCAAAAATAGGATCAAGTTTACCTTCGTCTAATTGATCATATGGAGGGGTCTCGGTAAACTCCTTCTGTGCCAAGTATTTGATGGGGCAGCCTCTTGAAAGTCTGAAGGCAGGACTTTCCTTGATGGATTCTTTTTTATCTTCATGGTTGCCCCCCATGCTAGCTTATCCTCCATGGACAGGGGATTCTCATTCTCCTTAACTTTTAAACAAGCCAAGAGCTGATCAAAGTTGTCAATACCCTGAAGTTCTGGAACTAGCTCCAACTCTTGCTCATGTAGCAATCTCTCAGAAAGAGAGCAATCCAAAACTAGGCCTCCTTCTATAGGCACATAACTTTGAACCTCTACTCCAAGGAATAGGGATTCATCATTCAATTTGTTACAAAAGACCTCTATGATATTGGAAAAATCATACTCTTCAAGGCTTTTATCTATGTTCTTTTCTTGGAAGAGCTCTTCCATAACTTTATCATTCTGCTCAACAAAATTAGGCAGCTCATCTAAAAAAAGCACAACATCCTTTTCTATATCAACCTCCTGTTGATGGTGAACCTTTTGTTTTGATTGATCTTCAGCCATAGGTAATGGCATGGTCTCTTCTTCATCATCAACAAAGAGGGGAAGCTCATTCAACAAATCAACCAAGAGTTCAGGCTGGGCATCAAACTCCACCTCCTCATCCTGCTGTCCCACTTCACCACAGTCATCACTCTGCACTGATACCTCAGATTTTTTCTCCTCTTCTTCAAATGAAAGCTCATTTACCATAGGTTCTTGCTCAGATACTAGACTAGTATCTTTGAAAAGATCTGGCATCTGACAGCCAGGAGGCAGAGTCAACATTGGGGTATCCACAACACTTCATCATCCTGAGAGACCAGGGGGGCCTCTTGGGATAAATGTTTTTCTTGAACAGGCTGCTCTTGCAGAGTGGTAGGCTGCATCTCAAGTATAGGCTCTTGGAAGGAATTTTTTGCCTTAAAACTTGGGATATGAAATTGAGGGGGCTCAGAGGGAGACATAGAAGGCATACCTGTCTTGAAGCCTGGAAAACTGAAGGCCCTATCATCTTGATGGTTGTCCCTTGCAGCCGGCTCTGTCTCAATATAGTCTTTAGACTGTTGTAGACCACAATAAGGTTGCAACCGCTCCAAAACAGGCTCAAATTTTTGAAGGGTGCTCCTAAAACTTGGAAATGAGCGCTTTGTATGCTCTTCAGGTGTAGGCTCTTGAGGCAAATGGGTCCTCCAGCTTGGGATTTTAGGCCTAGGAGCCTCTTGTTCAGCAATCTGTGATCTCAACCTTGCTGTCTCAATGTCAGCTCGATGTTTGATCTCTTCTTGAAATTTTTTTATTTGTTGCTCATCAACAAGAGCCTTTGTCATTTGGTTGGAAATGAACCCTTGTTCATAACCTTGAGCCTCCATTTCCTGCTGCTCTCTGATCTCAGACACTTGCTTAATCAAATCAAGCAACACATTCTTTGTCTTCTCTTGCTCTTTCATGAAGTCTGAGCTCAGAGTCTGTTGCCAATTAGGCTGAGTAGGGGCGGGTGGGTGGTAAGCGGGATGGGGCAACTGGCTTTGCATTTGTTGTTGTGCCTTTTGTGCCCATGATCCATCTTGTCGGAGGGCCCTTTCATAATCTTGCAAAAGGGAAAAATCATTTGGGGCATGCTGGATATAATGATAGCCTTGTATTGTATGGAAGCTTGGGATAAAAGCAGGCTTTAGGTGGCTTTGATAAGGTTGAAAACTAGCCCATTGAGCATTATTCTCATAACAGGATGGTGAGTAACCTGACGGTCCATAATAACTTGACATGTCTACTCATACAATTAGCTGGGATTTGAATATGAAAGATCTGAAACATACCAACACTTGATCTTTGAAACCAGTAGACTTTCTGGAGTCGCCAGATATGCAACAAAATGACCTCTTCTAGGTCTGTAGCATGCTATCAGCATATCAGAGATAGCATACCTTGAACATGAATCTGAACTTTGGTCTCACTGGGCGTCCCAGAATTGTTATACACTGGCACCAAGGTGGGGTGTACTTGAGCTTGAGCCTATACTGATAGTACTTGTGTATTGAACTTCTTTAATCCTTTTGCAGATGAACCAACAGGAGCACCTTTGGACTTCAATATGATCTTTGTAGTCCCACCGGGCGTGCTAGAATTGTTATACACTAAGTTTGCACCCTTGTTTCAAGCTCTTGTAGTCTTGATAACCTAGTATGACATGGGAATCATCTCCAGGTTGTGGGACCTATGCTAACTGAGATGAGACCTCCAGATTCTAGGCTGGTTCCTCTTGGATAATCACCTTAATTTGCTTTTAGACATGAAAGTAAACTTTTGAGGGAAAGGGATAGAAGGAATGCTTGGAAAGGGAAATGACTGAAAGCAAACTACCTACTAGGTGATACATCGAAATTAGGGTATGAATTGCAGCATAGAGGGATAGAATCAATGAAAGACTTAGGTCTAGTAGGTCACAACTTACTGAATAGGCTTGCATAAGTGTTTCATAGGAGGGCCTGAACATAAGACACAACCTATGACCTGCAAGCAGACATTTGCTTCTGCAACTCGGTGTAGGATTGAGACAAGACTGTTAGGGGGCTGAAGTATACCCACAAAAACATCTAAATCAGATCAAACACAATAACACACACAATTACAGAAAGTAAGAGGGATCAGGAACCCTAAGTTATCATTGAAAACATGCATAGACTTCAATTCATTAAGAGATGATTCAGACAAGGAAGCATAGGGAGATGAAGGATTGTCACAAAATACCTCTGCAATATTTGAATTATCAATGAAAGATTTACAACTGTATAAGCTAGAGGGTAGGAATGATACCACAGATGACCCTTAAGAAAAGTGAAATTCTTTTACAATTGTCCAACTCTCTGAGCACTAAGGCTCCAAAAATACAATATATACATACTCAATTGCACGCAGACAGGAGTCAAAAACCTAATCAGGGTTACAAGATTTTTTACATTAGAATAATATTCAACCCTAATTCTGTCAAATCTGATCATAAATACATCTCTGTAATACTATGGCCAATCAGATATTGTGTGCCCATCTCTGTACTGCATCAATCCGCGGACAAGCAACCCTGATCCATCAACTTTTCTGCAACAGGCCCACCATGAATGCTAAAATGGTACCTCACAGGGACAAGAAACGACTCATGACGGCCGCCCAGACTTCTTCATCATCTTTTCCAACTACAAACGTCCTGCAGACATAAATTTCTTAGCTACCCTGCCACTCGCAGCATGTCTGAATCAATCGCTGGCAGAAAACCCTATGCAGAGATATTTGAATTGGATTATAATGGCTAGCCGGTCGTTTTAAAACGTGTCCGTCGATATCCTTTATTTCCCGGCAGATGGACGGCTCAGATCAACTTTACAACAGTCGCAAAACCCCTTGAAAAGTCAAAAACCACCTCAGCACACTGCAGCCAATAAAATCTTAGCACGTCCTCACACCTGTCATTTTGGCCCCACCTCGAGCTTTTCTTTCTTAAGTCATTCGGCGACTACGCGACCGAAGACTTTTCTCTAAGTCACGAAGAACCCCTCATAACCCTGGTCCGATTAAGCGACTACGCGAACAAAGCGGTCGCTGAATTTCTAAGTCTTTTGGCTAACCCTGGTTAAGTCCAGCGAACAAGAGAGAACCCCTAGTCGCTGATTCGCGGAACCTTGCTAACCCCGGGCCCATTTGCCACTTGGCAATCTTTCATTTGTCCCAACCACCCCATCAGCAAAACACCTCGGCAGGTTCTGACAACGGACCCTCTGAGAACTGGATTCCAATCCAACGGCGGGCGCATGATCTCATGGCCGCCGAATATTCCTTCAAATCATGTGCCAGCCGCTGATCCTTTTAGAATTGGGACCCCACGACACATCAGATCCTCTGAGAAATCCCGGTCATCACACAACAGCCAATCAAATGCGAGCACATCAGTGCCAGGTAGCACATCGGACCCACGACCCAGAGATTCTCATCGGACGGTTGTCGCATGATCTCATAGGGTCAGAAGATTCTATGAGATCATACGACCATCGTAGATCTTCACCTTTCTGACACATCCGCAGACCTTCTGACACGGTCCCACTGACAGATCCAAGCTGTCGTCTGGCCGACCAATAACGAACGAGCACGTCATAAACTGAGGACCCACCTGACGGAGCCTGGAGATAAAGTAAGATCAATGGCGGGCGCATGATCTCATGTGTCAGAAAAGCTCCTTCAGATCATGCGCCAGCCGTTAGATCATCGTCGACTGACAACCGCCGGGCCCGTTCTGATATGGCGTCGAATCACAAGTCTTTAACCAATCAAAGGTTAACAGCTCGGACAAAGTGGCCGGACCCACTGACAACCGAACTCTGCAGGCAAGAAGATCGATGGTTGTCGCAAGATCTCGTGGAATCTTCTGAGGCCATGAGATCATGCGACAACCGTCAGATGAAGAATCTTGACTTTAGCCGCTAAGCAGAGACTGCCAACTCAAAAGGTAACCATTCGCAGGATCGCTAAATGTTAGAGCTTTGACCGCTAGGAATCGGAGATTTGGTGACTGAAGGATTTAATTGCGCACATGGGAATTGATGGAACTTAAGTGGCCGATAAAGTAACAACAAATTAGAACATGACCTAGGGCTTCTTAAGGTTTTTGGCATAACGGCTAGTTTTATGAGTTTTTTAAGGACTTTTCACCTAGCCAGGGACCTAAAAATAGTTGCAGAGACCAGGGGGAAATAGATAAATCCATTAAGTTTTTTGGAGTCTCTCACAGGACTGAGGAGATGAAGGTCTGACATAAAAAACCAAGGCCAAACTTGAATGAAAGGAAAATTAGGGCAACAGTAACTAAGACAAAATCTATAATACATACCAGATTATATCATTTGTCCAATGCCAATGTAAAGACCAACACAAGCCAATGTTGTCAGTGTACAAAAGTACTTCCTTCACATTCATAAGCAGTTAAGCAGTTATGTATGTCATAATTATAGACTCAGTCATAACAGTGAGGAAGGATATTCTATCATAAGCCAAGTGTTATGAACCAGCCAATATGTAAATATAACAAATGCAAGTGCTAATCAATGCAAATGTCAATGACCCAATCAATATGCTAAATGGAAATGTTTAATGAATCAATCATATGATGCTAATGGACTAGCTAATGATCCAATAAGCCATGATGATCTTACACATGCAAGAGGGATAGGAAAGTGAGCCCATGATCAAACTCCCTCTTAATCTAGATTCCCTCCAAGGTATTCAACCTTAATGCGAGATTTAGCCCTACTTTCATATTTACAACCAATTTAAGCCAAACCCCCGGTTGCCTTAGTTTTTGAAATAGTTAGACTGAAATTCCTAAATCTGAAATGGATCTTTCTTCTACCGTAGCTCTGATACCATGTTGGTATTTTCAGATTTTCACCAAGGAATATATTCAATCTAGAGATCTAACAAAACCAAGTATAGGGTATAAATAAATAAACAAGAAGAAGGAAGATAATAGCCGGATTGTAACTCAGAGATCCGTCCTTGGAGTCTTTAAAATCTGATCTTTCATATTCTTCTAGATCTGCCCTAATTTGTCCATCTAGGGTTGCTTTAGATCTGCCTTTAATTCACTCCAGTTCTGCCTTAAATCGCCGCTCCTAGGACTGTTAGAAATTCGCCCATCTTTGCTGCGAATTCGCTGCTCCTAGGGCTGACATAATTCGTCCTTAATGGCTGCATGAATTCGCCCTAGATCTGCTATAAATCTGCTTTCTAATTCACCTTCCAATCAGATATAAATCGCAGACTTGAGAGAAGCACATAGATAGACTTGAGGTCTTCATCCTTATTTCTTGCTTCTATCATTCTCCAAGTCGCTCTTATATATGAGCAATTAAGATAAAACCCTTGGCCTCCAAGTTGGCCGACTTGGGCCCATAATAAATAATAATCTTATATTTATTATTATCTTAATTACAACTTGGGCCCTCCAAGTATTAAATCAATCTTCAAATAAATAATAAATAACTCCTTTATTTATTATTATATATTATTATTATAATGACAACTTGGGCCCTCCCAAGTATAGATTAATTAAATCATTATAGATAAGCAATAGATAATAAATATCCCTTATTTATTATCATTATTTAAATCGTTTATAATAAATATATCTCCATATATTTATTTTATATATATTTCCAATTATCCAATTGGTTGATCTTTGCCGTAAAGGCCAAAATATCAACACTCCCAAGGTATGTGAAACTTAATCACTCTCAAGATCATATTATTGGAGATAAAAATGTTGGAGTAATGACAAAGAGTAAGGTCAGGGAAAATACTTGTTTACTATCTGAATTAGAACCCAAATCTGTTAAAGATGCTTTGGAAGATAATGATTGGGTTAAGCCTATGAAAGAAGAATTAGAGCAAATAGAGAAAAACAATACATGGTTAGTACTCAGGCCTACTAACCAGAATGTTATAGGTTCTAAATGGATCTTGACTTTAGTACTCAGGCCCACTAACAAGAATGTTATAAGTACTAAATGGATCTTCAGGACTAAGTTGAATGGGAAAGGAGAAGTAATTAGAAACAAGGCAAGGCTAGTTTGCAAAGGGTATGCACAAAAAGGATTGGACTATGGTGAGACCTTTGCACTTGTTGCTAGACTTGAAGGTGTAAGGATACTTTTAGCTTATACTGCTTATAAAGCTTTTATAGTCTATCAAATGGATGTAAAATCTGCTTTTCTGAATGGTGTGTTAGAAGAAGTATACATTGAACAACTTGAAGGTTATGCTACTGAAAAAGGTAAAGACATGGTATGTAAATTGCATAAAGCATTGTATGGACTGAAACAAGCTCCAAGAGAATGGTATGAAAGGCTAGATGCTTATCTTATTTAGATTGGTTTCGCAAGAACCAATGACAATAGCAATGTATATCTAAAATTTGAAAGTGAAGAAAGGATTTTGATTGCTAAAATTTTTGTTGATGACATTATATGTGGTGGAAATGAAGCATTGAGCAAGTCATTTGCAGAAGCAATGAGGAAGGAATTTGAAATGTCAATGATAGGAGAAATCAAAATTTTTATTGGTCTTCAACTACAACAGATGAAGAAAGGGATATACATCAATCAATCCAAGTATGTGAAGGGGATTCTAAATTTTTTTGGCATGGAAGACTCAAAGCCAATGGGAACACCTATGGTCACAGACTGCAAACTATCTAGGGAGGATGAATCCAAAGAGGTAAATGAAACTCTATATAGATCTATGATCGGTAAGTTGCAGTATGTTGTTCACAGTAGACTGGATATTGCACATGCGGTTGGTATTGTTGTAGAGTTTTCCTCTAATCCAAAGGACTCACATATGGTTGCAGTGAAGAGGATCTTTAGATATCTCACGGGAACTGAAAATTATGGCCTATGGTATGGTAAGGATGGAGATTTTTCTTTGAATGTGTTTACTGATGCAAACTGGACAGGTAATGTTGATGATAGGAAGAGCACACGTGGTGGAACATTCTTTCTTGGTGAAAGATTAGTCTTCTAGACAAGTAAAAAGCAGAATTGTATTTCACAATCTACTGCAGAGGTAGAGTATGTTGCTGCTACTATTAATTGTCAGCAAGCAATATGGATAAAACAGATTCTTGAGGGAATTCATGAGGTCACAGAATCAGTTGTTATCTATTGTGATAACACTAGTGCAATAAACATCTCTAAGAATCCAGTGATGCACTCGAAGACAAAGCACATTGCAATAAAATATCATTTTCTAAGGGAACAGGTACAGGAGAAGCAGGTAAGGCTTGACTATGTGTCTACTAAAGAACAAGTTGTTGATATATTCACCAAGCCATTACCAAAAGATACCTTTGAGTATCTTAGAGGTAGATTAGGGGTTATTCGCCTATCTGAAGTTAACTAGATGATGCTGATTGTGTTAGTTCATGTGTTTATCAGAATATCATATGTATGAATTGATGTAGAGGTGGACTACTCCGTAGGGGGAGAAGTCTTAGTATGATGCTGTAATGCAGTGATGAGGAATGCACAAGCAAACAATAGTCAAGTATAATCCAAGATGACCGAAGATTAGACAACTTTGACATTGCTGTCAAAGGGGGAGAAGATGTAAGAGTATATGCATTATAAAGGGAGAATATGTATGGACACGAGAAGAACTATGATCAGAGGTACAGTCAAAATTGGAAACATTTAGCAAAAGAGGATTGTCATGAGTGAGACATAGTGTTGCTAAGAACTCAGAAGTGAAGAGGAGAAGCTAAGAGGAGACGTTAAGAGTGTTACCATCAATGCCAAAGGGGGAGATTGTTAGCATAACTGATGCAGTGATGCTAAGTGTTGCATTGATGAAGATTGGTACAGATTTAATGACAGGTGAATCAGTTATTTGGTTGCCATTGATGTCAACTGATTGACTTAGTGTTTTCAGTATGTTACCAGATATTGTGCGAGTAAATCATGAGTTGCAGTATGTTTCTGAAAATGCTATTCTAAAAGAAGAATATGTTGTGTTGTGATGTTAAGTTTGCAACCACGACTTTTGATATGAAGTATTGAGTTGGTTATGTTTGAATGGAATCAAATCGGGTACCTGCTAAAACAGTCAGTGACAGACAGTAAGTGATTTGAATGTTATCTCAAATCGGTAAAGTGTTGGATGGAGCGGTCATAGGATATGATTGATGACAATGTCTAGAAACTATGCTGAGGATCGTGACTCATATAATGGATTGGTGATGATGGTTTAAATGACTGGAAGTGGTGTTGATAGAATGAACAGGTAAACAAGATAGAGCTCTTGAACAGGTAATGAAGATTTGTGAATTGGTGAAGAAATACGAAGTGGCAATGGGATCGGTGATGTTATTAGTAAAGTAGTAAGGCAGTTCCGTGATTTGTGGAAAGTGTGTGACATCACATTGCCCGAGGTATGTGTTTGAGGTGTATTCTTTAAGAAGTTTCTTTTGGTCAAAACAGTTTTTGAAGACGGTTCAATTTCCAAGGTGAAATTTATATGGAAGCCAACGCGGTCAGAGAAAAACGGTTTATGAGTTGTTAGATACCTTATATCTTACCTAACATGATGTGGATCGTTCGTATCTTAGATCTAGGGTTTACTTTAAGTCGATGGAAGTAAAGCTATATATTGGAAAGTTGAAAAAGGAGTTATTTTCTGATTGCGAATTGCAGAAGAGTGCGTTGACAAAGCAAGTAAAGGAATCAAGTGCGATCAAGCCAAGAAAGAGTATAGTGTGGAGAAAAGTTTCAAAGCTTAATAGGATCTGATCATGCAGAGGTAGTGCAATTTCATAGATCATCTTATCTGTTGCTTTCTAACCATTGTAACAGTGAAATCCCTTAACTGGGTAAGATCCTAACAGATCTTAGTTGTAAATCCTCTAACAAAGTGGCATTTGTGTTGAATGTTTAAAGTCCTGTAACAAGGCTGCTCCTAACAGGGCAAAGATTCTATTAGGTCTATAGGCAAATCCCTTAACCGGGTAGCACTTAACAATGCTTTTGTAAACCTTTAACCGGGTAAGCTCCTCACAGGGCGTATTCCAGAAGAGTATAGATTTAGTGGGTACCAACTCCCATTGTGGTTTTTTCCATTTGGGTTTCCACGAGAAAAATATGGTGTCTTCATTGTGTGATTGATTATTTGTGGATGTATATTTTGAAAGTTTCTATTCATGTTAGTTGATGTTGACTATTTTGGTGCATAAAGTTTGAAGAGTTTTAAATTAGAGAATTTGTTGATTACTGATACACCCCTCCCCTCTCAGTAATCAAACTTGTATTAACAATCAACTTGTTCCACTTCAGGCCAATTCAAGTCAAGTTGCACGACAAGCATGGGCTCTTCATTCCATGTTTCATCGCAAGCAGGGAGCCCCATTTTTGAGAAAAAAATACTTGGCTAATGGAAAATTGAACTCAGAAATGCCGCCACCTTTCTTCGTAGCCAGATGTTAAGCTCATTTAATTTCGATGGCAGATAATAATGACTTTTTATTTGTTAAAAATCATGTTTCCACCTCAGTAAATTCACTTCATTACGCTTACCATTTAAGAGTTGTAGTTTTCCACGATTCGAAAAGATTAAGCCTTGAAAAATGCACCACATAGTGTAGTTGCAGAGTTAGTGGATGATGGGAATTAATTACCAAGTTGGCAAAACTTAGGTTTGATCACTTCCCTGACATACCAACCATCTGGAGGAGAGCTGCATTGTCGGTGATCGAAGACTCCTTCAATACTCCGAACTGTTGTGAAGGTTAGTCAGTTTGAGTTTTAGCTCGACCATCCGACGGTAAGGAGTTAACAAGGTTGGTGAGGTTGGGGGCTTTTTGAACTTCGGGTGAATGAAATTTGAGTGTGGGTGCCTAATAGGTTGGGCTGTCCAAATGTTTTGCAGGAGCAACTGGTCCGAGAATGAAGATTTGAGCCAAATGGGGGAATTTAAAATCCAAGAAGGAAGGAGGCCAAAAATTTCAAATTTTGGGGTTGAATGATGAAGAGTCCAATAGTTCCAGTAATGACGAGTTTGGGGATGAGTAGAGGCCTCCCTTCACTAGATTTTGACTTTTTGTACTTGTTTTGATATCATGCTACTCATTGCAATTATCTTTATGATATTTTCGATATAATAGAAACCTCCAAATCGATAATTTCATTTATCAAACTTTATTTTGTATTCAAGTAATTAAAATTAAAATGGAAATCTTAAATTTTTGTGTTTAGTATTTGCAATTTTCTATTTTACTAATTTGCTAAAATTTCATTTGAAATCTAATTTCTATACATCTTTTCATAACTAGTTTTTCAAGTACTATATGTATATCAGCACCGCCCCAACCACCCCCCCAACTTAGGCCCTTTGTCCCCCTGTCCCGAAACTCAGTGGAACACTGATTGCAAGGCATATGAGAGTGAAGCATTAATGTTTCTATGTTCCATTGGAGGAAGGTAGCAATCAGATCTCATTTTTTACTAGCAACTTAGAACTGATTGTTGGTTGTTACAGGTCAAATTGATTGAGCCATTAGTTTTATACTATACAATGTTGCAGTTTATTAGTTTATTATTTGAGCAAGTGATTAGACTTTGGTAAAAATTAAGAAAATCTGTATTTTATTATACACACAAGATACTGAATTGGCTTAGTTTTTACAGGTATCAACAAATCCTAATGCAGGTGGTGGGTGTAGCTGTGGAAGTTCATTCACAGTCAAATAAGCATACCATATAAAAGGAGTCAAATGAAAATAAATTCTTATTTTGCAATCCAACCTGGTAGTCTCATTTTTTGATCTTCCTGTAAAATTGAGTTCAGATTTTTCTCAAACAAATTTAAAATAACAAGTTATTGTTGTACTAGTACCCTTGCATTTTAACGTAGGTAACCCATCTTAATTCAGCTTGATGTTTAATATGAACAAGTATAAAATGAAAAAATACAATTGAACACATAGGAGGCATAGTCAACATGCTTTTGGTGTTAACCCCTATATTGTTGTAATGTTTCCGTTCATTTTGATTCTCTCTGTTTAGGCTTCAAAGTTCTCATTATTTTTTTATTAAATTGACAGGTTATTGTTTTGCCTGTCACAGATTTTAATATTTATCCTTGTTCTTCCAATTTGGAAGAATACATCTTCAACAATGATCCTATCTGTGCATGTATGTTTTGAGTAATCAATTCAATGAGATTTTTTTTCATGAGAAATATAATAGAGAATAGAGCCTTGGGTCTTCAAAATTATCTAATATGTCTTCATTACTTTTGTGTTCACATAACTTTATTTATCTCCATTGTGGGATTTTTGGTAGGTTTAAATTTTATATTTTGCCTACAGCTATGCTTTGAATTTCAGTACTCAGGTTCCTTCATATTTCTTTCCAGTTTAATATGCAGTGCATAACGTTGTCCACTGTAACTAGATGGTAGATTAAATAATGTCTGGATAACATCTTATGTTTCCAGCTTTATTACTAGTAAATATTTTCTAATGAGAGTCTACTCATACCTGTTACAACAAATAAATGGTAAGCCTACGGATATGGATTTTTAACTCTATAAAGTTTGTGCAATTTTTTTCAAATTTCTCTTTTGCCTCCTCAATATGTTGGGTTACGGTAAATGTTGAAAGCTGATGTGCTTTATTTTGTAGTTGTTTGCCAAAGCTTTTCACTTGCTGCAGCAGTAAATATGAAAATTGTCTGAAGAGTAAAATTTTATCCCAACAATTGTGTTTCTTATTGTGGCATTTTAATATCTTGGTGAGCACTTCTGTAAAAATCACAATACTAATTGATATCTACATTGTGTCCTTGCTGAATTCACCTTCAATGCATGTGATCTCTACTTAACATTTTAACTATAGCACAGATTCTGTTACGTTTTTTATAATTTAACATCATAATAAAGTGCAAAAAAGCCAGAGTAGGAGATCTCGCTTCTTTGCAAATTTAGAAACTTACTAATGGAAACGAGTTTTTGTCATCATTGCCCTAGAGTTAACCAACAACAATTTGTTGATTCTTTGCCAAAACATAACTAGCATTAGAAGTCGGGCAAGGGATTTTCCATTTTTTTAACTATAGGAAATTGATCCACAAAAAGTAAGAAGAGTGAAAAGTAGATTCATTGATAGGAAATATTGCCAAGACTCTAAGCTGCACATGTACAAATCATGTGAGATATTATTCCATGGCACACCAATCCTAAACAAGTCCATACTGATAACAATTAGCCTCAAAAACCTTAAATGAGTTGTTCCCATGAACATGGAACCCATGATTGTAAAGGTCTTTCCAAACCAATATCCATCTTCCACATTTTTGGCACTAGAATGCCACTCACTTGTGTGTGAATGTGTAGCTAACTAATGTCATTGAAAGCAATATGAGCTTTGGTGCACATTGTTCTTAATACTAATTGATTTCATTGAATGGATACTAGGATGGTATTGATTGTAGAGAGTGATATGAATGAGTCTAACTCCTTATATTTTATACTTGAATGCTTTGTGTTAATATCTCGTGTCTAGTTATTTGCTAAGATATCATATAAGTTTCTAGTGAGGGTGTGAAGCCCTTTTGTGCTTCGAGCAAGACTTGTAAAAGTGCACCAATGTATTAGGAAATTGCTATGATGAGTTAATCATGTAGGAAAACAAGAAATCAACAAATGATTAACATTTTGTTTTTGTTATTAAGATCATCTATGAGGCAATTTGATATTGAAGAAGATGCCTTGGTAAATCATGTGATGAAATTCACAAATGATTCTCACACAAAGTTGAAGAGTTATTGTAGTCCTTTATTTATGACTCCAATTTAATACTCTCCTTAACACTTGCTTTAGTTTTCCACTCCCCTAAGCATTTTAAGACCATTTCTAGTGTTGAACATAACCCCTAATTCAAGGAGACAAATTCTATCCAATTAAAAACTCCAACGCATCTTTTTCCACATTTAATTGTCATCAATCCAAAAGTCAATATTGGATCCAATATCAAGGCCCTTATATCTCACTTGCTAAAGTAGGGCTTATTTTGTTGGGTCAAGGGAGCGCTGCTCCAATGATTGATGCTTTTTTGCTGAAATTTTGGGAACTTAATGCATTGGCCTTAACATTGCAAAACTTGGCCTTGATTTTTGGATGTGATCATTTTATGTTGACCTTTTATCAAATTATAGCTTGTGACTTGTTTATAAGCAAGTCACTTTCCTCGTTTGTGATATCAATTAGAATGCAAATTTTATGATATGCTGAATTTGAGTCTTTAGCTCTACAAATTGAGGAATAATCAACAACATCAAATCTTCATCAAGAGTTCACCTATTATTGTTAATATGATTAAAGCTTCAAGGAATGTTAGAGGATGATAGGGAATTGCTAACTGATGATTGACTTGTACCTCTCCTTAAGGGTTTGGTTTGATTTCATGTCATTCTAACATTTATGCATTTTAGCTTCATATCTTATATCTATCCTTGATATATGTTCATTTATGTGATTAATGTTTTATTCAGTTGATGTATGGTATCACCTTTGATTGTCTCATCTAGGGTTCACTCTTTTATACTTGAGTAGGGCTCTTATTTATGTTTATGCACTTATTTCAAATACAACTTGGCTATTCAAGGAGGTGGAAATCACTAAAGTACGAGCTTGACTGAGGCAAGACCCTATATAGCCACAACACCATTTTTCTCCTCTTTAGTGTATTTGCAGGTTGAGATGCAAGTTCCATACCAAATTTGTGTTAGTATTATCAGGTCCAAGATTACTGAGAGGTGGGGGGGGGGGGGAGAAGGGGTGAATATGTAATCTAACAATTAAACTTCTTCAGAAACCATTCAACAACTTGTATCAATTATCATCCATTGCATGAATAAACAAACCATTACAGATAAACATCCACAAGCATGCGACACAATAACATCAATATTTTTTCGCGTGAAAACCCAACCGGGAAAATCTACGTGTGGGGATGACACCCTCAAATAATTCTACTCTTATGAAGTACGCTCAGTTAAGAGCTTAGCCCTGTTAAAAGCTTACAAATGAATGATTAAGAGGACATTGTTAGGAGCCACCCAGTTAAGGGATTTACCTCTAGCCCTATTAGGAGCTTTACCTTGTTAGGAGTACCCCTGTGAAGGGATTTCAAACCCTAGTTAAAAGATTTACAATTTAGACTTGTTAGAGTCTACTCGGTTAAGGGATTTTCTTGTATAAACTGTTAGGAATCAACAAGTACAATGATATGAGAAAATAACACTTATCCTTTGTCAGTACAGTTCTAGTTCAAGCTCAATTGCTACTTCGCATGTAGAGCATCCAAACTCTACAATCACACATCTACATTCACGATCTTTCTCTTCCACACTTTCTCATAATACATAAAAAAGATATATAAATACATTCTCACTAACTAGGTCGACCAAGACCTAATTATATTTGAATTTCATCATTACAATTTATTCCCACTCAATCTTTGAACCCTAAAATGTGTTATCCATTATCAATTACAATTTCAAGTTCACGTCGACCTCCAAATTCATCGCACAATCAATTTGACAAAGAAAAGTCAAACCACATCACATTCTCCAATGTTCTTGCACAACTCCAAGAGATTCGATCATCATGATCATGAAAATGCCAACTTATCATTCGTCGTTCATTTGCCATGTCACTATGATCCTTACAACACATAACCACTTATCACAACACGATGCAACATCACCAGCTATGGATCTGATTGATTTTTCTAAGAACTTTTTCTTTTCACTGAGTGATCTTTAGTTCATTGAAACTCTATCTTCCGATCACCAATAATGATGCGGTCGCGACAATATCCTCATAACATAGTCAAGATAACATATCCTGAATCGCAACACCTGAATCCAAACCTATTTGACATAATCATGAAATCATTTCTCCTTGGCTACATCATGTTCTTCCTATTGACTTGTCAACCTTTAATCAATCATAAATCTCACCATACATAAGATAAAACAATGTGGTCATAGATACAACATTTGGAGACACCACTTAGTCTTCCATTACAATCACACTCCAATTCTTACATCTCTGGATCCAACCTCTTGAACATACATTAGCATAAGAGGCACACTGTTAGTTAACAAACACTAAGGAAACATCAATGACAACATCATAACTGATCAACCTAACATTAGATCTGCATCAAATTCATACCATAATATTCTCAACTTTTCTCTACATCAGTTATGCCAACAATCTCCCCCTTTGACATTGATAGCAACACCAACAATACCAAGCAAATAAATGTTCTCTCTTAGTTGATACATACTTGTAGTTCTCTGTTCTTAGTTTCTCTCTTCCTTTACTGATTCTTCTCCTGATTCTTTTCCCTCTTCTTTTCTCTTTTGCTTCTCCCCTTTGATAACAATGCCAAAGGCACAATATGCTTAAGTCTTCATCCGTCTTCATCTCTTTCCGACTACTTTTCCTAAGGAGTAGTCCCCTGAACATCAATCCACAGTGAAAGATATGACAATAAATCCATTGGATTGATGCATCAACATCTTAGTTCTGCTCAGGTACGGGCACAACCCCTAGCTTACCTCTAAGGTACTCAAAAGTATCCTTAGGTAGTGGCTTCGTAAAGATATTTGCTATCTGCTCCTTAGTTGATACATATTCCAACTTCACCTCCTTCTCCTACACTTGCTCTCTCAGAAAGTGATACTTAATTGCAATGTGCTTAGTCTTGGAATGCATTACAGGATTCTTGGAAATATTTATTGCACTTGCATTGTCACAAAAGATAGTTATCGGTCCAATCACCTTTTCTTTGATACCTTCAAGAATTTGCTTTGTCCATGCAATTTGTGTACAATTTATAGACGCTGCTACATACAATTTGTGTACGATTTATAGATGCTGCTACATACAATTATGCTTTTTGCTTCTCCAAGATACAAGTCTTTAACCTAGAAATAATGCACCACCACTTGTGCTCTTTCTATCATCAACATTTCTTGCCCAATCTGCATCAGTAAACACACTCAAAGAGAAATCACCATCATGAAGATACCACATACCATAGTCAACTATCCCTTTCACATACCTAAATATCCTTTTGACTACAACCATATGAAATTCTTTGGGATTTGCTTGAAATTGTGCCATTATTTCAAGTGCTTGAGCAATATTTGATCTGCTATGAACAACATTCTGCAACTTACCGATCATAGACATATACAAGGTAGCATCCATTGCATCAAATTCATCGTCTTTAGACAATTTACATCCTGTTACCATGGGGGTTCCAACCGGTTTGAAGTCATCCATACCAAAAGTCTTTTGTACTTCTTTCACATATTTGGATTGACTAATATATATACCATTCTTTAGTTGTGAAACCTTTAATCCAATAAAGAATTTGATCTCCCCAATCATTGACATTTCAAACTCCTTCATTTCTTTAGTAAATGTCAAACTCATCTAATCATTTCCTCCAAAGATTATATCATCAACAAACATTTCAATTATTAACAACTTATCAAAGATATACATTATTATCATCACTTGTTCTATAAACCAATCTGAATAAGATAAGAGTGTAACCTTTCATACCATGCTCTTGGTGTTTGTTTTAATCCATATAGTGCCTTTTGTAGTTTGCATACCATGTCCTTGTCCTTTGTCAATGCAAAACCATCAGATTGTTATATGTAGACTTATTCAATAATTTTATTTAAGAAAGATGACTTTACATCCATTTGAAAAACTTTGAAACTTTTATAAGAAGTATAAGAAAGTAGAATTCTTACCCCTTGTTATCTTGCCAATGAAAAAAAGTCTCCATAGTCTAGTCCTTGTGCATAACCCTTACATACAAGCCTTGCCTTATTTTTGACCATATCTCCATCTTCATTTAATTTGTTCCTGAAAACCCATTTGGTACCAATTACATTTTTATCAGCAGGTCTGGGAACAAGAGTCCATGTATCATTCTTCTCAATTTGATCAAGTTTTTCCTCCATAGCTTTTACCCAATCTTCATCCTTGATTTCTTCCTTCACTATCTTAGGCTCATACTTGGAAATCAAACAAGAACTTTCTTTGAGCTTTCTTTTGGTTAGAACACTTGCATTCTTATCACCTATAATCTGACCAACAGAGTGATTTAACTTCACATGCTTAGATATCATCGGTTCTAGTCTAGGAGCTTCTTCTTCTACTGGTTGAATCACTACTTCCACATTGTTTTGTTCTGCTGGTTCATCCAATTCCGGTTCAATATACACAAGCTCTTGATTATCCCTCAGTCTCTTGTTTACTTGAATCATTAGATTTCTCTAGGTATTCATCCACCTTTACATTTTCACTCTCAATCAGTTTGCTAGTCTGGCACACTATTTACGGGAGACGGTGCAACTCCGTGACCATACCTTGCAGCTTCTATTTTCCTAGAAGCAGGTCACGAAACAACTCATTACAGATTTCTTCTCGCCCTCGCCCCGACTCGGGGTGTGAAGCGGCTCTCATGTGCCTCCACCATCAGTCACTCCAGATCCGTGAGACCTCGCAGTGCTTCTACCCATCAGCGACAGACCACCAACATATCACGATGATGACACCATACCCATATTCTTCCGAGTCACTATCCTTCTGTGTTGGATTTCTTTCTGAAAGGGAAGGACCCCTAGTCCTTGCTCTGGTGGTTCTTTGTTCTCTGTTGCTTCTTATTTGGTTCGTTGTTTTTTTAACATGTTCCCCCGACCACTGTTTGGTGGTCCGCTGGTTTCTTGCTATTTTGGCTGTATGATTCCTGTCCCATAGACCCTTGTTGGTCTTGCATTGGACATTAATAAATTTATCTTATCTTATCTTATGCTTTACATTTAGTAGAATAACCCAAGAAAATACCTTCATCACTTTTTGGATCAAACGTGCCTGTGTAATCATCCCTCTTAATGTAACATATACTGTCAAAGCCTTTGAAATACTTAACACTAGGTGAGCGACCATACCATATCTCATATGGTTTCTTATCAGTTCCTTTCTTTACTTGCACCCGGTTCAGTGTGTAAACAACAGTACTAATTGCTTCTTTCCAGTACACTTTTGGTACATCACCTTGAATCAACATTGTCCTTGCAACATCCACTATAGTTCTATTCTTTCTCTCAACAACACCATTTTGTTGTGGAGTCCTTGGGGAAGACATTTGTTTGTTGATTCCATTATCTTCACAATACTCAACAATTTTCGCAGAAGTAAACTCACCTCCTCTATCAGACCTTAAACACTTCAAATCTTTACCTAATTATTTCTCAACCAATGTCTTGAATGCTTTGAATTTTTGGAATGCATCAGATTTCTCCTTCAAGAAAGTTTCCCACATTATTCTAGAATAGTCATCGGTAAACAATATGAAATATCTATCACATTGATAACTTCCCTGTCTCATAGGCCCACAAAGATTAGGATTCACCAAATCAAGTATGCCCTCAGATGAAAAAGACTTGCTTTGGAAAGTAGAACCGGTTAACTTACCCAATTGTCATTCTTTACACATCATGTTGTCTAGCTTGACTAATTGTGGCAATCCCCTAACTGCATTTGTCTTACTCATTTTGATCAAAATGTCAAAAATTGCATGACAAAACCTTCTATGCCATAGCCAACTATCTTCAACCTTTGCAACCAAACAACTATTTTGATGAATTACAAAAATAGGTTTTGAAGGGACCCCAAAACCCTGTACAATACTAAAACTTAAGATCAAGCAATAAAAGTCCTCAAAGAAAACATTAGGCCAACCAAAACAAAAGGCTAGCCACCACACAAATATAGAAAATTGCTGCCAAAGATATATCATTGGAAGTTAGTAGCCCAAAAACTAAGACAAACCAACATTAAGACTTTCCTTTGGTCCCCTTCTTATGGGATCGAAGAGTCATATCAAAAGAAGGTGATGATTGTTTGGAGAGTTTACCTTTAACCGTAATCTAGCCTTCTTCCACCTTGGCCCTCTCATCCTGCCAGATCAAAGAGTCCAGATCCAAAAACCCAACACCCAATGAGGGGACAAAAGGTTGCACAAAATCAGCCAAAAGAGAACCAGAATTAGACAATACCCCACAACCACCATCAGCCAAAGGGGTTGTTAGTGATTTTTCTTGCAGGAATCCTAATACAAGCCCTGGGTGCTTAAATGGAACTCTATGATTCCTAAACTCCTGATTCAAACAAGAAAAAACTAATTAACAAGGACCAAGTCCTTCACTTCGAGCTCTTGGCTACAGGCGGGTGTACCTATCAGATCTACTTCTTTAAAGTATTACAACAATAGTTTATATTCTTGATGCAAACCTAATCTTCTCAGCTCTACAACATACATGAAAGTAAATAGTCATTGATTTTGATTTGATGATGAAAGATGCAGAAACAAACAGTTACCAGTGCCTTATTAATTGGGCAACAGAGTCAGACAAAAGTAAATCCCCAGAACTCCTATGATTTCAAAATGAATAAAACCCGAATGAAATGCCTTGTAGATCATTCTCTCACTCCCTTACCGAGACATTAGATTCATACACACTGTTAAACTCTCAGAATTGTGCCAAAGATTTATTCACTCCTTGAGAGAAACTAAGAACACAGATTCACAGTCACCTTGTAACTAGCATATTAGAGAGCCTTACAAACTAATACACAAGAATTTAAAGCAATACACATGAGGACATCACCAATACAGGATTGAGATTCCACTGTTTTTCATTCAAAAAATCCCCGGTTCATTACAATCAAGAAAACTATGAAAACCTCAAAAAACAAAAGCTCCTAAGCCAGAATACTGCCTCTGCAGTGATTATTCCATCATCCTTCAAACAATGGAGAGAAAAGAAAGATAAAGAAAAACATCAAAGTCAGTCCTCACTAACAGCTGCCAATTTTCCAAAATATCTTCTTGGATCCTCTTTCACTTAGTCATCTGCAACTGCCTTTGCAACCATTTCTCCCTCCAAGTGATTTGATTCTGAAAATTCCAGTCCATACTACTCTTTCCCGCTGCTTTAAAACTGGAAATAAACATTGTCACTGGAAACCTCATCTTCTCCCGTTTCCAAAAATATATTAGATGCCAATGTTTTGATAAAAATTAAGCTCCGGACATTATTTTTTGTGAGCAACTGCAATCTCTTGAAAATTTCAAAATTCTCCTATAGTCTAGACTATGCAGGCTTTTTAAATCTTTCTGCAACTTTTAAATCTGGGTGAGCCCCACATATGCCACATGGCATCAACTGATTGGATGCTCCAATTTAACCTTTTCTTAACCACTGAAATTTGTAGACTTGGAGACTAAGCATTCTCATGATCTCTAGATGTTAGTCACTTAACCACTAACATCTAGAGACTTGGAGACTACTTAGTCTCTAGATCTCTAGATGTTAGTGACTTAACCATTTGAATCTAGAGACTTGGAGACTACTTAGTCTCTAGATCTCTAGATGTTAGTGACTTAACCACTAGCATCTAGAGACTTGGAGACTACTTAGTCTCTAGATCTCTAAATGTCAACTGTCCACTTTTCAACAAAATTTAGTGTTTTGTGGTCGTTGACATGCATCCTAATGCACTAGTTGTGCACACACTTGAGAGCCTCTTGCTCTTTCTTCATTTCATTATGTGAGAGCTTTTCCATTTAAACATTTGAAATTTCCATTTCTTGAGCAATGTGGGACTAATAGTGCTGGAAGCATTGGTGATTTTTTTATTTCCGCCAGTACTCAGAGGACCATAACTTTCGATTTTCAAACTGGGTTTTTTCTGAAATTTTTTCTGTAGAGTGCACACATGGTCATCTCAAACATATTAAAAAATTATCCTGACCCAGTTCGTATTTTTTGAGATATGATTAAAAACGTGATTGGTTGTAGATTTTTTTTCTTTTTGTGTCCCCAACTTCCACTTGGCTTTCAAAAAAAAAACATTAAGATCATTTGGACAAATACATGGCTACATACTATCACAATATTGCAGAAGGATACCCCTTGATGATTTATTAATCAATTTTCATTTGCCTCCAAAGTTTGAGACCCTTATGGTTTGTAACCTTGGGTGTAAATTCTCTTTCACATATAGAAAACAAGGCTATTATTAGTTTCACCGAATGATCAACTGACAATCCAAAAATAATCCTCAAAGTAGTGCCATCAGAACATCCTAAAATGAAAGAGAGTGAAACTGTAGAAGTTGCATCTGGAACTAACTAAGCAAAGTGATTAGTCGGATTGGTCAAAGTCTGAAACTTATTAGGGGGAAATATTTCCAAGTCTACAACACAGAACAACATTCAATTATGCTTGACCACGAACCAGGTGCAAACCACAAAACCTCAAAGTAGGCCATTTAGAAAACCGGACAAGGCATACTCAGAGAAACTTAACAATCTGCAAACAGAATGGCTCTGGCAAATAGGTCAAACAGGCACATGGGGGGCTAAAAATTGGCATGGACACTCTCTCTCATGCCTACAGCATGACGCAACAATCGACATGAAATGACCAATCACAGGGTAATAAATGTGCTTCCTCAAAGTGGGCTACTTAGTAAAAATTAGGAAACAGGCTCTATGCAGATTTTGGGAACACCTTTAAATGACCACTTCAAGAATATGTCAGAACTGAAAACAGAGACTTAAAACCTATTACATATGTCAAATGATAGGTGATAGACACCCTATACAAGTGACTTCTCATGAAAATCAATAGGCTCCATTTTCAATGCCTTCAAACTCGACCTCTTTCAAAGACTTTCAAAGCACAATTCTGACACTTAGAAATTTTTTTAGAGATATGGACTCAAAATATACTCAAATTTTTTAAGCTCCAATAGGGGTAGCATCAGAAGACACACCAATATAAGTCTTAACACATTCCAAGAAAAGATCAACAAAATCAATGCCGACATGAATAATAGAAACCATCTTAGACATGTCGTCTAGTACATGGGTTGCGTTAACAATAGTACCAACATGAACCATATCAAAAACCACCGCAGAATCACCAGCTACAATCCAAGGAGAAGAATCAAAAGTTGTTCCAGAAGCCACAATTCCATGACCAACAAGACCCATATCAGAACTAGCAGGTTGATCCTACACAACAGGCTGAGAAACCATAGGACTAGAACCAGTAAAACCACCAGGAGGACCCGACTTAGCCTCATGGGAGGAGCATTTAAATACCATGTAGTGTTGAGAAGAGACACCTTTCCACCATGAGGAGGGTCTTCTCGATTTCACTTTCCCAAGGTCACAGTTAGCTGCAACATGCGCAGTCTTAAAGCATCTCCTACATCTGAAGGGGAGCCCTTCATAGTCCAAAGGCTGGATCTAGCGACCCTTAGGAGTCTTAAGTTTGATCTCTATTGGAAACTCCTTAAAAGCATTAATGTCTACCAAAATACAAGCATAGGTAGAATGGAAAATGTCAGAATAATATGAATCCACCATCAAAAAGTCCCCAAGTGCTTCACCAACTTCCTCAAGGAGTGAATCCACCCAAAGATGAAGTGGGAGGTAGGGGAGTCTAACCCAGATTGGCATCTTACAGAAAGCTTTAGAAGAGGGATTAAAGTCTGGATCCCAAGGTTTAATCATTAATGGGAATCTATCCTCCCAAGTAAAAAAATGCTCACATCAAATGATCTTTCGATCCACCACATTCTCAAATTTGACAATAAAAAAACCTTGGCCATAGGGTAAATCTAAACCGAGTTCGAAATGATGGGTTCCCAATGCTTAGAGATCCACACATGGAGCCTTGAAAGACTGGTCCAGAACCCCCAAAACCAGTAGATAATTGCATTAGAGGAGAGATCAGAGGCACTCTGATCAATCTCGGTAATTGCCTCATCATCCAAAGCAATAGTGCTATAGATCTACATATCGGAAATGACCTAGTCTCAACACATTTTCCCTTAGGACCAATGGTAGACACCTTTCCATCTCCATTAACTAGACACAACATAAGATCCCCCAGAAACTCTGGAGGACTTTCCAAGAAGCAACAATGTAGGATCAGGATGACCAGACATAGGCACAAAAGACTCTGAATGACCAACAATCTTAATCAAAGGTGGAGGAGCCACTTCTGTTGAGGACGAAATCCCCACAACAGGCCTAGATAGGCCCACAGAGGAAGTCCCGACCGCAAAAAACCCTAGATCCCCCCACTAGACACCACAAAAGCCTAAGGCACATAACTGCCAACACCCTGCATAGAGGACGTAAAAATGATCGCAACTGTGGATAGAGAATGACTAGGGGCAGCCTCTATAGATCAAATAATACGAGTGGGAAAAGAAAAACTCTCAGGCACCACCACAACAACATGTCTAAACACAGCCCTTGAAGGGACATTAGCAATGAAAAATGGTGACGAAGATCCCATGCGACCAGTGACCACAAGCGGTGACAAACCCAACAAAGAAGAAGTGTTTGAAAATTTCCCTGAGTGGGAAAAGTTGGAAGACGATAGAGACATATAATAGAACTATTGATTCTTTCTCTTTAGGTCATTGACCTCTAGGCTACTTTGGCTCATTGTTGTCCTTCAGTGGTTTCAAGAAAATCCTCAGGTCAATAAGATGGTCTTTCAACCAAACAACTGTTCATAGTATTATTCAGATATAATAAATTACCTCTATTTTTCCTTCCAATAGAAATCCCATCACACGGTCTTCCAAGTATCCTGCACATACCTCCTTTGAATTCCAATTTGTAACATTTTTCATTTAGCTAACCAACACTCAACATATTATATTTTAGACCATCCACAAGATACACAACATCTATATTACTCTTTCCATTCAAAGTAGCAATACCTTTTCCTTTAACCAAACAAGGTGTAATGTTGCCAAAACTTACTACACCACCATCAAACTCTTCAAACTTAATGAACTTACTATTGTTACCGATCATGTAATGTGAGCACCCATTGTCTATAATCCATTCATCATTGTGTCTCATGTGAGAAACTAGTGCCTTTTCACCTTTAGATGGATCTTCTTTGATTGCAACAAGTACAATCTCCTCTTCCTCATTATCTTTCGATTCTTCATCAGTATCTCCTCCATCAACTGCAACATAACATTGTTTCTTCCCTTTTCCCTTATACTTTCTGAACTTATCCTTTTGTTCACCATGAGGACATCTAGCTGCAATATTTCCAATCTTATTACATGAAAAATATTTCAGTGGTGGCTTGCCTTTATACTTACCAGTCCCTCTAGACAATCTCTTTGCTAACTTAGTTCTTCAAGCTCTCATTGTCTCCTCTCATCGTCCAAGATAGCTTCCTGTTCCCTAGTGTAACTTGACATGCAATTAGAATCATGACTTAACTCTTTACCTTTCCTTATCAGTACTTTAGACATAGATGCTTTGAAAGGTGCCTCAACTTTTCGAATACTGTTATCAAAGTTATTTAACTCAAATGCAGTAAGCTTACCGATCGGTCCATCTATAGTAACATTGTTAAAATTTCTCAGTTGATTTATAGACTACACTCTAATGACATAAGAAAATAATAAAGTTATCAACATTTTACTTACCACAACATCCTCCTCAATAGTTCCACTAGCACCTCTGATAGCACCAAAAACTTCTTTTATTCTTTGACCATATTGTGCAATGTTATTTCCTTCTACCATCTTCATGTCATCATACTTACCTCTGAGACTGTCTTCCTTATCTTTTTGCACATGAATATCTCCACCATAGATTAGCTTTAAATTTTCCCAAGCATCATAGGTAGTATCAAGTTCACAAACACCAACATATTCAATATCAGATAAGAAACTTATAGTAGCTTTTTGTACTTGAGTATTCTCTTGTTCCTTTTGTTGATTGACATTGAGAGTTCTAGGAGAGTTATGCTTATGTGTGATATGCATCCAATATTGTGATCCAATACCTTTTAGATGTAACTTTATTATGTCACTCCATATCATACAGTTGTCTTTAGTGAACTTGGGAGTTTCCTTCCTCATCATTGTTAGATATTTACCTTAAGTTGTTAAGCTTACCACAAACAAGACCAAAGCTTTGATACCAATTTTTAGTATTATTAGGTCCAATATTACTGAAAGCGGGGGTGAATCACTAATCTAACAATTAAACTTCTTCATAAACCATTCAACAACTTGCATCAATTATCATCCATTGCATGAATAAAAAAACCATTAAAGATAAACATCCACAACCATGCTACACAATAACACTAATATTTTTTCTCGTGGAAACCCAACTGGGAAAAACCACGTGTGGGGATGGAACCCACAAATAATCATGCACTCTTTTAAAGTATGCCTGGTTAAAATCTTAGCCTTGTTAAAAGGTTATGAATGCCCAATTAAGAGCAAGACCTTGTTAGGAGCCACCCGATTAAAAGATTTACCTCTATCCCTGTTAGGAGCTTTACCCTATTAGGAGTAACTCTGTTAAGGGATTTCAAACCCTAGTCAAAGAGTCACCTGGTTAAAGGATTTACAAATCAGACATGTTAGAGTCTACTCAGTTAAGGGATTTTCTTGTAGAAATTGTTAGGAATCAACAAGTACAATGATGCAAGAAAATAACACTCGTCTCGTAGTATAGATCCAGTTCAAGCTCAATCTCTACTTCACATGTGGAACATCCAAACCCTACAATTGCACATATGCATTCACGATCTTTGTCTTCCACAGTTTCTCATAATACATCAAAAAGATATATAAATACATTTTCAATAACTAGGTCGACCAAGACCTAATTACATTTGAATTTCATCATTACAATTTATTCCTGCTCAATATTTGAACCCTAAAATATGTTACCCATTATCAATTACAATTTCAAGTTAATGTCGGCCTCCATATTCATCACACAATCGATTTGACAAAGAAAAGTCAAACCACATCACATTCTCCAATGTTCTTGTACATCTCCAAAAGATTTGATCACCATGGTCATGAAAATGCCAACTCATCATTCCTCATCCATCTGCCACGTCACTACAATCCTTACAAAACATAACCACTTATCACAACATCATCGGTTAAGGATATGATCGATTGTTCTAAAAACTTATTTTTCTTTTCACCGAGACTCTATTTTCCTCTCACCAATAATGGTGTGGTCGCACCAACATCCTCATAATAGAGTCAAGATAACATATCCTGAATCACAACACTTGAATCCAAACCTATTTGACACAATCATCAAATCATTCCTCCTTGTTTACATCATGTCCTTCTTGTTGATTTGTCAACCTTCAATCGATCATAAGTCTCAACATACATAAGATAAAGCAGTGCAGTCATAGATACAGAATTTGGAGACATCACTTAGTCTTCCATCATGATCACACACTCCAACACTTACCATAACTTTGGATCCAACCTCTTGGAGCATACATTAGCGTAACAGGTTCACTGTCAGCTAACAAACACTAAGTTGACATCAATGACAACATCATAATTGATCAACCTAACATCAGATTTGTATCAAACTCATACCATAACATTCTCAACTTATCTCTACATCGATTATGCCAATAATTTTTAGGTACATTGGCACTAAGCATATATACACAAAGGTTCCTTGACTAGAAAATGCTTGGTCTAGGGCACCTAGTGCCATAGACCTACCTGTTTGACTTGAAACTTTTATGGAAGATAGTTTAAGGGATTTTGATACCATATGTGACTCTTGTTTCCATCTAAAGATTTGTTAGGACTATGGCGCCTAGCTCTAGTGACTAACAATTATGAGCTCTACTTGCTACCACAGGTGCATTATGCATCAACATTTCATTTTTTACTTACATGTAACATTTTGTTTGTTTACTTGTTAGTTTCATTATTAACTTGCATCTAAATCAATCAAGAAATCTTTCATGTAACAAATGAATAAAGCCCAAGGATTGCTTAACCCTCTTTGAATAAAATTTAGTGAAGCATAATACCCCTTTGTTGTTTGTATTCCAACATTTAATGAAATAGGGTTTAATTCTAGTTACATTGCGAGCTAGAGTGATCCATCCCTTTATCATCTTAAATAATTTGGTAAACCCAACTTATTATGCATTCATTTTTATTATAAAAACACAAAAAAATGCTTTTACATGCATTGTTACGTCTTTCATTGTGTGTACTTAGATTACATTAGTGCTTTGAATGTTGTATTTTATTATATTGCATTAATTAGAGAAAGTGTTTTTTACTTAGATTAGAAAACAAAAACTTTGAAAACAAAAACCAATCCCTATCTTTAAAAAAAGAAAGTCATCCAATCATGTTGGATCTCTTTTTACAAGATTTTTATGCCTCCAATGAGTCGTTTAGTAGTTATGACTTTGATATGTTAGATGAAGCCCTTAATGACTTCATATCTCTTGAGTTATCCTCCATGTTTGCTAAACCAAGCCTTTGCCAACGATTGATCAACATGATACATGTGATTGGCTATAAGAATGAACCCAAGAAGCCTACGATTGTAGGACATCTTTTTCCTGATGTCCCTTAACCTCAAAACATAATAACGATTATTATTAAAGGTGGTAAGAATCCAACTAGACCTCCTAACTCCATCTTATACTTCACAAAACAAATCAACTAAAGAGATAACATAAATCAACTCCATAGTTATCATGCAGTTGCTCAAATGTATAACAAAAGAAACAAGAAACAAGTCAATTTAGTACAATTCGTTCCTTCTTTTATTCCTACTTCTCAACCTGTACTTCCTCCAACACCTTGTCTTACCCAATATCTTGGAAAGGGCTATGATCTCGTTGAACAACTTCATGCTACTCTAGCTAAGATATTCTATTTGGGAGTTGATTCAAACTTTGCCTGTGTACCATGGTATGCTACAAGAAGCTTTGCAAAAGATAGTAATTCGTCCTTCTATGATATTTAATGATGTAGTAACCTTGTTAGGTTGTATGCATGTGACAAAGTTAGATATTGTGTTTTCCCAACATTTGTTACCTTGTTTGGAAGTTCAAAACTAATATGATCCTCTTATGATTATTAAGCTTATTGATCGTAATGCAATAATACATACTCTAATTAGCAATGTATCAAGTCTTAATGTGTGTAGCATAAACTTGTTGCATCAATTCAACGTGGATACCTCTCTTATTCAAATTGACTCTCTCGATTTGTTGATTTGACAATGTTGGTAGATAGTTGTTAGGTACATTTGTACTGCCTTTTAAGTTAGGCGTTGTCATTTTACCCACACATATCCTTGTCATGCCCAATAACATGACATATAACCTTCTTCTACATAGAACTTGGATTCATTCTATGCAAATGGTCCCTTCCACCCTTCATTGCAATCTCAAGTTTATTTTCAACAACAAGATGCATACCTTAGAAGGTGATAAGAACTTACAAAGGTGTTTACGATCAGATGCAAGATCTTAATCTCCTTTAAATTCCTCAATTCCTTCTCCAAAATAGATACACCATCTCTTATTGAAGATACTCCACCCGAAGAGGTACTCCAAGAGGATGATTTGGGTTGTTAGATTTTATGCCTTCCTATGTGGGAGACTATAAAACCCCTTCATTAGAATATAAGATGAAACAAGAAGATATGGTGGCATCCACAACTGATTCAACTTCTCTAAGAGCAATCTAAGAAAAAAATCATAGCCACTTCTACTTCAACCAAGTCTTCTAATTCTTCTTCTTATGCCATTGAGACATATGTGGCTTTTCCATCTCTTTCATAAATTACATCTCTTTATTGTCTTGGTTTCCATATGTCAATGAAGAGTGGATATAAAGGCAATGGTTGTGGCGCCAATGAACAAGGAATTAAAGTTCCTTTAAAATCCTACATTCGTGAAGCTTCATTTGGACTTGGTTATAATCCTTGAAAGCCACTAAAGAATTCCATTGATCATCTATTCATGTGAATATCATCTCCACTTCTTCTAAGTCTCTTCCTCTAGGCAATCCTCACTTAATTGATGTTAATCCTAATTCTATCATACTGTCATTTGACATCTTTTCATCAGATGATTCCTTAGCTGAATTCATGTGAGTATATGGTAATCTTGTTTGATATCATTATAATTATGGATTTCCCTATTTTTTAAATGTTGAAGCATACTTTGGAAAGATACCAAATTACCAAATTATGCCTTGGAAATGACTCAAGAACTTAACCATTTGTTGGATGTTTCCACATGTAAAAATCTTCTTATAGGAGACACTATAAATGTCATAATGGATCCAAATAACATAGAAACAGTGATTAAAAGAGAAAATGTCTAGATGTCGATAGTCAATGTGATCATTCTTCTCTCTTACATGATTTCCTTGACCTCTTTGCTTGGAGTTATTCAGATATGCCCACTATTGATACTAAAATTGTTACTCATAACATTGTGTTGCTTTCAAATCCCAAGCTCGTCAAACAAAATATTTGAAAGATGAACCCCAAGATCACATCACTAGTTAAGGTTGAGACTAAGAAGCTCCTAGAAGATGGAGTTATCTATCCTATTGACTATTAGGCTTGTATCTCAAACATGTAGTTGTCGTTGCTAAACCACACAATACGATTAGAATATGCATTGTTTTTACATAGCTAACAAAACGTCATTGAAAGACAACTTTCCCCTTCCAAATATTGTAATGGTAGTTGATTCCACAACTAGTTGTTCTGGATATAACCAAATATTTATTAATCCTCAAGATCAATATAAAACATCTTTTATAACACCTTGGGTAACATTTTGTTGGGTTGTCATGTCTTTTGGTTTAGCAAATGCTGGTGCATCTTATCAATGTGCTATGACTCTTTATCTTTCATGAATATATCCTTAAAGTCTTGGAGTACTATGTTGATGATACCTTGGCTAAATTCATTTTGTGTCAAGATCGTGTCAAAATCATTCGCCAAAAATGTGAATGCAATTGTAAATATAACATGCACTTGAATTCCCTAAATTGTGCTTTTGGTGTTAATAGTGGAAAGATATTAGGATTCATTGTTTCACATCATGGTATTAAAGTAGACAAAGAAAATTGATGCTATACTTAACTTGTCACCTTCGAGAAATGTTTCTTAACTTTGTAACTTATAGAGAAAGATTCAAGCTATTCACCTGTCTATTTCAAAACTTGTAGATAAGACTCTTCCTTTTCACCCAATTTCTTAAAAAGATAGTACTTTTAAATGGAATATGGATTGTCAAAAAGTCTTTATGAATTGAAACATTACATACCCAATCCTCCTATCTTACAACTCGTCGTTCCTAATCATGCTTTCCTTCTTTATATTGTTACTTCATCTAATGCCCTTGCATCCTTATTGGCACATGGCATCAATGGTAAATAATTCCATGTGTATTATATAAGTCACACTTTACTCAATAATTAAGTTTGATATACTACAATTGAGAAACAATATCTTTCTCTTGATTTTGAAACTCAAAAGTTGAGACATTGTCTTCTTAATCTTGACATGCATGTTATCATTAAATTTGATTTGTTGAAGTATCTTTTCTCTAAAATAGATATTTCATGATGTTTAGGTAAATGGGTTATATTGCTAATTAAATTTGACCTTAAGTTTGTTACTCAAAAAGCAATTAAAGCCCAAGCTTTAATCGACCACTTGGTTGATGCTCCTTCCCCTTTTACTTTACCTAATCAAGACACCTTTCTTGATGATCTTGATCTCCCCTTGGATGCAAGTAAGACTTGGGATTTGTTTTTTAATGATTCTAGATGTTGAGTTGGCTTTGGTGTTGGTGCTATATTAGTACCTCCTTTAGGAAAGCCAGTTCCTCTATACTATCATCTCAATTTATGTACCAACAACATTACTAAGAGTGAAGCTCTTATAGTTGTTTTACATGAGGCTTTATCCCTTAATATTCAATACTTGTGTATATTTGATGACTCGTGGTTGATATAAGACAAGTAACAAGAACCTATCAAACAAAGAAAATTAAATTATCTCACCATCATGACTTACTCTTATCACTATAATTGGGTATAATAAGATCAAATAGAAACTTGCAATAACATGTAAAATCTCAACCACAAAGAGATTTTTAGAGCAATTAGTATTCACAATACTCAGGAAAGGATGTAAGACAAATAATAAGTATAAACCATAATCAATATGAAATCATTCTAAGAACATGAATATGCAAATCATAAAATCCTTCATTGGTGTTCTCCTTTTCATGCAATGTCGGCTCTCAGAATTGAGCTCAGAGTATGCTAGCATAAGAAGTCAAAGCAATTGTGGTTACCTAAATATGATAAAAAGATCTCTATTTATAAGATTTTAGGGGTTTCAACCAAGAACCCATGATTGAAGGGCTGATTGACTGTGATTCAGGAGTTGGACTCAGAGTGAGTGGGAGTTCAACTCTGCTTAACTGTCTTGATTAGGGAATTGATTGATCTATCAGAAAATAGATTGGATAGATGACTTGAATGGACTGGTGAGATAACATAATAGACTAGTGAGTTAACTAATTGCATGGAGGAGACAACTGGTTGCATGGATTAGAAGACTGAATTGATTGCTGACGGAGGAATTAACAATGTGGATTGAATAGTTAGGAGAGGGAATTGTGGAGTGAACATAATTTAGTATGAGTTAGCTTTGGAGGAATAAATAATGATTAAATAAATAAAATAATTATTTATTTGCATGTGTGACAATTGATAAATAAATACTTAATATTTATTTATCGAGAGAACACTTAATTAATTAATTAAATATAATTTATTTAATTGTGTTAGGAATTCGATTTAATTATTTCATAAATGCAATATTTAGAAAGAAGAAATATTAATTAAATATGATTATTTATTTAATTGAATGACATAGAGAATAATTAAATAACGTTTTAATATTTAATTACTTTATAGATAAATAATTGATGACATATTGATTGGATGATTAATAATTAAGGTAATTAATTAAAATCACTTAATTATATAATTAAGGGGAAATGATGATTTTTGACTTTAGAATATAGTAGAATGACACATATTATTTAAATAATAAATATTATTTAACAATTTAGGAATGCTAGTAATGTCATCACATTCAAGTAATATGTCATTTTTACATGTCTACATTTTGCCCTCTTTGATATAATATTTGTAGGCGTTGTTTCAAAGAAAAGTTTGATAAAATAATACCCTAGTATGCCCTTGTGAGAAAGCATTAATAACTAAGTATTATGTTGCTCCCTCAAGGAAATGAGGAAAACATAAAATTGAGGGCTCATTCGGTTGATTTCGTTACGAGGATCACAACACAATTGAAAATTTTGAAAATGGAGGTCGTATGCAGAAGATATGGGCTCTGGAAGGTGAAAAGCATCACTACCAATAGAAATACACTTTGTGCACGGCCATTAAGAGAGGGGTGGGTGGGTATAAATGGGAAATTTGGGTCATTTTCAAGGTTATTGTGCACTTTTGAGTTGTTGGAGATGTAGGTGTGGAAGGAGACATTTTTGAGCATTTGGAGAGTGATGGCGGACTACGAGGAAAAGAAACACATCGACGTGAGAGTTAGCACATATCAACATGTAGTTGACGCCCCACCATCGGTACGTTTAGAACCTTACACCTTTGTTTTGCCTCATTTTTTGGTGCATTTTAGTAGGCCAGGTTATAGAAAATCTAGGTAAAATGATGCACTCATAGGGTGCAATTGGCACACTCAATGTGTTTGATCGACACACTTGAAGACCTAGGCTAGGAAGGAAAGGTTTATAATTGAGATGCAAATGATTGTTAGGGCAATGCACATAATGTGCGTGGACACCTCACCTAGGGATGTGGTATTTGGGGCTCAACATGTAATTGGGTGACACTCGTTAGGCTTAGGTGACACACATGTTATGCACATTCACTGCATATGAAGGGGCATTAAAACCCACATAAAGTGTTCGATTGATGCACTTGGAGTGTGCGATCGATGCACATGTATGTGGTAAGTAGTTTTTTAATTAATGAAAAAAATACAATTTTTAATTTAATGTATGGTTTAAATGGATTGTAAATAATAATAGATGCAATGTTTTTATTTTTACTTTATATGGAAACACATTATGCTTAAATATAGACTTAGACAAATGATGTTAGTGTGATTCTATATGTTCTTGGATTGACTAGGGATTTGATTGAATTCTATAGATTAGGGATAATGTCTTGATTACTTGGGAGAATCATCCTCTTGTGTTATCATATAGACACCGATTGATTGATGAGGAGCAAGATCACTTGGGTAGCTTAGAAATTTTGCACATTACACTAATGCCCGAGATTAGGGAAAATAGGGGTTTGGTGACAATGATTTTTGAGAGGTGGCACTCAAAGAGATCTTCCTTCCACTTAACAATAGGAGAGTGCATGA
>BSBK01004289.1:977500-1037500 GCA_027943335.1 Chamaecyparis obtusa | reverse complement strand
GAACAAGGTACCCCGTCTAAGACTACTTTGTTTGATTTTCAGTGTCCCTTACCTTGTCTAAGACAACATGATTTTTGATAAAATGCTTTTCAATGGAACTGATTGATAGATAACACAGTTTTTGCAGTGTAGCTGAGGACCCACTGACTAGTTTGATTGTTTTGACTTGGTTCTGCTAAAGCTCAGACATATTGTTTAACATTGTTCAATGCCTGTTTTAAAATGCAAAAGATTTGGTTTTATGTACAAACGAGATTTATTGTAGGTTTTTTGTTGGTTTTTCAATTTGTCTGGTTGTCTTCAACAATGTTCTGGATCTTTTGCAAATGTTTTTGGTCCACCATAGGGTTCGTATGTTTGGAGTCGAGGTATGTGTAGCGTATCACACAAGTGAAGGCCCTTATCACAGACACCCCAAACATGGTCGCACTATGATGAATGTTTTATGTTTTTATAATGTTTTTGAGCTTTTTGAAGGTGTTTTGCAAATGTTTTTTGAGTTTATAGGATGGTTTTGTGTTATTTTTGTTGTTATGAATGAATCTTTTCAAATTTTAGGAACTTTTCCAAAAAAAAATTCAATGTTTTTGGTATTTTTCTAGGACTTGATGAATCACAGCATTGGGGTGCCCCCAGTCAGGATAGAATGGGAACTTTATTTTTTAATGACCATGATGGATTGACTTAGTGTGAAATGTGATAGGATGTTGTAAGCCAAAGATAACTAATAAATTTTAAGCCATGATAGTGATGACCACTGATTTTTTTGTAGTTTTTTTTTTTTGCGGAGAATGTGGTGGAATGACATGTGATATCAGGTTGGAGATTTGATAGATGACATGGAATGATCCCTATGCATGGCATCTAATTACCCAATTTTTACCATGGTACTTGTCCAAGGTGCCACCGTTGTGGTTTTCTTTTTCAACTTTTTTGTATTTTTGACTTTTGAAGATGAGACTACTTTGAGAGCTATGTATAGAACTTGCAGAGATGCAATCTATTGATGGGGTCTAATAGAGGCTCTCCCTTTGATGTTGATATATGATATTATCTAGACCCATAGACTATCGTGATGATGTAAGGACCCAACTAGTTTCATTCAAACTTTCCTAGTTTTTCTTGTTCAACTTGGTTTTTATGATTTCCATTAGAGCCAAATCAACCACTTCAAAAGACCGTGGCATGAACCTCTTATTGAAACTTCTGCTGAGGTGTTGTTGATATGTTTTCAAGTGTGTTAGTGCACTCTATCTCTTTTCATCTAGCAAATCTAGCTCTTGTTGTCGTGATACGCGGTACTCCTCATCTGAAATGATCTGTTAATGGGACACTTGCAGTGATGGGAGCTTTACCTCTATTGGAAAGATAGCTTCAATATCGTAGACTAGTGAATATGGAGTTTCTCTTGTGGGGGTATAGAAACTAGTGCAGTATGCCCATAGGGCAGGGTTGAGTTGGAGATGTCAATCCTGACCAACTTCATTGATCATATTTTGGAGGATTTTTATGATTATTTTATTCATAGCCTCAGCTTGGGCATTACCTTGGGGAAGTATCGTGAATAAAAACTATGATGGATGTGGAATTTTGCACAAAGTTATTTCATTTTTTTGTTCTTGAAGGGGGAACCATTATCAGTTTCAATGGTTTATGGAACTCCATACCGACTAATGATATAGTTCAAGAGGAACTTGAAAATTGTTTGTCAGTAGTATAAGTCATTGGAATTTCTTTGACCCACTTCATAAAATACTCAGTGGTCATGATTATGTACTTACATCTGTCACAGGATAAAGGGTGGATCTTCCCAATGAGGTCAAACCTCTACTGCAAGAAAGGGAACGATTAAGTAAGTGGTTGCAACTCCTAAGTTGGAGCATGAATGAAGTTCCAGTGAATCTGACACATTTTACATTTTTGAACAAATGAGAAAGAATCTTTTTCTATAGTAGGCCAATAATATCTAATAATTAGAAGTTTCTTGGGTAAGGTCAAGTCACTAGAGTGAGCATTGCAAATACCCTTGTGTACTTATAATATTTTCGATTGTGATTCTTCTGAATTGAGACATCGTAAGAGTGTAACATCTAGACTTAATTTGTAGAGTGCATTGGCAACGATAGTGTAACGAAAGGCTCACCTTATCAAGGATTTATTTTGGTTGTAGGATAGTTCAGGGGGAATGGTTTGGTTAGTGATATAGTCATACATGTCTTGGTACTAAGGGGAATTGAGACCAACAATTTTATAGACCACCTGACTTTGGGACCTCAAAAGAAGGAACCATGAGTTGTTTGACCATGAATTTGCATTGTGTCACCTCAAGAGGCATGTCTAACATAGATCCTATAGTATCCATAGCATCTATTGCCCTGTAACTTATCTTGGGGATTTTCTTGAATGTTATCTTCTCAAAGTGTATTTTGATGTCTTCTATTAATGCTTTACATGGGATTAGATTCTCATCTTTGGTGACATAGATGTCATTAACCTGGTTGATAATTAGTTGAGATTATCCATATACTTAAATTTTTTGGATATTCCACTAAACAAATTTTTTAAGACTCTAAGAAGTGCTTCATATTGTGCCACATTGTTGGTGCAATCAAACTTTAGTTTGTAAGATCTAGGAATGGAGTCTCCTTGAGGAGTTATGAAGACTATGTTGGCGCCTGATCCTTTTTGTGTGTGGGCATACTATCCTCTTTGATATAAATTCTATGAGTGCATAAATTAGGACCTAAACCTTTCATATCATAGTAATTCCAATCAGAATCCTTTTTGTGAGATTGAAGTAATGTTATTAAATAATTCTTTTGCTCTTGAGGGAGTTTACAATTGATGTTCAAAAATTGACCTGGTGAGACCTCTATATATATATTTTAACTCAATCATGGATGCCTCAGTGAGGGATATAATTTGAATTTCATGAGGCAAAAAGTATGAAGAATGTGCTTAGCTATAGGAAACTAGGTGTAGGAAGGATTGTTTGCAATGAACATATCTGATGGGATGAACAACAAAAAGTATGTTCATTTTATCCATAATATTTCTAAATAATATTGTTGAGTATTTCATCCTCCTCCTTTAGCCACAAGAATATATCTCTTTCAATCATTATGATTTGAACAATTGAATTAACTTCCTTAGCTTCTTCTCCTAGGTTTGGCCATACTGGTTGTACTAAATCAAACTGAGGTTGTGCGGGTGGATAGAGAGAAAGTTTATTTGTGGTTAGACCATTTGAGATAGTCATATCTCCTTATTGATATCCTATATATGAATCAACTATAGCTAACCAAGGCCTCCCTAGACTAATAGGATATCCTCCCAATGTGGCTTTATAAGAGAGTATAATGAAATCAACCATGTACTCCCAAGAATCCAAGGTAACCACTAGATCCTCTACCATCCCATCAAGCTTAAAAATAGAACTATTAGCTAGTTTCAAGACAATAGATGTAGACCTAAGTTTGGTAATCTGAATATGATGCATGGTGTCTTTTTTCATCACATTAATGACCACTTTCTAGTCTATTAAAGAATTTTTAACTTGAACACTATTAATGATGACTCCAACTACAAAACTACCAGGGTCAAAATATTTGTGAACTACCACCTTACCAAGCATAATGTATGCTAAATGACCAAGGATATGCACTGTTTGTGGATCTTTCTTCATTCTACTTGGATTCTTTACAAAAATTTTCTTAATAGCTTTACCATAGATAGGAACATCTTTTATGGCTTGGACAAGAGGTATAATAACACATATATGTTTTAACTAGTCTTGAATATCAAACCTTGATTCTGCTTTTTGTTTGGTCACTTCAACTTCTAACTTTTGTGGGAATGGAGGAATCACATCTTACTACTTTGGAGCTTTAGTTTTTTGGATCAAGTTTCATTAGGTAGGTGCAACAGGCAAGCTTTATTTCTCTAATACCTCAGTAGGCATCTTAGTTATAACTAGAGGGGTTGGTGCTGGAAAATTTGTTGCAGACCTAAGATGTATATCACTTATATTTAGACCATAGGTAGGGTATTGCTTTGGGTCTATAAAGTAAACAACCAATTATTCTTTTGTTGTTGTTAGGATTAAGAACAAGTTGTGTAGGAAAATGAGTAGGTTTAGGAGAATTAGCATTAGTTGTAGGAGGTGGCATTAATGTCATCTGTTGAGGTTGTAGAGGTGGCTGAAGATAACCAACTAGTGGATTTGGCCATTGTTGACCTCCTTTTCATTTCAGGACTTATTTCCAATTACCCTAATGATGTTTCCATGATCCTTGAGGTTGTGGACATCTTCCTTGAGGTTTCTACTAGTTCTCTTAAGGAGGATTCTATTGAGTTGCAAGTTTATGATAATTTGGCTAGGTATTTTGAGGATTATTGCAAGGTTGTGGTGGATATCCTTCAAGGTTTGGATTATATTGGGATTGTCACTGATTATTATAAGAATTTGAATAAGGAACACTAAAATTTAAAGGGTCTTGTGGCATACCTTGTCTTGGATCCCATGGCCTTCATTGAGAAATGAAGAAAATCTAGTCATCATCTCCTTCTAATAGCTTGAATTGAATGAGAATTTGTTTACTTTTTATGTTTGCAACCATCTTGCATTTGCAGTCTTCCTTTTGTCTGCAGTGAGGGAAATGTTATACCAGTATTGTATTTTCTTCCTTGTGCTTCTTCTTAACTTGCATTATATCCAACTAGGTAGCCATGTTTTTAATGATATATTGCTTCAATTCTGACATCAAGTTTGTTATTTTTTCCCTTGAAACTCCATTGGTGGATGACTTGCCCATAGTAGTTTGATAACCTCTTCCTTTCTTGGTAGCTATTCTAAAGTAATTCAAGCATATCTTCTTGAGATCATCCCAAGATTCTTTAGTGATATCTCCTCCTCCCATCAAATCCAAATCTTCAATAGAACATCCAGTGGTTCCTCTTAGAAATAGAAACTTATGAGACTCTTCATTAATTTCATGGTGTGGGGATTGCTTCAAACTAAATTATAATCTTGAAATGTAGTCTCCAAAATCTCATCATCTATTTTTTTTTAATTCTAAAGATATCATTCCCTTTATCTCCTGTACAATATTCTTTGTACTTGTGAATGAACATGTCTTTCATATCATCCCAAGTTCTCATAGCATCTCTTCCTAGGGTCATAAACTATCTCAATACTGATTCCTTTAAAGTAGTAGGAAATAGCTTAAGCACATGGACATTAGTGTTATAGTCACAACTTCTATAGAGAATGTCAAAATCAAACAAGAATGTGTCTGGATCCTCAATTATCAAGCCATGGAGCTTAGGGAGTATTGAAGAAGGAATTTTCTTGAGATTATTGTTATCATTTTGGTTAGTGATAGGGAGTTCAAAAGTTTGTTGAGCCATTCTTGGTTGATTGCTTGGGTGGTTCCTTGGTTGATCGACAACCAAATCCAAAGGGTTAACACCTTGGTTTGGGGGAAATGGATTAACAGGTGGAGGAATATTTGGGTGTGCAAATATATCAACAAAGGGATTTGGGTCAACTGGTTCTTCTTTGGAGGAAGAGAAGGATGTAGGGGCCAAGTTTGTAATTGCATCAACATAGGGGTCCTGTTGGAAAGTTGTATATACTAAGATATATGACTAGATATAGTGTTTTCATTATGGAAACAAAGTCATATAGTAGTTTGGAGTCAGCGCACTAAGTGAAAAGATCAGAATTTAGTTAAGTGTTGAAGACCAGACAACATACAGAGTACCAGAGACTCAGAGCATCAGCGCATGTGTGTACAGATGAATTATGGTATGTGCCCTGGAAGTTAAGGTTGTTATACTATACTTATGCTTAGTCTAAGAGTGCATAAGTAGATATGCAAAGATGTGAAAGTTATATTCAGTTGAATTTGCATAGCCAGTGTGTGCCAGTAGAGAACAGAGCATAGAGCCAATAGTGACTATTTTGGTTTGCAATTATAAATTAATGTTGTAAAGGCTATGTGCCCATTGTATTTAGGTTTCCAACATATGTACATGTATAATTGTAAGCACGCTTAAGCCAATTCAGTTGGAAGCATTGTTTGTAATTAGTTTTAGGGCTGACCTAATTGTTTTGTTTGTATAAGCACATAAATATAAGGTGCGCCCATTGTAATTGGTATGAAAGTCAAGCAAGTTGTAATAGAGTTGTGATAAGCAGAGAAGAGGTATGCAAAGTGAGCATAAGATGTATTAGAGCTTTGCTAGAGGTCAAAGCATCATTGCACCAAAGGAACTGATCAGACAAGTAGTGTCACAACAACAATTCACCTGTAGATATAGTGTGTATCTGATCTCAGAAGGTTGTAGCCTTCATCATTTGAGTAGTGAGCTCTAGGACAATGAGTCCACTCCACTAACAAGGATCATTGTAAAAGACTCCTAACAGGGTCCGACCCTTAACAAGGTCTACTATACTAAAAGCATTGTAAAGCTACTCCTAATAGGGTAAAGGATCTTCTAACAAGGATCACAAAACACTAGTGTAGATTATTAGTGGGTATCAAGTCCCATTGGGGTTTTTACCTATTTGGGTTTCCCCATAACCATATTGGTGTCATGTGTTGATTTCATGTTTATGTGAATGTTTAATTCAGTACTTAAGCATTTATAATTTAGTATTCAGATTAAAGTGAAAAGTTAAAATACAGTGAGCATTGATTCACCCCCCCTCTTAGTGTTCCCATTCCTAACAATTGGTATCAGAGCTTTGGTCCTCAGCAAAGAAGTTTAACCACTTGAGGAGATCATAGAAAAAGCATATATGAAACATTTGAAGAAGAATCTCTAAGCAGCTCTTGAAGACCTGGACAACTCAGAAAGAGAAATTGAAGAACTAAAATAAAAAGTTAGTGATGCTCAATTAGTTATCAAAAGACTAAGAAAAAATTTGAAAGGACGCTCTAATAGTGAACTTGAAGAAAAAGTTAAAAAGTTGAGTGAAGAAAATGCATCTCTATTGAGTTAGCTTGAAGAATTAGATGACAACCTGATGAACAATCAAGATGTCTACAATGAACAAGTCAAGGATAACCTTCAACTTAATGAAGAACTAAGGGAAGCTAACTTAGAAATCTTGGAGCTAAAGAATGTCAAAGAGAGCTTGGAATCTGAATTGAAGAAGTTAAAGGATCATATTGACAAATTACACACCAGTGCTGAATTGGTAGAATCACAGTTGTATGCAAGAAGAATCAAAGGAGACACTAGCTGTATTGGATACAATGAAGCACATAATCAGATTGACAATATGTGAGCAAGAAAGGATTCACAAAAGGACTCTATTGATACTAAGAAGATTGAAGATCAAACCAAAGACAATGGTGGTCCTCCTAGGAATGAGCGCAAGACTATAGAACACACCTATTTTGCATGTAACAAGCATGGACACATTGTGAGGAGCTGTACAGAGGTAAAATCTTTCAATGGTTACTATTATACATGTAATAGATTTGGTCATAGAGCAATAAATTTCAAGAATAGTAAGAAGAACAAGATTCAACATGATCAAAGAAATTAGAATCAGACCAATGCAAGAAGTTCTTAGAATGTTACATGTCAGATATGTAACAATAATGGTCACTCCGCCAAAACATGTAGAATGGTGACTCATGTCAATGCACCAAGGAATAATAGACCTCCAGTGATTTTTCACACATGTAATAAGGCTGGACATATCTCAAAGTTTTGTAGATCAAGGACGCAAGATTAGGAAAGCCATAAAAAGGCCGAAGAACCATTTTTAGATCCTGAAGCAGAAGTCAAGTTTGTGAAGGCCTCAGATGATGCAAGCTTGATTTGGTTAGAAGGAAAGAAGGACAATATTGTTGAGATTGTATTGGATGCATCCCAAGTGGATGCACCCTCTACATCTGCATGAATGGCCCTCAGGGTCATAGGGGGAGCTAGTTTAGCTCTAGACCCCTGTGTGGCTGGTATACTCATCCTCAGAGTATGAACCTTTGGACTTAAGCTATTGGAGTGTATAGGAACCCTTGTGCAAGAGCGCACATGCTGATTTTTAGTGGAACTCAAGTTTGAAAATTTGAAGTGACAGCCTGGTTTATGCGAGTTGCATTAATGGAGAATTTCTTACTTTAAGTACACAGAAAGTTGTTTGTTCACTCATTGCATTCATGCTCAGAGCGATTGAAGAACAGATTGAGCCTTGGAAGTTATTGTGAAGATTTGGAGATTGAGCTATCAGTAATTGTAGTGCATTTGATTAGTTGCAAGAAACCCTAGCTCGTTGCGCCGATTCGGAAACCATCAGAACATCTTAGAGATCATTTGGAAAGAGAATATCAAGTAAGTCATGGCCACTCCTATTGTTTTTGATGTTGCTATGAAGAAGAGGTATATTTTCAAGAGGCACCCATTTAAATCAACCCTAGATGATTTAGAGGGAGCATTTTCCCGCACGCTGATGGGCATCATGCATGTAGAAGACATAAGGGCTTACATCTATTGTAAGAAGGAACCTGTTGGACTGGATAGGTTAAAGGCACACATGGACACAATGTTGAAACTTGACAAAACATTCATGGATGAATACACCAAATGGAATGATCACCCCATTGTTGAATATGCCACGACATATGAATTTTATGAAACTGAATGGATTAAGATATTGTTGAGCAGAATCCATGATGACTTGTTTTGGATTGGAGATGTACCAGTAAGAATAACATGAGTCCTAATTCATGAGATGATAGGCCTTTCTAAGATAGGCACCATCCTTCCTATGGGTAAGGATGTTAGGAAAATGGTGGAGCAAGTGTGTAAATCAAGAAGTGATAAGAGTGACATGACCATTGAGCCTATAGAGCAACCAGACATCAAGTTGATATCAATGATATTGGGTTAAAAATTTCATCATAATGTATGTGATGGAATGTAGACCTCAAATCCAACTACACACGCAACATGGTCATTACTCACATGATCAAATTACGAGAGAGTATGAATTACTCAATCCGAAATCCATCGTGAAGTGACCTATTGCCTCCTATGTAGATGGGGTGTTTAATTGCTCTCAGATTGGAGAGCTAACAACCATAAGACTGATTCTACAATGGAAGATTTTCAAAAGCTATGATGATAAGCAAAAACTGAATTTAAGCTAGAATGAGTGCAATTTAATCTAAGATGCTTTGAAAGAAATATGATATTAATCTAGATAACTTGAAAGAAAAATATGAAGTGCAGATTATTCTATAGTACTTGAAAGAAATATGAGATAAGAATAAGCTATGAGCAAATAAGCCAAACTAAGTATAATGAATATGCAATATTAAACTAAATGAAAATTATACTAAAATGCAATAACAGCTTTGAATTGATATAAATTTGAGACACAAAAATACTATAGTTTAGTTACTCTAAAAAATTTCCCTCCTTGAATGAAGAAATGAGGCTCATTAAATAGAAAAGCCCGGGAAGAGAATGAAGGGATTCTTGATTTGAAACTCTTGACCCTTCATTCCCATTTGAGACAAAACTGCATAAATTACTTATTAAAAGAATGTAAAATACCACACAGGGTGACCTTTCGAATGTTATGAATTGTTAATTAAAAAATGAGTGTCCATTCAAATAACAAGTAATTATTAATTCCTTTTCATGTATATTAGCCAAATAGGGTGGGTTTAATTTAATTCCAAGTCTTAGGACTTTATGATTAAATTAATTTATCATAGGGGTAATTTAGCTAATAAAAGTTGAAGACTTTAGGAATTAATTTTAATATTTGATTAATGAAATTAGGGTTTTTGCAATTGACATCAAGTCAAATTAAGTCAGGTAGGAGAGAGAAAATTTCCTAGGAAACTATGACTTTGGAGATGTAAAATTGACAAAAATGCACCAAAATTAATTGAAATTAATAGGTGCCAATTTTAGGGTATTACATTTTCCCCTCTTTGAATTGATGTGCAAACAGTGTGTTGATTCAAAGAATAGCCTGAAGTGACAGATGACAAGAAATTCAAAATTCTAGGTTAGGTTGCCAAGACACCGAATAGATCAAAGGATGATTTTCTGAAGTCCAAGTTAGATTGCGAAGACAACGGTCTTGAGAGAATCAGAATCAGGGTTAGATTACCCCAATATGAAGCTTAGCCCTCTGAGACCTGGGTTAGATTGCCTAGATAACGGTCTAAAAGAGATTTTGAGAGCTATCTCTAGAATGAAGATTGACTCCTAGGAATTAGGGTTAGATTGCCCCAATACCTAAAAGATTTTGAGAACCATCTCTAGAATGAAGCTTGATTCCTAAGGATCCGAGTTAGATTGCTCAAATACCTAAAAGATAGATGACTAGATAGCAAGATGCGAGGCACCGAGATGCCCCTAGTAATGAGAACTGATGATTTAGATCAAATTGATTCAAGAATTGTTCGACAAGATTCAAATGATGCAATCATCCTACCCCCTCAGGAGTGAAATCGAAAGATGACATAAGAGGGATGATTGACAATAAGAGGTTGCAGAGCAGAAGCCAATAGAATAGATTCGAGAAGCTGCAGAAGCAAATCGGAGCAAAGTAGAGGTCCTGTTGACCAAGTTTGACCATAGTTGACAATGGTTGACCAGATTTGACTAGAGTTGAGTTTAATGAAAAGAGAAAAGATCTTGAAAACATGATGCAAAGATGAGGGTCTGGCAGGAAGATGATGCCAGAAGGCTGACTGCACAAGCGTCTGATCCCAAAGGATCCCAGAATTTAAAACATGATTTCAAGCTATCTAGAGATGTAAGATTTCAATTTTGATCTCGAAAATGGATTTAGAGTAGTCGATTTAGCCAAGGGTGCAATTTTCATGCAAAACGGAGCCCTTTTGAAAATTAGGTCAAAAGCTATATAAGGCTCGGAGGGGTCATTTTCAATTCATTATTCACCTTCGTCTTCTTGTGATTTTGAGCTTTGAGAGAGAAATGGAGGGTCTTCTACTGCATACACATCAATTTGAGCATTCCTAATGACACGCCCGACTAGCGGAGTATGACGCACCTGTAAGTAGTTGATAAACCTCCTTGCATTTCAATTTGTATCACTTTTTAGGTTAATTTAGGGTAGATTTGACAACTTTTAGGTCATGTTCTTCCAATCTCGTGCGATGAATTAGTTTCCTCATGTCGGCCTAGGTCTCCCTTCATGCGAGGAAATAGTTTCCTCATGCTAGTTAGGTCTTCTTCGCACTGGCTTTGTCTGGAAGCTTGTGCGAGTTGAAAGGTGGTCCTGTGCAAGATTGTAGCAATTCACGCAAGGTCAAGTCCTATCTCATGCGAGAAAATAGTTTTCTCGCGTGAAAAGCTGCTGCAGAGTTTGAAGTCTTTTGCCAAAAATTCATTAAATTTATGTAAAATCAGCCAAGTAGAGCATCACAGAACCATGTCTAGGATAGATGTCTTGTTGCATTTGTTGTTGTTGTGTTGAAAACCATCATATCAAGATACTGATCCAATGTCATCACTTGCTTTGCAGGTTGACTTCCCTGACGTTGCCTTCCGAATGCACCATCTTGTGATTACTACCCTAGTGTAGAGACTAACAGATGCAGAGAGTGCTCATATTGAGGGACTAGGTTTGGGATTCTTGTGTGATTTACCCAACATTTGAGTAAATCACGGTCTTCTTGGTGCATTGGTAGAGTGTTTCCATTCAAAGATGAATACTTTCCACTTTTCGATGGGGGAGATGACGGTGACTCCTAAGGATGTATACAGGATCCTATGGATACCAATCCATGGTGCTCGAGTAGAGTATGAGACACAGCTGTGGTATGGTATAGTAGCTTTGAGGATGATCCTCAGGGATGATCTAGTGATGGGCCGGGCCATCTCCTGGGATGATTTGATCAACATGCACGACGAACCTCATCCATTTGCCATTGTTCTTGCTATGTTTCTGAGCTACTACCTTCCTCCAGATTGAGGTCAGCATGGTCTAGAGTGCTGCTAGGGCACGATACTACAAAGGATGTTGGAGAGGCTAGCCGTCAGGTTCGAATGGGGTGAGTGTATGTTAGCCCACATGTATCATGAGATGCATGAGATAGTATATCATGGTGCGAGGATGATGGTGGAAGGATTCTTCATCCTTTAGATTTGGGCCTGGGAGCATCTCCCCATTTGCAAGCCTATTTATCATGACACACAACAACAACTTGAGCCTTATATTTACAGGTATGCAGGTTTGATGACCCAACCTTTGCTGGGTAAGACAGAGCAGTGGAGAGGATAGCTGGATGACATGGTAGCTGTAGTCTGGAGACCTTGGGTGGCTACTGAGCCATGGATGATGCTCAGAGAGAGCTTTCGCATATGTTTGTTTCACATCCATTGATCGGACATAGTGTCACCATCATTGAGCGATTCCTTGTTACGCGCGTCCTGCGCCAGTTTGGTAGGCAGCAGGACATATCACAAGAGTACTGCCCCTATGCTTGCTTCTTCGATGAGGAGAAGAAGGGGTGACATGCTAGATTGGATCCAGGGTGGTGTGCGATAGAGGCATGCATTCCAGTAGTGTGATGAGATTACATGGTGGGTGTCACCAATGTAGGGGTGACACCTACATACAAGGATTAGTTGATTGCACGTCCTCATCTGCGGTTATCCTATTGGTATGGGGGCACAATAGTAGCCTAGGCAGTAGCAGTATGCACCAGATCAATAGCCACCAGCCCAACAACCACCAGTTCAGTAGGCTGCACAGCAAGGACAACAACAACAAAGAGTATTGAGATCCCGAGCAGGATAGATTAGCATCCTTGCTAGGATGATGGGCTCAGATGTAGGAGCTGGGAGCAATGGGGCCCAACAAAGGTTCACCAGGTAGTGGATAGGTGATACGTCACATCAAGCACCTCTAGAAAATGATACTGACATGCCTGACATTTTAGTAGGTGTAGGTACATCACAACTATAGGAGGCTCTTAGGAAGAGCCATGAGAGGGTATGATAGGTCCAGCAGGAGCCCAATGACTACCACACATGAGTCATTAGGGAGGAGACCCAAGTAGCTGATAGGGATGTCAAGATCAGGTAGCTACGGGAGGAGCTAGCATGATCATGAATTAAGACTAGATATGAGGCTGCTCAGGCAACATATTACTATGTAGCTTATTGTGGGGTCATTCTAGATCTATCAGAGTAGGTACCACCTTTCACTAATTATGTTGGCACTCCATAGGCACCTCCACCAGCACCCCCACAGGCACCTCCATAGGCCCTGCCACAGCAGGCACCACAGGCACCACATGCACCTCCACAACAGCCGATGCCCCTTCCCTAGAGACTATTGCCACCACCTCCTCCAGGTGGTGCGGAACCTAGTTAGCCCTCTTGATATACTTGTACATTGTAGCCCATTTTTGATACTGTGCTTGAGTAGCACCCTCTCTTTTGTACATGACATTATTCAAGATATATAGATGAGATTGACAGTTTGATATCATTGTACTTGTTGTTATATTGCTTTGATATTGATGTTTATGAGATGTTTTTATATGCTTAGATGTATGGATAGAAATGTATGAAATGGACATGCTTTATTTTATGAATATGAATATGCACATGGTTATTTTATGATGATGCAGTGATAGATGGATAGAATGTATGCATATGTGTAATGTATGATTTGAGTTATGATTATAGTGGATGCACATGTAGATGAATATGCAAATGAATTTATGGATGAAAATGGAAATGAAATGAAAATGTAATGAATATGTAATGTATATGGTACTAATCATCTCATTCAGGATTGTCACAATATATGACAGGTACTAATCAAAGAGATTACATGCCAAAGATCGAGATCGAGGACCAGACACTTGTGTAGCCAAGATGAAACCGAGACAAAAAGATGAGAACCTTTGATGAACAAAAAGAAATCAGGAGAGTAACAAGATATTGTCTCAAATCCAAGCTTATCATGAACATGGAAGCCTACGCTAAATGCAAGCCCAAGGACTTGGTTGTTGGACTCACCGTATTTATCATCATCAAGTTCATTTAAGCACGAGACAATCACAAGATGTCATACAACCCTCACTAACATTACAATTATGAGAATATGAATATGACATAAGTCTTAGTTTTGTCGAAATGAGGTGTAAGCATTAAGGCACAAGAAGCCAGGACGACCTAAACACCTATTCCTTTTGATTTAGCAAGTTAACATAAGCATCAAAGCACAATTACTAGAATGACCTGAATGTTTCTTGTGAGCAAACACACCAGACACACGAGAGTTCCTTCTTTTGCCAAAGAGTGCTCGTAGTGACCCTTATGTTCACTTAGCAGGACGAGCGTTAGCAATTTCACTTATAGCAGAAAGAAGTCACTCAAAATAGACAAGGAGAAGAACCAACCTCACCAAAGCATCCATATAAAAGGAGTTGAGGTACGCATGGCCATCCAATATGAGATGAAGGCTCTTACAGATGAACACCCCTCTCAGATAGATTCTTTAGATTATTGGAACTAAACCAGCAAACTGAAAACCAAGAAAAGATCATGCCCCCAGTCTTCGCGTTTCTTAGTCAAGAAAGACATCTTAGATTCACTCGAATTGGAAGCCTCGACAGGATAGAAATAGCAGGTAGACACAATGAGAACCATTTGTGACCATCGCGAGAGACAAAGTTTCAAGAAGATATCAGAGTGTGAACCAAGTATCAGCAAATGAACGTAGTGAGAACCACTAGTGACCGATACAAGGAAGATTCTTGAAAGAGAGAATAAAACACAAGCAAAACATCAGTAGGAAAACATAGTGAGGACCATTGGTGACTGATGTAAGGAAGAGATCCCAAAAGAGAGAGGTTCAAATGAGAGCTAAGTATCAGTAGGTAGGCACAGTGAGAACCACTAGCGACCAATACACGAGAGATCCTCAAGGAGAGAAATCTCAAAAGTAGCAAGGCATCAGCAAGCAGAAGCAATGGGAATCACTGGTGACCGATGCACAAACAAAACTTCTGAAAGTGATAGGACAATGCCCCCTAGACCAGGAAGATGCCCCCAAGTGTGAATCAGTTCTAATCCATGAAGAGTCGAGGAAAATCTCGAAGACAACTGAACGCAAGAGCATGAGTTGGCAAGCTAAAGCAGGAGACAAACTAAAGCAGGAAAGCGGGAAAGCGGACCAAAGCAGGAAACTAAAAGCCAAGTGACACTGAGATGAGATGTAGGTTTAGGAAATAAGAGGTGCCTATTTACCAGGTTTTCACCATCTTGGTAGAGATTCTATTTTTGCTACCATGACACTTGTTTACCAGGTTTTCATTAATGGCACATTTTTTTCTTTTTCAATTTTTTTTACTTTTCTCTTTTTTTAAAATTTTTTTTTGTATTTTTGAGTATTTCATTTTTTTTTTGTATTTTTTGTATTTTTTCAAATTTTTAATTTTTTTTTATTATTATCAAGGCACCTGTTTACAGGTTTTCACCAAGATAATAGATACATCAAAGTGCCTGTTTATCAGGTTTTCACTAAGATGATCATTTTTTCAGGACATTTTGCAATTTTTAAGGATTTTTTGCAATATATCATTTTTTGGATTTTTTCAGGACCAATAAGTATCTACATGAGCATGCCGAGAATGTCTCAACTATATAACTTCTTCAGATGAAGAGTGTTGATAGGATCTTTGAGTTGCTCTCCTTCAGTGGTGGAGAGTCGATAAGTGCCAGACCCAAATGCTGCAGTAATGACATATAGACCAAGCCATTTTGGTTCAAATTTCCCTTTCTGGACTCGCTGCTGCTGATTTTTGGGGTTCTCTCTCAGGATGAGATCACCCACTTGGAATTCTCTTTGTCTAAATTTCTTATTATAAGCTTTAAACATTCTCTTTTGGTATGCTCTTAGATGATCAAACACCACCTTCTGACATTCATAAAGTAACTCAAGCTCTTGAAGCTGGGATATCCTATTTTCTTCATGAGTGATGAGGCCCCTCAGAGAGATTCGCAATGTTGGAATCTCGACCTCAATAGGTAATACTACCTTTGCTCCATAAACCAAGGTGAAGGGAGTGGCTCTCATTGGTGTTCAGATACTTGTTCTGTAGTCCCACAAAGCTGGATTAATCTGGAGATGCCAATCTCTACCAGATTTATGAACTATTCAGTGCAAGATTTTCAAAATTGTCTTATTAGAAGCCTCTGCTTTCCCATTACCTTGAGGATAATAGATGGATGATCAATGCTGAATAATTATGAATTTAGTGCATAAGTCTATCAGATCCTTATTTTTGAATTGTCACCCATTATCAGTGATAACAGATGAGGGTATGCCATATCTATAAATGATATAGTTCAGTACGAACATAGCAATGGTCTTGCTGTCAGATATAGCTAGAGGCACTGCCTCAACCCACTTGGTAAAGTAATCAGTAGTTGTAATGATAAACTTGTGCCCTCTTGAAGATGAGGGATGTATCTGACTGACCAAGTCGAAGGCCCATTGCTGAAATGGCCAGAAATTGATGAGGGGACTAAGCTCATTAGCAGGAGCATGAATTAGATTCCCATGAAATTGGCATTGCTTGCATGTCTTGGCATATTGCACAACTTCTTTTTCCATATCTGGCTAGTAATAACCAGCTCTAATAAGTTTCTGGGCTAATGTTAGACCACTAGAATGAGACCCATAGATACCTTCGTGTACGTCAGCTAGCGCACGTTTGGACTCATCAGATTCTAAGCACCTAAGGAGGGTACCATCTAGACCCCGTCTATACAAGTCATTTGCTATGAGGACATACCATGAAGTAGTAAGAATGAGGTGACACTTTTAATTTCGAGTATAGGTGTCAGGAATGATCTAGTTAGGAAGGTAGGAAAAGATATGGTGGTAGTGGGATGAATCATGTCCAATGAATGAACAGATCATCTTGGATTCAGGAATATCATAGGCAGGGTAGTGTAATGCCTCCACCAGGAACTCATGTCTGAAGTGATTTTTTGGCATTTGTATCATTCAAGCAAGAGTGGCCATTGCATCAGCTGCTTTATTGTCCACTCTTGGAATCTGCTGGAAAGAAATGTGTGAAAAGTATTGTTTAAGATCATCTACCATCCTTTTCTAAGGTATTAGCTTGTCATCTTTTTTTTGGTAGACATCGTTGACTTGATTGATGATTTTTTTAGAATCTCCAAAGACCTTGAGCTCATCCACACGCCATTCAAGGGCCATCTTCATTCCATTAATGAGAGCTTCATATTCAGTTATGTTGTTTGTGAAGGGAAACAACATTTTATAAGCTTTTGGCAATGAGTATCTTTGAGGTGTAACAAATAGAATGCCTGCACTAGATCCTTGTTGCGTGAATGATCCATCAAAGAACATGCTCCAAGATTGATGTGTGAGAAGCATGATGGATTCATCTGGGAATTCAATACTCAAAGGCTAGTGATCTTTCAAAGGAGCCTCCACCAGCTAATCAACAATTGCTTGTCCCTTAATAGCTTTTCTTTCCACATACTCAATGTCAAATTCACTAAGTATCATTACCCATTTTGCTAATCTACCCGTGAGGGCAGCCTTGCTTAGTAGGTACTTTAGTGGATCAATTTTTGCGATAAGCCTTGTGGTATGAGCTAGCATATAATGCCACAACTTCTGAGAAGCAAATACCACTGCTAAAAAAGCCTTCTCAATGACAGAGTAATTCATTTCATAGGCAACCAATGTTCTTCTGATATAGTATATGGCTCTCTCTTTATTGTTTTGATCTTCTTGAGCTAGGAGAGGAACCAAGGATGTGTTTGTTGCTGAGATGTACAGTATAAGAGGCTTCCCATGAATAGGAGGCATCAGTATAGGTGGACTAGCAAGATACTATTTTATTTGAGTAAGTCCCTTGTCACATTCCTCATTCCATTCATAGGTCACATTCTTATGCAAAGTTTTAGTAAATGGCTGTAAATTGTTGGCCAACTGTGAAATAAAATGTTGGATAGATTGTAGCCTTCCTTGTAATCCTCTCATTTGAATAATATTCTTGGGTGGAGGCATGTCCATAATAGCTTACACCTTTTCAGGATCAACTTCTATGCCTTTAGCTGAAATGATATGACCCAAGAGTTTCCTAGAAGTAACACCAAAAGCACATTTCTTTGGATTAAGCCTAAGACTGAATTGTTCCATGCAGTCAAGGATGGGACCCAAGTTTATGAGGTGAGTTCTTCACTACATGCTTTTGGCTAAAGTATCATCCACATAATCCTCCATTCTTTTATGCATCATATCATGGAAGATAGTAGTAACAACTCTCTGGTATGTTGCTCCAGCATTCTTAAGCCCAAAAAGCATGACATTCTAGCAAAAGGTGCCCCAGGCACATGTAAAAGAAGTCTTTTCTTGATCTTCTAGTGCAATTTTTATTTAATTATAGCTAGAAAAGTCATCCATCAAGGAATACATCTCATATCCTACTGTCATGTCAACTATCATATCAATATTAGGTAGTGGGAAGTCATATTTTGGACATGCCTTATTTAGATCTCTGAAATTTGTACACACACGAATGGATTTATCATGTTTAGTGACTGGAACAATGTTTGAAATCCATTCTGCATAATCAATAGTTCTTATGAAAATAGCCTTAAGGAGCTTTTCTAGTTCTGCTTTAACTAAAAGTGCTACATGTGGATGCATTTTTCGTAGCTTCTGTTTAACAGGTTTGATACCTAGTGCAATGGAATAATGATGCATGATTAGATTGGGGTCTAATCCAGGCATGTTAGAGTAAGTCCATGCAAATTTTATTTTCTTGCTCTGAAAGAAGCTTGTGAACTCTTCTTTTTCTTCAGCAGACAATGATTGTGCTAGATGAATAATTTGTGGAGCAGCCTCTGTACCCAAATTGACTGGCTGTGTCGGCTCAATCAATACTGATGACCTCTCTTGAAAGTGGCTTGGAAGCGTATCAAGTATCTCATCCTTGGGTGCCTCAGAGAGGTTTTCACCCTCAGATATGTCTTTTATTTTTACTATTTTTGGCTCTGATACTGCCACAAAGTGGTTTTCACCATCAGAGCATCTATTTTTTATTCTTTTAATTTTTTGAATGAGATACTTGATATCCACTTCTGTCATATTGATACTGCTTTCATTGGTGGAGGACATCATAGGTTCAATAGCATGGAGGTAATAGGCTAGATCATAATCATTTTGGAATGTGAGGACTTCATTGGATTTAGAAGGGGAGTTCCAGTTTATCAGATCGTGACAACGGAGTGAAAGGGAAGTAGTGACTAGTTCAACTGCGTTCATGGTATAACCCTCAAAAGCGTTGATGAGCAAGTCAAGACCTAGAGTGATCTCATCCAAAGGAGCATTTGAATCCCTAAAAGACCTTACGTTGGAAGTAGAGGACACGTTAACATTAGTGGTGTCTAATTCATGCGGCCTAGTGCTAGACCCTTCACATAATTCGAGGAGTCTTTCATACACGTGAACAATATCTATGTCTACATCATAAGTAGCATCAGACAAAGAGTCAAACTCATATTCATGTGAGTTAGTACTTGACGTGGGAATTTCATAAGCAGCATCATCAGAATCATTATTATCCTTTCTGGCATTAATAGCTTACTGAAGTTGTTCTTGTTCAAAGTACTTTTGAAAATGGAGTGGCCTATATCGTTCACCTTGAAAATTAGGATCATCATTTAGTGTTTCTTTCCATTCCCCATATGTGAATTGATACACTGAAGAAGTTTTATTAGAATCATTATCATTATTAGTATCTGTCTCTATCATATGAACAGGTATGATAGGCTCATCAAGTTCGACAAAGAGTGCCGCAAGATCCAGAGGAATAGGATATGAAAATGTATCTTCATCAGAGTTGTCCTCTAGATTCACTTTTTGAGTGGCATCTTCAATTTCTTGTTCAGGCTCAAGAGCTGACACAAATTTCTTGGTCCCCAAATGAAAGGGAGTCTTTTTAAAGCCTAAGCCACTAGTATCTTTTGTGCGGTGACCTGTAGCTTCAATGGGTTTTAGTAAGCCATTATCATTTTTCCCTATAGGACCACTCCCCTTATAACCAAAGTGCTTCATGATCTTGAAAGCTTCACTGTATGGTTCTTGCTCTAAATCTGGAGATGGAGTGCTTGTTTTAGCTATTTCTTTTCCTTTATAGATCCATGCTCTGATAGCTCTCTCTTCATCCTCATCTTCTAAAGGCATAGAGGCCCTTACAAAGGTGCCATCATAAACTATTTGAGGAGGAGCATTAGAAATTTTGTTGTTCTCAGAAGGTCTCCCATAAGAGCATGGACACAGAGGCAGAGCAGCCAGTGATAGCACAGGTTCCATTCGGTATTCTCCCATGCCTGTATCCTTAAGTCTCAAAGTTTGTTCCATTTCTTTCAGCTTAGCATCATAAAACTTAGTGGATTCTCTATTTGCTGGAACAAAGCTATTTGCGATTTGCACAAGAGTGTTGCAAGAGAAATTGGTATTTGTAGGTACAGTGACTTCTGCCCCATGGAATGGGAACTTAATGCATTGATGATACATGGACAAAACAGCCTGCATCTCATGAATCCAAGGTCTACCCAACAAGATATTGTAGGCAAGAGGAATATCAAGCACTTGGAAAGTAACATCTCTCTCAATGGGACCTACATGGATAGGTAGCACGACTAAGCCTTGGGACTTGCATTCTTCCTCATCATAAGCTTTAATGGTAATCTTTTTGCGAGGGTCTATACAATTCTCATCATATCCTAGCTGAGTGAGCAATTTAGTAGAATAGATATTAAGACCAGCACCGTTGTCTATGAGCACTCGGTGAATGTGCTTAGGACCTATCATGACCTCTATATGCAAGGGAGCATTATGCAGGTGACTCAAAGAGTGATCATCTTCTTCAGAGAAAGATAGATAGTGAGGCAAAGTCAAATGACCCACCATAGATTGGAACCAGTTGAGATCGAGATCCTTGGGAACGTTTGCCTCGGTGAGGGCTTTATCCAAAATCTTCTTGTGAGCAGGTGAGATCTTCAGCAACTCAAAAATGGTAATCTGAGCATTGGTTCACTGGAGTTGATCTAAAATGCTATAACTAGCTGTAGGAACAGATTTCATGTTCTTGTTGGCAGGGCTAACAACAATCTTGTCCGCAATTTGCTTCAGAGTGGACGTAGAAGTATCGGGTCTCTTATCTGCTGTTTTCTTTGGAGCAGATGTAGAAGCATTGATACCTTTCAAAACAACTCTTCCTCGTGATCGAGTGACAACATTAGCACAGTCTTGAGATTGTTCAAATTCAGATGAATGAGAGGTAGAACTACGCAAGATAAAAGGAGTCTTAGATTTGGGAGCATCACCGCTCCCTTTCACTAATACATTTGGGGTCATTTTGCGACGGCCATTTGCGACGGCAGGCAAATGTCATGTGGTTTTGCTCTTTTTTTTTCAAATATAGCCCGACACCGTCGCAATTTGCGACGACAATACATTTGTCACTGTCGCAATTGCGACGTTGTCGGGATATAAGCGCAAAATTTAAAAGGAACTTTGTCATGTGTGTTTTGAACAGCGCCGTAACCCTCCGCAAAATCACATCAGGATATAACGGAAAACAAAATAAGAACGTTGTCATTTGTGTTTTCAACAGCGCCGTAACCCTCCGCGAAATCACATCGGGATATAAGGGCAAAAAAAACAAGAACGTTGTCATTTGTGTTTTCAACAGCGCCGAGAGAGATTCCCTCCGCGAAATCACAGCTACAATTTTTGAGTACGTTGGGTTTATTTTTCTTTTGTCATTATTATGTAATCTGGTATTCAGCTGTTAGAGAGCTAAAATACCCAGAAATGAGGACATATCTATGTTGAATTTATTGTTAGCGGCTTTGGTTATTTAGAAGTTTAATTTTATTTGTTCATCTTTCAAGCACAAACGTTTTGTGGACCGTAACGTCTTCATTGTTTCGGGTATGCAGTGAAACAGCCCTAACTTGCAATTGCGATGTTGTTGGGATATAAGGGCAAAAAAAAAAAGGAACGTTGTCATTTGTGTTTTCAACAGCACCGTAACCCTCCGCGAAATCACATCGGGATATAAGGGCAAAAAAAACAAGAACGTTGTCATTTGTGTTTTCAACAGCGCCGAGAGAGATTCCCTCCGCGAAATCACAGCTACAATTTCTGAGTACGTTGGGTTTATTTTTCTTTTGTCATTATTATGTAATCTGGTATTCAGCTGTTAGAGAGCTAAAATACCCAGAAATGAGGACATATCTGTGTTGAATTTATTGTTAGCGGCTTTGGTTATTTAGAAGTTTAATTTTATTTGTTCATCTTTCAAGCACAAACGTTTTGTGGACTGTAATGTCTTCATTGTTTCGGGTATGCAATGAAACAGCCCTAACTTGCGACTACCTTCATGGTACTTGTGTACATTATCATGTTGTCTTTACAGTGACTGTCCTCATTCAAGTGGCAATTACACAAGGGACAGTCACTGTGAGATGTCCTCATTTGTGACAAGGACAGTCACACTTAGGACATCTCATAGTGATATTCCCTTGTGTAATTTCCACTTGAATGTATTGCTATTGAACCACATTAATGCTTTTCTTCTTCAACAAATGAGGACAGTCACTGTAAAGACAACATGATAATGTACACAATTACCAAAAAATGATCTTGTTAATTGATGTAACACTTTGTCTTGCTCACTCCCTATCCTTCACTAGGGTCTCTTTAGGCCAATGTTTTGACTTGATAGGGTACTTAACTATCCCTACACTCTTTAGGTATCTCTACCCAAGATCCCACTCCTTCAACTAGTGCACACCAACAAGAAATACAACGAACTCTGCTCAATACCAATCTAGCTACTAGGACACTCCTAGTCTTGTCTTCACAAATTGAAACACATTCAACTAGAACTTTACTCCATGGAGAGGCTGGCCACTAGGACCTCTATTGGTTTCAATATTACTCCTTCACCTATACTTTTCATCAGTACTTCAATCCGGTTCATCAAACCATGCATGCCAATTGCACCCAAAAATAGGCTGCTAGCAATTAGGCCTTTGTCAAGCCTTTTTGTTTATATTAAGCCACCTAAAGGGCTTAGGATTCAGATGCCCTTTATTGAGAACTCCAAGATATCTAAGGTCTTCTCCTCCTAGATTTTTTGTACACCAACTGCTACAGCCATGCCTGAAAACAAGTATTTTGACACAACTTGGACAGTCTGACTAAGAGTTTGTTTTCTTAGCAGCCAAAGAAACTCACCCAATCTTCTAATTTGACTTGGGGCTTCTTTAGATGTGTGTCTACCTCTCCATGAGATTTTAGTTGAAGCAACCAATGCATTCAACTTGTTGTAATCTTCTTGTAATGATTTGTCATCCCTAACTGTGCTCAACTGACTCACCTAGGACATCATTGCAAACATAGAAAATGAGCTTCCCAGGGCCCCTCCTTCCAAACATATAGTACATGGAGTCTCCTCACCCATTCCAAGAGCCCGTACAAAATTGACAATGGAATGATGAGCTAAGACTCCATTTGTTCAACTTGCCTGGTTCAAACCAATGATAGGGTACTTAACAAAAGAATTAACAAACTAGTTGGAATGCTTCAAAACTCAAAAAAAACACAACACAGAATAAAAAAACAACTTGTACTAACTTTTCCAATAGACACTGCGAGCTATCTAATCCATTAATTAACTGAAAACAAAGAAACAAAAAAACTCAAGAATTCACTAAAACCGTGTTACTCTACAAATCTTCTTAATTCCAAATGTTTTTCCCCCCAACCTTTTGCACAGATCGATGGAGGCCTCTTATAGTTGATCTGATGCCTAATTCAATGGTTTCATATAGTTACATAACCATCTTACTCGAAAATGCTCCCTTGCACAAATGTTGTCAATGTTGTGAATGACAACATTGACAACTTGTTACAACCTTTGGGATTTTGGTTCAAAACTTATTGTTCAAACACCATAAGACCCTAACCATGACTTAGTTAGGCTATTTAGACCTCACATAGGCCACTTCTACACTTCTTTGCCCAATTTGACCCCTAAATGCTTCATTCCCACTTTTGCCACAATATTGGTAACTTGGGTACAAATTGGCACTTGCCTTCACAAAGGTCACACATGAGGACATCTCACAGTGATCGATTGTCCCTTGTGTAATTGCCACTTGAATGTATTGCTATTGAACCACATTAATGCTTTTCTTCTTCAACAAATGAGGACAGTCACTCTAAAGACAACATGATAAGGTACACTCACTGTAAGGACAGTCACAAATGAGGACATCTCACAGTGACTGTCCCTTGTGTAATTGCCACTTGAATGTATTGCTATTGAACCACATTAATGCTTTTCTTCTTCAACAAATGAGGACAGTCACTCTAAAGACAACATGATAATGTACACTCACTGTAAGGATAGTCACAAATGAGGACATCTCACAGTGACTGTCCCTTGTGTAATTGCTGCTTGAATTACACAAGGGACAGTCATTGTGAGATGTCCTCATTTGTGACAAGGACAGTCACACATGAGGACATCTCACAGTGATTGTCCCTTGTGTAATTGCCACTTGAATGTATTGCTATTGAACCACATAATGCTTTTCTTCTTCAACAAATGAGGACAGTTACTCTAAAGACAACATGATAATGTACACTCACTGTAAGGACAGTCACAAATGAGGACATCTCACAGTGACTGTCCCTTGTGTAATTTCCGCTTGAATTACATAAGGGACAGTCATTGTGAGATGTCCTCATTTGTGACAAGGATAGTCACACATGAGGACATCTCACAGTGATTGTCCCTTGTGTAATTGTCACTTGAATGTATTGCTATTGAACCACATTAATGCTTTTCTTCTTCAACAAATGAGGACAGTCACTCTAAAGACAACATGATAATGTACACTCACTGTAAGGACAGTCACAAATGAGGACATGTCACAGTGACTGTCCCTTGTGTAATTGCCGCTTGAATTACACAAGGGACAGTCATTGTGAGATGTCCTCATTTGTGACAAGGACAGTCACACATGAGGACATCTCACCGTGATTGTCTGTAATGTCCCCTTTTTGGCTAACTTGGAAAACAGGAACAATTACTCCACTTCTCAGACTTACTCTATCAGATACTTACAATTAAACTAAGTAATGGAGGTTACTTAAGATATCAACCGCTATTTCAGATTCAATCACAATATGTGTGCAAGATGATATTGATACCAATATGTTTAATAGCACTGTCGGATATAATGATATGAAATATGCTATGAATATGATGTTTCCTATCACTTATAGTGATAGTATAATGATGGTATGTCTGATATAAACAATATCGATATACAATCAATAAGTATTGCTTACAGCAATGTATTTGCTGTGTCTGATATGATGATGTAATTATGCAAATGTGTAATATCGCTATGAGTGATATGTTGCTATTTCAGATTTTGAATTATATGCTTGCAACTTCAAATATTGATGCTGTTTCTGACTATCCTTTCTATCTGTGCAATCATGGTGTTGTCTCTGATCTGCAATGATAAACTTGAAACCAAACTGCCAAAGGCAGATGCTCTATTGAGTATATCCAAATATGGATAAGTAAATAAAGTTCTAATGATGCCTTGAGTGACTGACGAGAATGCATTCTTATATTGTCTTTAACAAATGAAGAGATGCTATGAATGAGACGTGTCTTGTTTCTTCCTCCATGTCCCTTTGTTAAGCACACCTTTCCATAATCCGACAGTTCACATAATATTATTTCATTATTTTCTGATCATAGATAACTCCCAGATTGACTCAATATCAAATCTTTTTATGAAGGTAATCTTCCCTAATTGGTAGTGCAACCAGTAGTTAACATCCATTGTGTTTGTATTAGTTTGGTCTAACTATCATTAGTATTTAGTCAATCGATATTAACTCTTGCCTTATCCCATATTGTTATGATGATATCCAATCTTTCTACTCTGATATAAGTCGATATCATTTTCTGATAATTGTCCATTTATTGGTTGATTGCTGGTAATGGAGTTTGATCTTCAAATTGACTTCCATTCCTGTTAATACTTAAGGATACATTGTACTTATTATCCATGACTGATGCCTCATTCATCAATAGCTTGTGATATAATCACTGATGCTTTTATGTTTCTACAAGATGTGGTTTATCTCAGACAATCGATAATCTTTCAATCCTTTAGTCGATATCCTCCTATGTGGTGTCTATTGATATAGATAGTAGAATTCAATCTAGTTTATGTTATTGTCATGATAACATAGGAAGTGATGGTGCATATTTGCTAGCGGGTCTTCATGTTTGATATTGCTTTATCGGATATGTCATTGTCTAAACTTGTGCAATTAATGATTATTTATAATATATGAATGGTTATCCTTCTTGCTTATCAATACATCTTCTAAAACCCATAGCGACCTATCCCTTATTCATATCATGTTGATCTTGACTTCATAGTATTTGGTTCATTAATCATCCTCTCATGGTATCGATGTGTAATGACTAGTGATTGTTGTATCACTTCTTCGTTCCTCATCGTGATAGATAATGCAGATGTTTAATGTAGATGTATATCGATTACAGATATTCGATATTGCTTTAAACGTTATTATTATTATTATTATTATTAATGTTATTGTTATTATTAAATATTATAATTAATGATGTTAGTAATATTAATAATATTATAATAAATATTATTATAGTGATAACATATTGTTTTATATTGAGAGGTTTATTAATATTATTTATATATTAAAATTATTATATCAATAATTGATTTAATATTATTACTTAATATATTATTATAATATAATATATATAATTTATTAATAATTATTTATTATTAATTTATATTATAATTATAATCATAATTATATTATTTATTAATATTTTAATATTATTTAATTAACATATTACTTATTATGCTAACTATATATTATTATTATCTTTTGATAATAATTATATATTATTGTTATATACCGTTAATAATAGATTATTATATATCATCTAATCATTTTATTATTATACTAAGTTCAATATGTCACGGCTCATGACATTGTCCCTTGTGTAATTGCCACTTGAATGTATTGCTATTGAACCACATTAATGCTTTTCTTCTTCAACAAATGAGGACAGTCACTCTAAAGACAACATGATAATGTACACTCATTGTAAGGACAGTCACAAATGAGGACATCTCACAGTGACTGTCCCTTGTGTAATTGCCACTTGAATTACACAAGGGACAGTCATTGTGAGATGTCCTCATTTGTGACAAGGACAGTCACACATGAGGACATCTCACAGTGATTGTCCCTTGTGTAATTGCCACTTGAATGTATTGCTATTCAACCACATTAATGCTTTTCTTCTTCAACAAATGAGGACAGTCACTCTAAAGACACCATGATAATGTACACTCACTGTAAGGACAGTCACAAATGAGGACATCTCATAGTGACTGTCCCTTGTGTAATTGCCACTTGAATGTATTGCTATTCAGCCACATTAATGCTTTTCTTCTTCAACAAATGAGGATAGTCACTCTAAGGACAACATGATAATGTACACTCACTGTAAGTGTACATTATCATGTTGTATTACAAATGGACCTTATGTTGGTCGGGATATAAGTGCAAAAAAAAAAAGGAACGTTGTCATTTGTGTTTTCAACAGCGCCGAGAGAGATTCCCTCCGCGAAATCAAGCGGGTTATCATTTGTGTTTTGAACAAAGCGGGTTGTCATTTGTGTTTTGAACAGCACCGAGAGAGATTCCCTCCGCGAAATCAAGCGGGTTGTCATTTGTGTTTTCAACAGCGCCGAGAGAGATTCCCTCCGCAAAATCACAGCTACAATTTCTGAGTACGTTGGGTTTATTTTTCTTTTGTCATTATTATTTAATCTGGTATTCAGCTGTTAGAGAGCTAAAATACCCAGAAATGAGGACATATCTGTGTTGAATTTATTGTTAGCGGCTTTGGTTATTTAGAATGCTTCCCCACAATACTTAATTACACAAGGGACAGTCACTGTGAGATGTCCTCATTTGTGACAAGGACAATCACACATGAGGACATCTCACAGTGACTGTCCCTTGTGTAATTGCCACTTGAATGTATTGCTATTCAACCACATTTATGGGCCCGTTTGGACCACGACACACAGTAGCATCTACAGAGAAGAATATCCCAGGTGTAACAAGTTGTAAGAATATACCAATAGTTCTAAGAAGTTCCCTAGCACGTAGTAGCATCTACAAAGAAGAATATACAACATGAGGGCAGCCACTGTAAAGACAACATGATAATGTACACTCATTGTATGTGTACATTATCATGTTGTCTTTACAGTGACTGACCTCATTCAAGTGGCAATTACACAAGGGACAGTCACTATGAGATGTCCTCATTTGTGACAAGGACAGTCACACATGAGGATATCTCACAGTGACTGTCCCTTGTGTAAGCCACTTGAATGTATTGCTATTCAACCACATTTATGGGCCCGTTTGGACCACGGCACACAGTAGCATCTACAGAGAAGAATATCCCAGGTGTAACAAGTTGTAAGAATATACCAACAGTTCTAAGAAGTTCCCTAGCACATAGTAGCATCTTCTAATTGTCTATACCACTTCACAAGGTATTGTTTGCACACATTGTTTTTGGTTCTTTTGATGACCCTTGTTTTGAAATTGCTATTAGGCCTTGTAGCTTATATGTTTTGACTGCTGGAGAGCTTCTAAAGCTAAGCAAGAAGACCATTGCACGAGTTATAGCCGCGCGCTCAGGTTTGAAAATTGTATATTTTTTAATCTAATGTATATTTTAATCCTTTTGCCATGTCATGTAATATGTCTTGCCTTGTAGCTTATATGTTTTGAAATTGCTGTTAGGCCTTGTAGCTTATATGTTTTGATTGCTAGAGAGCTTCTAGAGCTAAGCAAGAAGGCCTTGTAGCTTATATGTTTTGTGTACTTTTGACAATTTTGCTTAGTCACTGAAAGTTGTAGACCAAAGTTTTCATAGCCCAATTTTTGCTTCCTGCGAAGAACGATGATGTCAGATAATATAAGTGAAGAACAAAATAGGGAGACAATCACTAGATTGTGGTCTAACTTGAAAAGAAAAGGTGATGGAAAATGTTATTGTCCTTGCAAAATTTGTAAGGGCTTAAACCGTAGAAGATTTCTAATCAAAACAGTTAAGAGACATTGTAGGGAGAATGGTCACATTGAAGGGGGGCATGACTATCATCCACTGGTAAGTTGTTCATTATATCATTTTAACAATTTATATACATATGAAATCACTTGATGATGAGTTGAAGATCATGGTTTATTTATGTTAATCAATTTTATATAGGTTGATCTCCCCAGGGAAGTACATGATATGGAGGAACATGGGGGTGCGAATATCCAAGGTGAAGATAATGATCCCATGGAAGATGACGATCATGCGCCAGAAAACACAATCGAAGATGATGGTATAAATACATTGATCCATGACACATTTAGTCCAAGCGGATCTGATCATGATGATGATGATAGCCTTGATGTACCTCTACTTGAGAAGGCATACGAGCCCCTATACAAAGACTCCCAAACAACTCTTCTCTCTGCTGTATTGTTGTTGTTGAACTTGAAGGTTATGAATGGTTTATCCAACATAACAATGTCACGTATGTTAAGGTATGTCATATATGTCTTTATAGTTAACAAAGGGTGAATAATGTACCACTAATATTGTTTATATTAACAACTTATATTTTTTGCTGTAGATTGATAGGCGAGTTTTTGTTACCACCATCAAATATTCTACCTCGCTCATATCGAGAATTATCTGCTATTATGAAAGATATTGGAATGGAGTATCAAGCAATACATGCTTGTCCCAATGATCATATTATATATTATAAAGAACATGAATTTGCAACACAATGCCCTGTATGTCATACGAGTAGATATCGAACAGATCGAATAACAAAAAAGGTGCCTCACAAGGTTCTTCGTTACATCCCCATTATTCCACGGATGCGACAATTATTCAGGTGTACTAGCTTGGCACAATTTATGGATTACCATGCACGCAATAGAAGTCGAGATGACATTATTCGAATCCCTGCGGATGGTTCGGCATTTATGCACATAGAGGAAAAGTGGCAACACTTCAAAGAAGAACCTCGTAATCTCAGGCTTTCATTGGCAGCGGATGGTGTCAATCCATTTGGAGAGATGAGATCTGTTTGCTCGGTGTGGCCTATTTTTGTTATCAACAATAACATTCCTCCGTGGATGTCAATAAAGAGGGAGCACATTATGTTGGCAATGATTGTTCCAGGTATTTTATCATTTGATAGTTATTAATTTACATGTACTTACAAATCTTACAGTAAAATGGTCACAATAATTATGTAATGTTACTGTTCATTCAAGTAGGTAAATATCAAGTTAAAGATATGAATGTATATATTGAGCCTCTTATTGACGAGTTGGTGGAGTTATGGAACGGTGTCACTATGTATGACGTGTCTAGACCAATAGGACAAAGACAATTTCAATTCCATGCAATACTTGTATGGACAATACATGATGCCCCAGGGCTAACACATTTTTGTGGTATGTTATAGTGAATTCAAGTTGCGCATGATAATTCTAATTATAAAAATCAACATATTTAATAATCCAATTATATCATTATCTTGTAGGTCTTCAAACAAAGGGAAAATTTGCATGTCCAGTTTGTGGTCCAAAGATGAAATCTCGTCATTCAAAAAGTTTAGGAAAGCATGTGTTTGATGAGTACAGACACTTCCTCCACAGGAATCATAAGTATCGAAGTATGGAAAAACATCTTTTCAATGGGAAAGAAGAGACTACATCAAAGCCACGAAGAATGACACCTCGCCTATGGAAGTTGGAATATAATAGAATTAATCGTCGAGGTAATGTCGTTCCACTTAATGGTTTATGTTTGTAATTTATATATTTCTATTGTGATTTTTGTTTACTAATTATGTAATTGATGATCGTGAAGGTCGTCAAGGCACTACTGACAACCTTCCAAAGGGACTAAAAAGCTATCCCAGACAATTTAGTAGGTTGCCCTACTACGAGGACCTACAAATTGTGCATTTGTTTGATCTTATGCATGTTGGAAAGAATATAACAGAGACATTGTGGAAAATACTGGATGGAAGGCGTGACAAAGAAAAAATTGTCAAAATTTGTAATGACATTCATGAATCCAATCATGCACTGAAGAATTTCATTCACTCAAATAGCAATAGAGATCAAATTAATATAAGTGCCCTTCCTTGGTTATTAACGGAGCAGCAAAGTGATGCCATAAAAGAAGTCATACGAAAAATTCGATTTCCCACAGGATTTGCTGGGAACATAAGCAATCTCATATCAAAGAAAAGTGAATTTGGGCCAGGGCTCAAAACGCATGATTGGCATACTTTCATCAAGGTAAGTTATGTTCTTCTGTATTTACAATATATTCATAAACTACGTGTACTATTCATTATGTTATGTTAGAAAATAATGAAATGATTGGTTTATAATTACTGCAGTACGTGCTACCTCTATCTCTCCCAGAGCACTTCAACAATAACATCAAACAAGTGATATATGATCTTGGAAAATACATGAGGTAAGCAGTAATATCTGTTCAGTTTGTTGTATATATTTATTATATTCGCGATTTGTTTTTCTTGCTATGTAATCTATTGTATATTATTTTGTAAAGTCTCGTATTTATATATTTTTTGTGACTTGAATCTCTTAATGTAGGTGGTTGTCATTTAAAGAAATCCATAAAGAAGATATAAACTATTGGAAGAGAAGAATTCCTCATTTATTGTGTGAAATGCAAAAGTGTCTACCTCCAACTTTTTTCAATGCACAAGAACACTACCTCATACACCAAGTTGAGGAGATTGAATTGTGTGGACCTGCACACACTAGGTCAATGTGGATGGTTGAGAGGCACTTGAAATCTTTGAAGGCTTTGGTTCGACAAAGAGCACATCCTGAGGGTTATGTGGTAGAGGGATACATGGTATACCAAACTATGGTGTACATTACTGAATATCTTCCTAAGTTTGCTTCAAATATCCATGTAGATCGCATTTGGGATCTCGACCCTTTTAAAAAATTCAAAGGGGAGTACTTGATGGGGAAAGGTAGATTGAGGAAAGTGACAGGTAATAAATTATAAGATGTTATTGTAATAAATTATTTCTTAATCTTCAAAATAAATCGGTTGTAAGTCGTCTATTTTTTTTTTGTACAGTTGCTTGAGAGTGGGATGCACTACATTTGTATATTGCAAACAATCTTGATTGGATGACGGTATGGATTGAACGATGTCAACATTCTGGTCACACATTAACATGGGAAGGTGTATCTTCATTGGTTAAAGAAGCTCATCGTAATGGAGATTCTAATGTTACGCAAAGGGAAATAGATTTAGCATATGGTTTAAGAGATTTCCAGGTACGTACAAAATTATTAATCACCCGTATGTTTATCAACTCACGATATAATAATTTTGACATGTTTCACATATTATTGCAGGTTAAACACCACAAGGGTATGTTCTGTAATGGTCAAAAATTTCGCGTCAAAGTGTTGGATGACACGAAGAAAACTTGTGATTCTGGAATAACTGCAGTCTTTCAAGTGACTAATATTTCATCTAGAAATGACTTAGATCCTCAAGAGTCTAAAAATCAATACTATGGCATTTTGGATGATATATTTGAGTGCGACTTTAGTTCCTTCAAATTAGTACTCTTCGTTGTCAAATGGTACAGGCTACGACTTAATCCAAATGATCCTAATAGAACTGTTATTGAACATGATAATGGATTTACAATGGTTAATACAAGGTCGTTTGAGCCAGTTGGGGATGAGCCCTATGTTCTTCCAAGCCAATGTGAACAGGTATTTTACTCAGAGGTTTCACATAAACCGGGTTGGTCATTTGTTGTTAGACATGAACCGAGAGGAAGGCCGATAAAGTATAATGCGATGGAAGAAGAAGATACCGAAGAAGTAGAAGATGATGTAGATGATGATCACGATCGACAATTATTGGATGATGTTCCTGAGACAAATTTTCATGAAGAAGAAGAAGAAGATGATGCTGCTACTGATGATGATGATGAAGATGATGTTGATGTTGATGATGATGATGTTGATGATGACGACAACGACGACAACGATGACGACGAGGACGATGATGATGACGACGATGACGAGGATGATGATGATGATGATGATGATGATGATGAGGATGATGATGATGAAATTTAAAGGTATGCCATCAATCCTTAATGTATTTAATATTCATTTCTTGATAGAAATATATTTGTCTTAAATGGTTACATAGTTTATTCATTATCTATTTAAAAGCTATAAGTGTTATAATGTGTACGTTTTAATGTTTTTAATTTTTATGTGATGCTTATGATGGATGTGATTATGATTATGATGTGATTATGCTCACGATAATTGAATTACATTTGCAGGAAATTGAACCCCTTTCAAGAGCATCCCGCACAGTCTCATGGATCGACAGGTATAAGTCAATACACCTTATAGAAAGTCTATTTAATACACTTATCAATAGTAAGATTGATGTCTTCTAAGATCTCTCCCATTTGCAGGTACCAGAAAATAGGTATTTGTCAGAAGTGTCTTCCTCGAGTGAGGGAAATATAGGAATAGAAGAGGAAAGTGAGACATGCAGTTTATCTAGAATAGGGAGATTAACTAGAGGTCAAAGGACTAGAAGGAAATTCAATAAACACATGAAATTTTTCCTTGCTCAAGGGGGGTCATGTTCTTATGATGATGAGACGAAAGGCGACATCGAGGTGCCCTTGAGGTACCAACATCTACAGAAACATTGGGTACCCAAGGAACTTCCTCCAATAAACATTGATTTTTGTGTTAATGAGAGGATATATCGCATAGCACCATCATCATTACATGGTTTGGGCCTATTTTCTATGGATGGCATAAAGGTGTCTTACAACAAAGTTTCTGAATTGATGGAGTATGTTGGACCATGTTACGATTACAAAAGTTGGATGCATATTGTTCAATATAAAAAAAGTATGCGTAGGTATGCACTCTCGGCAAATTATATACAACAACAAGACAATAATCAAAGTAAAAGTGTGGCTATATACATTGATGGAAGGCCAAAAGCAACAGGGAATATTGCGGGTTTTATAAATAGTACACGACCTGGGTCAACTATAAAGCAACCCAATTGCATATTTGAGGCGCGCGAGGGAAATCGTGTATTCATCTGTGCGATAAAATCAATACGTGCAGGGGAAGAGCTGCTTATTGATTACAATTTGAACCGCATAGATACAAACGAGGCTACTATCATGGGGGTGGTACATACTATTAAACCAACTTCTAATCAATGACTCCAACATACCATTTAGTTATTAAATTTTTGGCTAACATTTTTATACTTGATCTTTGACACAGGGGCACAATATGGAGCGACCGCCCGAAGGTGATGGTGACGATATTCCTAGCTCATCTACACATGAGCAGGTAAAATTCATTGTAATTGTGCAAACTAGATAGAAGCAAAATGTTATTTTTTTTAATGTTATTTTCTTCATTGTTTTGGAGTAATTTTGATAATACTAATACTATTGTTGTCACAGAGGGCCGGTGGTCGGAGAGAGGGAAAGCAACCCGCAGTCCCTCAGGAGTCCCCCCTTGTGGACCCTTTTTTTATTGATTTAGCAGAGACCGATGACCCGATCGGTTCCATTAAAAAGCTGCTAAAGAAAATTGGGAAAGAACTTCTACGTTTGGTATCCATACATCCTCAGACTCAGGAAATAAAAGACAGGGCAGCTGAGTTGTTGCGCACTTCTGAAAACTTTAAAGTAAGTATTAATGAAATTTTTAATTATTACAAGAGTTCAATAATGGTTTTTATGTTATGCTCTTTTATGACATTAATTAAAATATGGATGCATTGTCTTTACAGAGTTATTTACGTAATTTTGAACCCCATTCCCATGATGAGGCCGGTATTGCAAGTGGTTCAGGTAGATCACATGTTCCATTCCCCACTTGTGTTTTCCACTGAATATATATAGGAATGATCATAATCATTGACAATACATGCTCGAACAATCTTTTTTTTTAATGCTCTAACAATCTTGTCCATGTTAGTCCACGCGTTCTATATTTATGCATGCTCTAACAATTTTATTCTTCAGCTCCTTTCCATGATGATATGACAACGCCGCCTCCATCCAGGACAGCCACAAATGTCTTGCCGACTGCCATGTCAACAACACACAGCCTAAATGCACCAACTGTTGCACCATCTACTGGTACACAAATCCCTCTTTTTCTCTCTTTTGTTATTTGTTTAAGTGTTATGTGTTTACGATGTAGATCCCTTGATTGTGTTTGTGCCGTGGGTGCTCTGCACCAATTTATTTCCCTTGAAGTATTATTTCTTGGAGGCATTTGATAATGGTTTTCATTTTTTGCAATAGGAGATGCAACAAGTCCCGATGCAACATCATTTCCTGGATATTCCCGTGTTCCTAGTACGGGAACGGTGAAGGATTGCGTATTGATCATCAGCGATGATGAAGGCGTTCCCTTAAAAGTATCCAAACTTCCAGGTACTTTAAAGTTATTATTATTCTATAGTGATATAATAGTAATTTAGTTTTTGATCACTCTTCATCGACTAATGATCCCATGATTATTTTGTAGGGAATGATATTTTTTGGCGAAAACTTGGTGACGAGTGTTTGCGGATATTCAGGCCCACCATACGTACATGGTGGAACATCATATCCTAACTAAAACCCCAAACCACTATTTTGATTTCATATCATTGCTAGAATAGTTTTCCTTTTCATCAATTTCTTGAACTATATTAAAGGTAGCTTCTCTTCATTTATGAGTCTAACATGTTTTTTTTTACTTAAAAGGTGGAATAACCAAGATAAAAAGTTGAAGGATGATCTTGTAGATAGTATGACCCAGCTTTTTGGACCTCGTGCATTCGAGAGAAACAAGCTCCTTGAAAGAGCTGGTTTATGTTTGAAGTATATTAGGGACCAGTACAGGAAATATTTAGAGGTTAACCCAAGGCACGAGCGTCCGCCCTGTGTTCTTGAGGCTGAGTGGCAGGGTTTGATTTTGGATGGAAAGTATAAAGCTGACATGAAAAAAGGAATTACGCCAGTAGAGAGTAGAGCAAGGTATGTGATACTTTTGAGAATGTAATTATGTACTAATTAACCTCTAAATTTTTCCTATATTGGTCTCTAACATATTTCAAACTTTTCATAGATTGCCTGACACATCAAAGGCAACAAAGGCAAGATTAGAAAAGCACGGGACACACAAGCTCGGCTCTGGTGGTTTTTCCAAACTTCAAGCACGAGTTGTAAGTATTAGTAAATGAAAACTTGTATCAATTTTTTTATATATTGCAAGGAAATTTTTTTTGATCAAACAATGCAAGTAAAATTCACCATACCAAGAAAAAATGTAGGGGTCAGAGTTCAATAGATGCCTCACAGAAGAGGACAAGAGAATTGGCTTCCAACAAGGCTATAGAGCCGTAGCTGAACGGCTACGAGCTGAAATCAGTGTGCAAGGTTCAAATAATGATGCATCTGAGCCACAGGTAAATAAGCTAAATGAAATTTATTTCAAATTGAATACTTTACCAATTAGTCTATTTGATGTTAAGTTCTAATATAAAGTGAGTATATCTGTTTTAAGAAAGCAATGATAACAATGTGTAGGATATTGGAATGCAGCCTGACAATCCTTCTACACAATCTATGCATAATGAAGGTTCGCATGATGTGCATCCTAGTGGTGGAGGTATACATTTGCTATTAAAATTTTTATATGTAATTACAATTGGTGTTTGGATTAATGTAACATTTTGTATAGCAACTGTAGAGGATCGAGGGGTCGGTGCTCATGAGCATGTTGAGGTTGAGTCTAGACAAAATGATGTGGCCAGATCAGGTAATTAAAGAGCGCCACAGTTATGTTCTTTAAAATAATTAAATACTTGTAACAATTATAATTAAATATTTTAAATTTAACTCTTTTATTTGTTATTGTAGAGGACCCCCCTTTGCAGCAGCATAGGAATTTGAGATCATCAAGAACAAAGAACAAAACAACTGATGAGGGGGGTATTGATGATAACACTGATGCTCCTCTTAGAGCTTACATAGAAAAAAAAATTAGAAAGAGAAAAAAGAAATGATTGTCATCTAAATACCTTAATTGATAATGACTGAATTTTATGTCTCAATGAATTTAATTATGTGCTAATGAATGTTCATGAATTATGTGTTTATTTTCATATTGATGAATGTTGTGTGTTAACGAATCTAATGTGTTAATGAATGTTATCATGTGATATTGATTGAATGTTACATTTTATTAATAATTGAAAGAATGAATGAATGTTAGATGTTAACGGGGAATGTAGAGTGATGTTAGGGGGAGGGGGGTGGGGCCAAATGAGCTTCCACCTTCACGTGGTTGGCCCTGTTTAGTAGAGAATATTAAACTATATTCTCGAAACAAAGTGAAGCTCAATAAGATACTAAATGAGTCAAAATGGTTATCAAGGTCCTCTATCCATAAGATACTTGTAGTCAAAATGGTTATTAATAAGATACTTGTAGTCAAAATGGTTATCTAGGTCCTCTATCCATTCCATAAGTTCTTCACCATTCAAACTTCCTCCATAACAAGGAATGTGCTCTAGGTTAGTCATGAAGCCTAGCATGGACTCTCTGTCAGATAGAGCCACTATTTCAGAGCCTTTTTTGTGCATTTCCTTCAAGCACTGTACAGTGTACGGATGTGAAAGGGAGGGCAGACCAGTGTGGAAGTTAGAGTATTTATATCTTATGCTTTGAGAGTTTATTTGGTAGATTCAAGACACCTTATATCAAAGTTATTCCTTTTTCTTATCTGTTGTTCTGTCAAACCCTCATTTTTTGGGTTATTGCATTCAAATGGCCTTAACTTGCAAATAAACCATAGGATATCCTCTGTTCTTTGTAAAATGCAAGTTAAGGGGGTTTATTTTCATATTTTAAAAGCTTTGGAACAGGATACTAAGCCAGAGAATTTCAAGAGCAAGCCCTAGGTCAAGAATCTCAATGTTCTTGACTAGGAGTTGATGGATTATGCAAGATCAGAGGGTAGCGGCAAGTAAAGGACCTCAAACCTTGTTGAATCTAGATCTTTAGAGCATGGTGGACATCTTCAAACTCTGATCTTGGTTTCATGCACCCATTTTCAATGCCTTGTTTTGGAACCCACACCCAAAGGCATGCATTAGGTCTGCGGACTCAATAAGGACATTGATATGCTCTGGAGTGGAGTCAAGGTCTGGGAGTTGGAGGATTGTTAGAACATCAAAAAGGGTACTCAAAAAACATATAAGTTCATAAGGTCCTTTGTCAAATTGAAGAGTTATTGCTGCAGAACAGGTTTTGGAGACCTACTAGAGTCACTAGGTCTATTTGGACCCGTTTGGACCACGACACACAGTAGCATCTACAGAGAAGAAGTTTGGTATGCAATGGTCTTGAAACCTCCTGAGAAATTCTTGGTATGCATTTGTGTGGTGCAAAAGCTTCGTTGAAAGAGAAAAAGAAGAAAAGAATAGAAATGATTTTTTTTCTTTTTATGTCATATACTGTAACCAGCTACTTATAACTTGCAAAAATTATTATAACCATTTGAAATTGAAACTTAGTTTAATGTGAAACTGAGAACTGCTTTATTAGAGCTTTCTGTGATTTAGATTCAGACATCAAGAACATTGTTTGCCTAATATTGTGATTAATGTTTATTTATTAATATCTCATACTGACAAACAATTGATAATTGTAGGGAAAATGTCATTGGGGGTCTTTGAGGATCCACCAGAAGCCAAGGAGAAAATGTATTCAAATGCTAAAGATGGTGTAACAGTCCTTACAGCTGTTGAACCTTGCTGTGTAGATCATCTCCGATTCTCCAAGTTCAACAGTACTGTGGTATTCCTTTGGATACTTCTAATGGTAAATTTCAGACATCAAGTTCTTTTCGTATGAAACTACTACATTTGTAATCTGTAGTTTTAAACTTTTAGTTTATAAATGTTCATCAGCTTTAGTTCGTATGCTGCCATTTCAAGTATGATTAATGAAGTTACCTTTATCACAGGATGAAAGTGAGCAGTCAGCATACTGGTACGGAGCTGGCAGCATTGATACGGTGACTAGGGCATCGTTTAATGGTGGTATTGTGTTTTCCTGTATTTAGGGCATCGGCCTTTTGAAGCATTGCCTTCATCTTTCTTAAGTCTGAGTTTTAAGTTTGTTTATCTCTCTCGGCGCTGTTGAAAATACAAATGACAACGTTCTTGTTTGTTTTGCCCTTATATCCCGATGTGATTTCGCGGAGGGTTACAACGCTATTGAAAACACAAATGAAAACACAAATCCCTTGTGTAATTGCCACTTGAAGGAGGACAGTCACTGTAAAGACAACATGATAATGTACACTTACAGCCCGTGTACATTATCATTGTGTCTTTAGAGTGACTATCCTCATTTGTTGAAGAAGAAAAGCATTAATGTGGCTGAATAGCAATACATTCAAGTGGCAATCACACAAGGGACAGTCACTGTGAGATGTCCTCATTTGTGACTGTCCTTACAGTGAGTGTACATTATCATGTTGTCTTTAGAGTGACTGTCCTCATTTGTTGAAGAAGAAAAGCATTAATGTGGTTCAATAGCAATACATTCAAGTGGCAATTACACAAGGGACAATCGATCACTGTGAGATGTCCTCATGTGTGACTATCCTTGTCACAAATGAGGACATCTCACAATGACTGTCCCTTCTGTAATTGCCACTTGAATGAGGACAGTCACTGTAAAGACAACATGATAATGTACACATACAATGAGTGTACATTATCATGTTGTCTTTACAGTGGCTGCCCTCATGTTGTATATTCTTCTCTGTAGATGCTACTATGTGCTAGGGAACTTCTTAGAACTATTGGTATATTCTTACAACTTGTTACACCTGGGATATTCTTCTCTGTAGATGCTATTGTGTGCCGTGGTCCAAACAAGCCCATAAATGTGGTTGAATAGCAATACATTCAAGTGGCAATTACACAAGGGACAGTCACTGTGAGATGTCCTCATGTGTGACTGTCCTTGTCACAAATGAGGACATCTCACAGTGACTGTCCCTTGTGTAATTGCCACTTGAAGGAAAAAAGCATTAATGTGGTTCAATAGCAATGTATTCAAGTGGCAATTACACAAGGGATAATCACTCTGAGATTTCCTCATTTGTGACTATCCTTACAGTGAGTGTACATTATCATGTTGTCTTTACAGTGACTGTCCTCATTTGTTGAAGGAAAAAAGCATTAATGTGGTTCAATAGTGATGCAGAGTAGTCAGGGCTTTTAGAATATACAAATATACATCCTTAACTCTCATTCCACCAAGGAAGAAGGAATTCCAATGGTTGAAACGTGAGTTAAGGTCTTTACATCAGTCAAACCCTGAAAATGAGGGTTTGTAAACAATGCACAGAAAATTTGAAATAACTTAGATATAAAACAAAGAGAATCAATCAAACCAACTTCCAAAGCATCAGATGTCACTATTACAACTTCCAGGAAAATTTTATCATCCAACCACCATCCGTACAGCCGTACAGAGTTCGTTTTTCACCAGAAATGCACTAAAACAGGGTTATTTTTATATTTTATGAAAGAAAAATGATTACAATACTGGTTCTCTGTCTGTCTTCGACCATTTGAAGCCTAAAATAGGCTCTCCAAACGTTGGTTCAACCATCTAGGTGGTTAGAACAGTTTATCCAACAAATGTCAACTTTGCTAAGCAACTTTTAAAGTTGCATTACAACTTTGCAAACAACTTTGCCGAGAAGGTTAAAAATGTGTTGTGAAACTTTAGGAACCTTATTAAAGTTATTTTGGACCTTCAAACTTCTTAACAACATCTAAAAGACACCTAATAAACACTTACTATGCTCATTTCATCCAAGGACTCAAAAGATGCCCAAGGTTTATAAGTCACCAAGGGGTCTTGTGTCCAACAAGTGGATGTTTTATAAGGAGATAAAATCAGTCCTTAATATTTATTACAAACCAAGAAAACATCTAAAACTCCTATTCTAATTTATTGTCCATTCAAAAAGACTCTGATTTGTCATTCAAAAAGACTCTGATTTGTCAATCAAAAGGACCTTTCACCAGTCAATCCTTCAAAGCTCCAAGGTGAAAATCTTATGTTCCAATTGATAGGATTTGACTCCTTGGCTTCATGGCAACTTCCTTCAATCATGGTGTCTTTGGCTTGCAATAGGGATGCCCCTGCATCAAATAGCAATGCATTCAAGTGGCAATTACACAAGGGATAGTACATGCCCATTAAAGTTGGTGTTTTGTTATCCAGCATGACAATGGAGACAACATACTCTGTGTCAATTTTACTGATCAAATTTCCCTCCGCCAGGCAAAGCAACAATCTGGTATGATAAGGTGAAATTTTGTAGTCCTTTTGGGTATGATAACAGTTCCAGTTTCCAATAAGATGGTTCATTTTTATAATCTAGCTTCAATTTCTCTTGTGAAAATCTTTTTTTCATTTTATGGGTGGTAAAATATAATTATTATGCTAGAGGTGTGTACTTATGGATGATAATGAAACAAAATGATAAGATTTAAGACTCTTGTTTTTTTTTAAATAGCAATTTAATTTTCCTTCTATTATAAATTATTGTTTTTCTATTTTTTAATGTATCTTTCCAAATCTTTTATATCAATTTTATTTATGAAATATAAATATTTAATAATGTTTTAGTGTTTTTAGGATTAGTTTATATCAATTCTATGTATCATCATTCGTCATTCAATTGTCAGTATTATTAATTTAGACTATGCAATTGTAGAACTACTCGAATATGGGTTGGATGGATACTCAAGCAGGGGAACCCTCCTCAAATATCTCAAGCAGTGAACTTGGAAAATGTGTCCCTGAAGGAACCCTTTCCATCAGAGAGATAAAAGTACAAACAAGTAAAAGAAGCATGCTCTACAAATATGTTTTGAGAAGAAAAATGATAGATTATTCGAGTATGGTTCATGAGGTATATCTAAAAAGACATTTTTTTTCTTATTATAATAAAAGAGGAAGTTGTGAATGTCAAAGTTGAGTGAAACAAAAATTATTTTCATCAAATTTTATTAGGCTTGCTTTTGGGAATAGTTTCTTACAATATTGCTATTAAGATTTTTATTGTGTAGTTTTTAGATTAGGTTTATAAAATTATATTTCATGAGTAGTGATTCATATTAATCAATTAACGATACTTTTGGAAGGTATTTTCAATGTGTCAAATTTTGATATTTTTACAAGAATTAGATTGTGTAATTTTTTTAATTAAAGTCATTGACTCATATTTCATAAATAATAGTTCTCATGAATCCATCTCTTATAAGATTGAACAGTCTATTTAGGAAGTATTTCTGATAGTATGTCAAATTATGATATTACTATTACCATTAGATTGCATGGCTTTGAAGTCAACCTCGTTGACCCATATTCTTCTCTGTAGATGCTACTATGTGCTAGGAACTTCTTAGAACTGTTGGTATATTCTTACAACTTGTTACACCTGGGATATTCTTCTCTGTAGATGCTACTATGTGCCGCGGTCCAAACGGCGCCATAAATGTGGTTGAATAGCAATACATTCAAGTGGCAATTACACAAGGGACAGTCACTGTGAGATGTCCTCATGTGTGACTGTCCTTGTCACAAATGAGGACATCTCACAGTGACTGTCCCTTGTGTAATTTCCACTTGAATGAGGACAGTCACTGTAAAGACAACATGATAATGTACACTTACAGCCCGTGTACATTAATCATGTTGTCTTTAGAGTGACTATCCTCATTTGTTGAAGAAGAAAAGCTTAATGTGGCTGAATAGCAATACATTCAAGTGGCAATCACACAAGGGACAGTCACTGTGAGATGTCCTCATTTGTGACTGTCCTTACAGTGAGTGTACATTATCATGTTGTCTTTAGAGTGACTGTCCTCATTTGTTGAAGAAGAAAAGCATTAATGTGGTTCAATAGCAATACATTCAAGTGGCAATTACACAAGGGACAATCGATCACTGTGAGATGTCCTCATGTGTGACTATCCTTGTCACAAATGAGGACATCTCACAATGACTGTCCCTTGTGTAATTCAAGTGGAAATTACACAAGGGACAGTCACTGTGAGATGTCCTCATTTGTGACTGTCCTTACAGTGAGTGTACATTATCATGTTGTCTTTAGAGTGACTGTCCTCATTTGTTGAAGAAGAAAAGCATTAATGTGGTTCAATAGAAATACATTCAAGTGGCAATTACACAAGGGACAATCGATCACTGTGAGATGTCCTCATGTGTGACTATCCTTGTCACAAAATGAGGGACATCTCACAATGACTGTCCCTTCTGTAATTGCCACTTGAATGAGGACAGTCACTGTAAAGACAACATGATAATGTACACATACAATGAGTGTACATTATCATGTTGTCTTTACAGTGGCTGCCCTCATGTTGTATATTCTTCTCTGTAGATGCTACTATGTGCTAGGGAACTTCTTAGAACTGTTGTATATTCTTACAACTTGTTACACCTGGGATATTCTTCTCTGTAGATGCTACTCGTGTGTCGTGGTCCAAAAGGGCCCATAAATGTGGTTGAATAGCAATACATTCAAGTGGCAATTACACAAGGGACAGTCACTGTGAGATGTCCTCATGTGTGACTGTCCTTGTCACAAATGAGGACATCTCACAGTGACTGTCCCTTGTGTAATTAAGTATTGTGGGGAAGCATTCTAAATAACCAAAGCCGCTAAACAATAAATTCAACACAGATATGTCCTCATTTCTGGGTATTTTAGCTCTCTAACAGCTGAATACCAAGATTAATAATAATGACAAAAGAAAAATAAACCCAACGTACTCAGAAATTGTAGCTGTGATTTTGCGGAGGGAATCTCTCTCGGCGCTGTTGAAAACACAAATGACAACCCGCTTGATTTCGCGGAGGGAATCTCTCTCGGTGCTGTTCAAAAACACAAATGACAACCCGCTTTGTTCAAAACACAAATGATAACCCGCTTGATTTCGCGGAGGGAATCTCTCTCGGCGCTGTTGAAAACACAAATGACAACGTTCCCTTTTTTTTTTTTCACTTATATCCTGACCAACATAAGGTCCATTTGTAATACAACATGATAATGTACACTTACAGTGAGTGTACATTATCATGTTGTCCTTAGAGTGACTATCCTCATTTGTTGAAGAAGAAAAGCATTAATGTGGCTGAATAGCAATACATTCAAGTGGCAATTACACAAGGGACAGTCACTATGAGATGTCCTCATTTGTGACTGTCCTTACAGTGAGTGTACATTATCATGGTGTCTTTAGAGTGACTATCCTCATTTGTTGAAGAAGAAAAGCATTAATGTGGTTGAATAGCAATACATTCAAGTGGCAATTACACAAGGGACAATCACTGTGAGATGTCCTCATGTGTGACTGTCCTTGTCACAAATGAGGACATCTCACAATGACTGTCCCTTGTGTAATTCAAGTGGCAATTACACAAGGGACAGTCACTGTGAGATGTCCTCATTTGTGACCTTCCTTACAGTGAGTGTACATTATCATGTTGTCTTTAGAGTGACTGTCCTCATTTGTTGAAGAAGAAAAGCATTAATGTGGTTCAATAGCAATACATTCAAGTGGCAATTACACAAGGGACAATCGATCACTGTGAGATGTCCTCATGTGTGACTATCCTTGTCACAAATGAGGACATCTCACAATGACTATCCCTTCTGTAATTGCCACTTGAATGAGGGACAGTCACTGTAAAGACAACATGATAATGTACACATACAATGAGTGTACATTATCATGTTGTCTTTACAGTGGCTGCCCTCATGTTGTATATTCTTCTCTGTAGATGCTACTATGTGCTAGGGAACTTCTTAGAACTGTTGGTATATTCTTACAACTTGTTACACCTGGGATATTCTTCTCTGTAGATGCTACTGTGTGCTGGGGTCCAAACGGGCCCATAAATGTGGTTGAATAGCAATACATTCAAGTGGCAATTACACAAGGGACAGTCACTGTGAGATGTCCTCATGTGTGACTGTCCTTGTCACAAATGAGGACATCTCACAGTGACTGTCCCTTGTGTAATTGCCACTTGAATGAGGACAGTCACTGTAAAGACAACATGATAATGTACACAAGTACCGTGAAGGTAGTTGCAAGTTACGGCTGTTTCATTGCATACCCGAAAACAATGAAGATGTTACGGTCCACAAATGTTTGTGCTTGAAAGATGAACAAATAAAATTAAACTTCTAAATAACCAGAGCCGCTAACAATAAATTCGACACAGATATGTCCTCATTTTCTGGGTATTTTAGCTCTGTAATAGCTGAATACCAGATTACATAATAATGACAAAAGAAAAATAAACCCAACGTACTCAGAAATTGTAGCTGTGATTTCGCGGAGGGAATCTCTCTCGGCACTGTTGAAAATACAAATGACAACGTTTCTCTACATTATCATGTTGCCTTTACAGTGACTGTCCCTTGTGTAATTGCCAGTTGAAGGAGGACAGTCACTGTAAAGACAACATGATAATGTACACTTACAGCCCGTGTACATTATCATGTTGTCTTTAGAGTGACTATCCTCATGTGTTGAAGAAGAAAAGCATTATGTGGCTGAATAGCAATACATCAAGTGGCAATCACACAAGGGACAGTCACTGTGAGATGTCCTCATTTGTGACTGTCCTTACAGTGAGTGTACATTATCATGTTGTCTTTAGAGTGACTGTCCTCATTTGTTGAAGAAGAAAAGCATTAATGTGGTTCAATAGCAATACATTCAAGTGGCAATTACACAAGGGACAATCGATCACTGTGAGATGTCCTCATTGTGTGACTATCCTTGTCACAAATGAGGACATCTCACAATGACTGTCCCTTGTGTAATTCAAGTGGCAATTACACAAGGGACAGTCACTATGAGATGTCCTCATTTGTGACTGTCCTTACAATGAGTGTACATTATCATGTTGTCTTTAGAGTGACTATCCTCATTTGTTGAAGAAGAAAAGCATTAATGTGGTTCAATAGCAATACATTCAAGTGGCAATTACACAAGGGACAATCGATCACTGTGAGATGTCCTCATGTGTGACTATCCTTGTCACAAATGAGGACATCTCACAATGACTGTCCCTTCTGTAATTGCCACTTGAATGAGGACAGTCACTGTAAAGACAACATGATAATGTACACATACAATGAGTGTACATTATCATGTTGTCTTTACAGTGGCTGCCCTCATGTTGTATATTCTTCTCTGTAGATGCTACTATGTGCTAGGGAACTTCTTAGAACTGTTGGTATATTCTTACAACTTGTTACACCTGGGATATTCTTCTCTGTAGATGCTACCGTGTGCTGGGGTCCAAACGGGCCCATAAATGTGGTTGAATAGCAATACATTCAAGTGGCAATTACACAAGGGACAGTCACTGTGAGATGTCCTCGTGTGACTGTCCTTGTCACAAATGAGGACATCTCATAGTGACTGTCCCTTGTGTAATTGCCACTTGAATGAGGACAGTCACTGTAAAGACAACATGATAATGTACACAAGTACCGTGAAGGTAGTTGTAAGTTACGGCTGTTTCATTGCATACCCGAAACAATGAAGATGTTACGGTCCACAAAACGTTTGTGCTTGAAAGATGAACAAATAAAATTAAACTTCTAAATAACCAGAGCCACTAACAATAAATTCAACACAGATATGTCCTCATTTCTGGGTATTTTAGCTCTGTAACAGCTGAATACCAGATTACATAATAATGGCAAAAGAAAAATAAACCCAATGTACTCAGAAATTGTAGCTGTGATTTCGCGGAGGGAATCTCTCTCGGCACTGTTGAAAATACAAATGACAACGTTTCTCTACATTATCATGTTGCCTTTACAGTGACTGTCCCTTGTGTAATTGCCACTTGAAGGAGGACAGTCACTGTAAAGACAACATGATAATGTACACTTACAGCCCGTGTACATTATCATGTTGTCTTTAGAGTGACTATCCTCATTTGTTGAAGAAGAAAAGCATTAATGTGGCTGAATAGCAATACATTCAAGTGGCAATTACACAAGGGACAGTCACTGTGAGATGTCGTCATTTGTGACTATCCTTACAGTGAGTGTACATTATCATGTTGTCTTTAAAGTGACTGTCCTCATTTGTTGAAGGAAAAAAGCATTAATGTGGTTCATTAGCAATGTATTCCCAGCATCTGTACCTGCATCTCTCTTATATACTACAAGTTACTTGCCATCAGAAATTGCAGTTCCCTCACGTGACATTGATGGTGAAGTGTTCTTTTCAAAACCATCATCTGTGGTTACCAATGCTCCTGTTTTAGGCAATAAGTTTGTTGCATTCCATGAGCCATTGGTCAAGTTTCTTCTACGAGCTTCTGATGCCTCAAAATCTAAGCAGCGCCTACGCATGCCTCGTTGTGGTTGATTATCATTCTGTACATGAATTATAATGAGTAATCAGTTTTGGGCCTTGGAATCTTGTATGTAACATGCACAGGCATTTCATGGCTAAATGAATCTATTTAAAAGCATCAACTTTTCTTACATGATGCTGGATACATAAGTAGAACAAGCGTATATCAAATTGGAAGCAATCAGAACTCCACAATGACATATTATTTAGAGTACTCTTCAGTTTAAGTAATAATGCATATATTGACACTGTAAAGACAACATGATAATGTACACTCACTGTAAAGACAACATGATAATGTACACTCACTGTAAGGACAGTCACAAATGAGGACATCTCACAGTGAGTGTAACTGTGAGTGTACATTATCATGTTGTCTTTACAGTGACTATCCTCATTTGTTGAAGAAGAAAAGCATTAATGTGGCTGAATAGCAATACATTCAAGTGGCAATTACACTAGGGACAGTCACTGTGAGATGTCCTCATTTGTGACTGTCCTTACAGTGAGTGTACATTATCATGTTGTCTTTACAGTGGCTGTCCTCATTTGTTGAAAGAAAAAAGAATTAATGTGGTTCATAAGCAATGTATTAAATTAATTTTTTTTTTTTAATCCACCCACGGGCGTCGCAATTGCGACGGAAACCCATCGCAATGCGATGCAGGCGCCCGTCGCAATTACTTGGGAGGTCCGTCGCGATTGCGACGGCCCTCCGAAGCCATGCGACGGGGGGGCGACGGCCATGCCGCTTCTTAAATCTTAGCCACATTGCGATGGATAGGTGTCGCAATTGCGACGGATACCCATAGACGTCGCAATTTGTGACTAAAAAATAGCGACGTCTATGGGTGTTGCTATTGCGACACATAGCTATCGCAATTGCGACACATAGCCGTCGCAAAATGACCCAAAATGTATTAGTGTTTAGAAGTGATCACGTCACAATACTCTATCTCAACAGGTTCAATCATACCAATAACATTTTCATTATTAGTGTACGTGTAATTGACTTTAGCATTGGTGTTCTTGGCATTTGAAGACTCAACCTTCTCATGAGGAGGGAAGGGATATTTAAAAGCATGATGGTCCAATTTCTTATTATGGTTCTCCATAAGGATGTCGCCATTGTCAATGAGATCTTGAACTTTATGCTTTAGTTGGAGACAAGTAAAATTCTTATGACCAATATTTTGGTGATAGTCATAGTAAGCATTATCATTCCACCAATGAGGTCTTGGTTGTGGGTCATAAGTACGCTTTTCTAGAGTAAGAACTTGATTCTCTATAAGAGTTTTGTAGACCACATCAAGATGCTCTCCCAAAGAGGTGAAATCACACTTGGGTTGAGAGGCCCAAGGTTTGCTCCTAGCAAATCATGAAGTTTGCTGATTATCTGTTGTGGTCTTTTCGACAGCCTTAGCCGCTTGTATACTGGAAGTGAGATTACAAGTAGAATTTGAAGGCTTCACAGTAACATTATCCACCACTCCATCATTTACTACATCTCTATTCTTATTGGTAGTCTTTCCTTTATCCTTGTTTGTGGAGAATCCTTGCTTATTGTCCTTATTCAGAGTTAATTCTCCCTTCTTGATCATAAAGGCCTCTATTCGTACTACTTGTTTGATCATACTATCAAAAGTAAGAGGACCTTGCAATTGCACTTGGTATCCGAAGTCTGGGACAAGATTGTCTAAGAAAATGTCAAGTCTCTCAGACTTTGGTAACTTGTGAGGACACCTTGAACATAATTGTCTCCACATTTGGAGAAATGTTAGGAAGGATTCTCCTTGTTGCTGTTTTAAGTTGCAAAGATCTCGGATGTTGACCAGATGCTGAATATTATGTGAGTAGTGCTGGAGAAAAATATTAGCCATTTTGTTAAAATTTTTAATACCAGTAGGCTATCTAGAGAACCATTCCATAGTTGGTCCGCCTAAACTATGAGGAAACAAGCACATAAGATATGTCTGATCGTGCATGAATTCCATAGACAATGCACCAAACTCCCTTAAGTGATCTTGGGGATCGGTTGTACCCAAGTATTTTTCATATTTAGGGAGTTCTACACCTCTAGGAAAAGGTGGCATATGAAGACTTCTGTCAAAAGGGAAAGGAAAATTACTTTCCATCGTAAATTGTTGAGTGGGTTTGTCTCTATTCCTCGCAAGTTGACTAATCTGATCTTGCATTTCTCAGACCATCTTTTGCAACTTTGCGGTCTCAGTTTCTTATTCCTTTGCTAAGGTTTTAGGATCATTGCAAATGTAATAGCACTATCTCATTGTATGTTTTTTCCAAATGCAACAATCTCTTGCATTTATATTGAGAATCGGCCAAGAAGAGACATGTCCCCCTCATGGGACATGTCTATTCATTATTATGCAATTAATATAATGATAACTATGATTATATATATACATACATATATATAATATCTCTTGAGTATTATATTAATTTCTCTAATATTTACATAATAATAATAATAATAATAATAATAATAATAATATATATATATACATACATATATATATATATATATATATATACATACATATATATATATATACATACATATATATATATATATATACATACATATATATATACATACATACATACATATATATATAGATATATATATATATATATATAGATATATATATATAGATATATATATATATATAGATATATATATATATATATATAGATATATATATATATATATATATATATATATATATATATATATATATATATACATACATACATACATACATACATACATACATACATACATACATACATACATACATATATATATATATATATATGTATATATATATATATGTATATATATATATATATGTATATATATATATATGTATATATATATATATATGTATATATATATATATTATGTATATATATATATATATGTATATATATATATATATGTATATATATATATGTATATATCTATATAATATATATATATATATATGTATATATATATCTATATATATATATATATCATACATACTAAATATATATATACATATCTTCACTAGTATTGACTCATAGTGTTTATCTAACTGAAGCTACAAAACATCAACACTCCCTCTTAGCTAGGGAAGATTAAACACATGATTAGGATAAGAAGATATCATTTACCGTGATACCAGAGATATGGTTTGACTAGGAATATCAATTCGCATGATATTCACCATAACTCATAGATTCATAAGACCATCATCTCATGATATTAGGTGTAATAGCCATAGAATATCAAGTCACATGATATTGACCATGTACTCAGAGTACTGGCCTATTAACATCAAGTCTCATGATGTCCACCAGGTACTCAACAAATATTTTAGATATCACCTCAATAAGATATCAGAGATATGATCTGACCAAGAATATCAAGTCTCATGATATTCACCATAACTCAAAAAAACATTTCATAGGTAATGTATCCTTAATGAAAGCTATCATCTATTGTGATCTGTTTCATCCATCACATGATGTCTATCACAATAGGAGTTCAATGGTTTGTTTAAGGAATTGAATCCACCATATCTTATGATCTGCTTCAGCCATCACACGATGTCTATCACAATAGAAGGTCAATGGTCTATTTAAGGAACTGAATCCACCATGCAAGAAATCATCTATTGTGATCTGTTTCAGCCATCACATGATGTCTATCACAATAGAAGGTCAATGGTCTATTTAAGGAACTAAATCCACCATGCAAGAAATCATCTATTGTGATCTGTTTCAGCCATCACACGATGTCTATCACAATAGAAGGTCAATGGTCTATTTAAGGAACTGAATCCACCATGCAAGAAATCATTTATTGTGATCTATTTCAGCCATCACATGATGTCTATCACAATAGAAGGTCAATGGTCTATTTAAGGAACCGAATCCACCATGCCAGAAATCATCTATTGTGATCTGTTTCAGCCATCACATGATGTCTATCTCAATAGAAGGTCAAGTTATTGTAAGATCGTCACCTTTCAATAACTCTTACAAATACAAGTGATAATCATTTGGAAGTTGTCACTTCCTCATGATTTACACAGGGGGCAGGCCCATTAAAAACATTCATGATTCATTAGTATAATAATCAATTATATAAAGTTTACCTCAGAAGTGTTTCACCTTCAATAGTGAACTCCCTCTCAATCAATATGATCAAGATTGTCACAAGTTGACTGAACCATTTGCTCCCTCTGAAGCTCAAGTTTATCAAATTCTTGGCCTCTTTTGAAATGTCAGACTCCCTTTGCATCTAGTCTCAATCATCAATTTGTTTGCAAGCATCAAGTTCTTTCTCCCTTGAATGCAATTATCTTGTGCTTCTATCCTGAAGGTATTTTAGAGAGAGATTGCAAATAGCTCACTAAACTATCTTGACCATAAATACCAATGATAGAAGCATACAATATTTTACTAACCAATAGTATATCATGAATTACAAACTCAAAAATTATGTGCATTAATAAAACATAAAATACGTATCTTTTATAAATTTCAAGTATTTCATTCTTTAATTTGATTGGATCTCTCTTCAAGTGGTTAGGCTTTTAAAGAAGGAACCTCGCTCTTTTATAGATTTTGTTTTTTGCATATACCTGTACAAAATCGGTCATAACTTTTGAACCAGACATTTTCTCTTCAATCTCTCTAGTGAGATTTTTCTAAATTTGTTTATCACAAACATATCCAAAACTTAGCAAAATCCAACGGTGCATTTGTGAGATATGGTCCTCGTATTGAGACTGTATTTTCTGGGACAGTCACACACATTCACCATCAACAAAATACTCTCTTACATTTGCAACTTGGCTCTGATACCATGCTAAGGTTTTAGGATCATTGCAAATGTAATAGCACTATCTCATTGTATGTTTTTTCCAAATGCAACAATCTCTTGCATTTATATTTAGAATCAGCCAAGAAGAGACATGTCCCCTCATGGGACATGTCTATTCATTATTATGCAATTAATATAATGATAACTATGATTATATATATACATACATCTATATAATATCTCTTGAGTATTATATTAATTTCTCTAATATTTACATAATAATAATAATAATAATAATAATAATAATAATAATAATAATAATAATAATAATAATAATAATAATAATAATAATAATAATAATAATAATAATATATATACATCTCATATATACTAAATATATATATATATATATATACATATCTTCACTAGTATTGACTCATAGTGTTTATCTAACTGAAGCTACAAAACATCAACACTTAGCTATGAGTGTTTCAATTTGATAGTCTCAGGGTAACTTGGCCCCTTGTTTATCTAGCTCAAGGAAGTACTTTTCTTTCTCCTCTGGAAGAAGGATCTCCATCATTTTAATAAGACCCTTATTAGCTTTGGTAGCGTCTATATCCTATTGAGCTATCACCTCATTTTCATTCCCAAGAATCTCATAAATACTCAGAATCTGATCTTATTGTTGATCATCTTGGTTTTGATCGAACGGAGGAGGAAAATAGAAATAGGCGGGTTGTTGATCACCTTGAGGTTTGCTTCGAGATTGATCATCATTGTGGGACTGATTTTGGTCATGTTGAGATTGACCATGAGGTTGCTCATTTCAAGGTTGAGCATGACATGGGTCATTAGAGGATTGACCATGATATTGATTGTTGTGAGATTGATCAAAGGTTTGACTGTACTTACCTAGTTGGAAGTCAAATGGATCTCCTATCTTGCTGTAGGCTTGTGCAGTACATGAATTCTTAGTGAAATGATATGTCCAGTGCTGAAAGGGCGCAACCACAGTAACCTTTGGTGAATGAACAAGATCAAAAGATTTAACAAATTTAGGTGAGAAGATATCGTCAATAGTATCACAAGTTTCAATGATAGGATTATTCTCATTAGGATCAATAGGTACGATAATAGGATTAGTCCAAGGGAGAGGTCTTCCAAAGTTGTGAAACAATGAGTTCTCTTGAAAGAACAAGTTATCTTGGTCTTGAAATGAGAAACCAGGTTGCGCTTCAAACAATGGATTAAAACACTCTCAAAACACCGAAAGTGATGGTTGAGATGAACTATCTTTCAAAGTATTCAATGAGGAAATCGAGGATATCTCACAAAGTTCAGATTTCACAACAGATTCCTGAGGATCTATTTCTTGATTAGGAGGTTCACTTCTACCTTGATCAGGATTCTGAATGGGATAAGTCTTGCCACTTCTAGTCGTGATAGTCATAGACGAAGATGAAATGAGAGAGGACTCGGGATAATGCTAGACTCGGTCTCTAAGAACAATGCAAAGAAGATAAAGGCTAGAAAAACCAAGATGCGAGATGGACTTGGTATGAATCATCAAAAGAGGTGGCTAGAATAGCCGAGATAAGACTATCACAACATGAGATACAAAAGGCATAAAGAGATAAGGTAAACCAATGAGAGGCAACATGAGTCAAAGAAAAGATCGATCGATTCCTAACTCAAAACAACCAATTTCTGATAGTGGATGACTAGAAAGCAAAAAAATAGACCTTAGACAAAAAGAAGATCAGATAAAAAGTCAAACAGTCAATGGAAAATAGAGGTCTCTATTTTGAAAATTGGGCTACAGTCTAGCATGAGAGAGTACTAGGCTATGCGAGAGAACAAAGTCTCGCATGAGAAAGTGCTCTGAAGTGTGAAACTTCACATAGGAAAAGTGCAAAATTTGACAGTCTGACACAGTTTTTGAGGTTAAAGTTGAATTTTGAGGTACAGCCTGAATTGATGTCTGACAGAAAATCTAGTTTCCTGACAGGTTTGAAGAACAGTTTAATCAACAATCTCATTTTAGGATTTCAAGCATTCATTTAAAGACACAAAGGTTCAAATCAAGCAGTTCTGATACAAGAAGTAGTCGTTAACTGACCTATCAAGGACAAAGCAACTTGATAGCATCAGGGGAGTCTTTGTTTGATAATGATTGGACAATGTTTAAGACTCGATAACAAACACATAGCTTAGTCCTACAAAAAAAATGGTGAGAAGACAAAACCTTTGCCCCATTGCTTATGCGCATATGTGCACCTCACACAGCTGTTTCACCCCCTAGAGGGCACCCATGTTTTTGGTGTTTCCAAGGACTCAATGGTGTACATTCAAAGGTTACCCTTGTAGTAGGGGCTAGTGTCGCAACCACCTGCAAGCATCTAGGTGTATGCCTATGATGGGAATCTATGGGAGAGATTCTTCCCCCTCCCTGCGCAAAGATTATGATTCCTTTTGGAGGTGAACTGGGTAGGTCACTAGCTAAGGAAAGTTTTTAATAGGCTTCCATTCATGCTAACCTTTGGTGCCCCTGATACAGGGTTGAGGCCTCATAGCCACACCAACACCCAAAAGTCATACACACCCGCAAGCAGGGCTAGGAGCGGCGCCGCTCAGTATAACAGATGGGGCCTTCTCAAGATGATAGTCAAAGTCTTGAGAAGGAAGATAACATGGTTTTGGAGTCTTTAGACTCAACAAAATGTTCTTTATTAGAGTGAGGCAGAATCACTAGTGATAGGTGCGTACTCACTTGGGTCGTTCCCAGAGGTTCAACTTCCGGTAGGTCCTCTAAAGGTGACACTAGACTTGGTTTAGATTCGGGGGTCAGATTTTTTGGTTCTCCCAAAGGGAGAAGAGCATACTTCTCTATGCTGTTTCCTCACCCAAACACATCAAGAAGATTCATCACTGAGTTAGCTTCACTCCACCACATCTACAAGCTTTTGGGTTTTTATTTCTCTCAAAGAGAGAAGAGCATAATCCCCTGGAAAATAGAAGCGTAAAGATTCACTACCTTTCTCCACTTCCCCAAGAATTTGTCATATTAGTAAGATCATTAGGATTCCAAGTTCATTCATGGTCATCACCTCCATGTAATGAAGAGCCAAATTCCCTACTCACTATCAAAATCCTCAAGAAATTTTAACGGAGCCCTATTTAGACTATGTGAATGGAAGCAAAAAACAAACACAACATTTTAGCAAGTCTTCGACTATCATCCTACAATCAAACCATTAGCATGTTTTATGTTCTTGGTCAAAAATCTTGCAGAAAACTATTACGCTATGAAAATAACAAAGAAATAATAAACAACAACAAACAAGAAACTGTCAGAAATCTGAAATAGGAAAGATAGAAACTGAAAATTTTAAACCACTGTATCCAAATCTTGCACAAGGAAGTACTCCATAATGTGTGAGAAAGTACAGGGCACCGTGCGAGGATGTATCAGCTCATGTGAGAGAGTGCTATAGGGAGTGAATCTTCATGTGACATGCTCTGGATTCTCGCGTGAGAATCTGTACACAGACAGTATGGACGCATGGTAGAGCTTAAATTTCCTATCAGAAAAAATGAGAATGAGGCTAAAAATTGATCTTTCTGCCCCATGGTGGGCGCCAAAATGTATGTGATGGAATGTAGACCTCAAATCCAACTACACACGCAACATGGTCATTAGTCACATGATTGAATTACGAGAGAGAGTATGAATTACTCAATCCGAAATCCATCGTGAAGTGACTTGTTGCCTCCTATGTAGACGGGGTGTTTAATTGCTCTCAGATTGGAGAGCCAACAACCATAAGACTGATTCTATAATGGAGGATTTTCAAAAGCTATGATGATAAGAAAAAGATGAATTTAAGTTAGAATGAGTGCAATTTAATCTAAGATGCTTTGAAAGAAATATGATATTAATCTAGATAACTTGAAAGGAAAATATGAAGTGGAGATTATTCTAAAGTACTTGAAAGAAATATGAGATAAGACTAAGCTATGAGCAAATAAGCCAAACTAAGTATAATGAATATGCAATATTAAACTAAATGAAAATTATACTAAAATGCAATAACAGCTTTGAATTGATATAAATTTGAGACACAAAAATACTATAGTTTAGTTACTCTCAAAAATTGCCCTCCTTGAATGAAGAAATGAGGCTCATTAAATAGAAAAGCTTGGGAAGAGAATGAAGGGATTCTTGATTTGAAACTCCTGACCCTTCATTCCCATTTGAGACAAAACTGCATAAATTACTTATTAAAAGAATGGAAAATGCCACATAGGGTGACCTTTAGAATATTATGAATTGTTAATTCAAAAATGAGTGTCCATTCAAATAACAAGTAATTATTAATTCCTTTTCATGTATATTAGCCAAATGGGGTGGGTTTAATTTAATTCTAAGTACTTAGGACTTTAGTATTAAATTAATTTATCATAGGGGTAATTTAGCTAATAAAAGTTTAAGACTTTAGGAATTAATTTTAATATTTGATTAATGCAATTAGGGGTTTTGCAATTGACATCAAGTCGAATTAAGTCAGGTAGGAGAGAGAAAATTGCCTAGGAAACTAGGACTTTGGAGATGTAAAATTGATGAAAATGCACCAAAATTAATTGAAATTAATAGGTGCCAATTTTAGGGTATTACACATACCCGTAGGGTGAATAGTGTGTCTATAGGCACTATTCTAGTAGCCATCCATCTTGTGCAAGAAGATGGAGAGTTCAACTTGTGTGAGATCTTGCACACACAGTTGATAGACAACATCAAGGCCATCAAACATGATAAGACTAAGGTATTCAGGTTTGGGTCCCTAATCATCTATATGTACCTTCATATAGTTGGTAAAGTGTCAGACTTGTATCTAGACAAGTCCATTCCTACCATGCCACAGATATCAAACAAGGCATCAACATAAAGCACACTTAGAGATTACATTACCTTGGAATTGAAGACCTTTAGAGAAAGAATGAAGATGAGGTATAGGATTCCTGAGAGTATTATAGAGAAGTATAAGGATACAATATGCTTCATGGTGGAGATTGATACTAAATGTATGGAAGCTATGGAACCTAGAACTAAGTGGATTCATCCACTTGGATATGAAGTTGAAGAACAAGTTCTTGAAGCTTATGCACAGGTACTGCTATCAGCCCCTAAGGATGAAAATGAACCTAGGTGGGAAACCTATGAAGAGAAGACTAGAGAAGTTGATGCTAAGCTTAACAGTGTTGAAACTAAAAGAAAGGTTCCAAAGGTCACATTAGAGATCCTAAGAATACATGGTGTATCACAAGAAGACCTTGATAAGGAAAGGGATGAAAATATTTCCCTAGAATTAAAGAGCCCAACAGAAGATCAAGAAGATCCTAAGGTGAAAAAGATAAAAATTGAGAAAGATGACAATTAGAAGGATAAAGAAGATAGCACTCCTTTTGCGCCCAAAGATACTCATCCAGAGTATAAACCTTTATTCAAAAGGAATAAAGAAGCTAGCACTAGTTATCCATCCTCATGAGCATTAAGGAGCAAGAAAAACACTCAAGCACCTCCTCAGATAGGATTCAGACCTAGCCTCAAAGTTCTAAATGCAAGAATTGTTGATGAGGGAAGAATTGATCAAGTAGGAAAGTTCTATGAATCTTACAGTGAGATTGACAAATCAGAAATTCATAGTATGATTGTCAAACATATGATCAAGTTCAAGAAAATAGTCCTTGAATTGAAAACATAAATTCCAAATAAAGTATGGGATATTTTGGAAAATCTGAAGAGACAAGAAAATGAAGAAGATCTAAGAATAAGAGAAAAAGTATTAGAAGATACTCTACCAGTATGTTCTAAAGAAGAAGTGGAACTAATATTGAATTTTGTGAAGCCACACCTTAGAACAAAAATGAGAACTCTTCATATTATGAACAAAGATTATGAGTTGATTACGAAGGAAATAGAGAAGGCCTTTGAAAAGGTGTTATTGGAGCAACAAATCAAACCGCCTACTGTGCCCATCACTCATGCACCCATCAAGGAAGATAAAGTGGTAGAACCCACTAATGTACCAATGGTAGGTCCTTAGGACTCAACGCCCATAAAAAAATCACCCAAAGACAACACAGTTATCATAGATAATGTGGAAATAGCCATGGCAGCTACTGATAAGGAGTTGGACAAGTTTGAGGAAGTATTTGTCAGCATTGAGGAAACAAATATCTTATGCAACAATACCCCTCCCACTTAGCAAGAAGAAGTAGTCATAGAAGATATATCTGATGAAGAAAAGAAAGAAGGAGTAGAGATAGAAAAGAAAGATGAATCCTCTATTGATTTGGTCAAGGTGAAGCAAGAGGTGATGGATAGCACTCCCATCACTCCCTCCTCAGCATTGTTGTCAAGTTTCACACTTGACACTAGCAGTTTGGACTCCTGGAAGGAAGAAGACCTAATTAAATTCAACGTCCTAGCTATGGAGAAGGCCAAGGAGAAGCAATTAATGAGGAATCCTCTCCTGGTAGAATCAGTAAATATTTTGAATAGCTTGCTACCAGAGGATAAGAAAATGGCTAATGTACATACAGTTGATGATGTGAGCACAGTCATCTCACATTTCAAAGTAAGTTTCTAAAACCTAGAAGAATCTGTGGCCATAGTAGCAGAGGATAAATACTTAAAGAAGAGACAATGAATTGATGAGTAATTTTTCATTAGACTTAACCTCTCTTAAGTCTGGTCAGGCATCACTAAAGGAATTTGTAGATCAAGGAAGGAAAGTCATTGCAGAATCCATGGATCAAGATAAGTTCACTGATGCCCATCTTAAGAAGATAAAATATGCAGAGGCAATGATTGAGAAGGTGAAGATTTTAGTGCTAGACACATCCACTGATGTGAACATGTGTAATAATGTCTATCAAGGATAGTTGGATATAATTGAGAAGGCAGAGAAAGAAATGGAGAAGATAAGGTCTAGACAGACTCAATTGAGGAACGCTCTTGCACCCTCACTAGACATTCTCAGTCAAAACATAAAGGAGATTGATGTGACCATGATAACCTATGATCAAGGTTCGAGCACAGAATTAGAGAAGATGGAGAAGCTACAATATGCATTATGTGCCCATCTACAAATAGTCAATTCTTTGATAACCTTTTGGAAGGAGATCTAGAAACTCAAGATTGCATATCCGGATGTTTTTCCTCAGTAAGTGTATGTAGATAAAAGTTTTTGATGCACCTTTGTCATTGATGTCAAAGGGGGAGTTGTATAGAATATGGAGTAC